>VYZV01039929.1:200417-231045 GCA_013401275.1 Pandion haliaetus | reverse complement strand
CCTCCCACCCCGCCGGGCTGCTGCGCTCTGCCCGGGGCTGACGTCAAGGGCCCAAATTCCTGCCTTTCCCTGCAGGCAGATTTGTCCATGTAAGGGCTGGGGCCGGGGCCGGGGCCGGGGCGGGAGCGGGTCCCGCAGCCCCGGCGCTGGGCCGGACCTCCGGGAGCCGAGCCTGGGGAGTCCCTGCGGCTCCGGCAGGCCTCGCTGTGCGGGGGCGAGCATCCCGCCTCGGGGCGTGCGAAGGGCGACGGGCGGGGTCAGCGCGCTCTTACAATGGCAGGTCCGAAACCGCCTCCATCAGCACCGCAGCCCGGCCCCCCTGGCCCCGGCCTCACCGCGACCCTCGTCCCTCCCGCAGCATCTGGCTAGGCAGCCAAGCCTTTCCCTGAGTTTTAGAAAGGGAAGGCAAGGTGGCCGCAGGTCTGGCGGGGGTTCCCGGCCTGAAGAGCAGGCGCTGGCGCCCTGCGGCCCGGCCGGCCTCCTGCGTTTGCCACCGCCAAGGCACCCTTGGGCCTTTCCCCCCGCTCGGTCCCACCTGCCCCGAGCCAACACATGCCGAAAGCCTGTCAAATCAGTAAGTCCAGCAACAGCAGGGGAAAAGGCAAACCAACGAACGCGTTCCTGTGGTAAATCCTAGCTGCGTAAGTAAACCAGTCCATGTTTCCCTCGCAAACCCGCCTGGGGAAACTAGCGCTGCCAACAGCGTTGCAGTCGCAGTGAGGCGAGGACAACAAGCGGGAGGAAATACTTCACACGACACACGGATCTGTCATCAAAAGCTCGTGGTTCGCGTCCCAGAGGGATGTAACGCTGCTCTCTGTTCCCCGCTTTCCACCCAGCTTCAGCTTGTGCCAGTATCAAGCACAGGCACCTACGGGTTTGTTTTCCTGTCAGGTTTTCCTCCAGTCAGCTTTCTCAAGCAATCGTTGTGCTCATGTCTTCTGCAACAAGTTTTATCTGCAGTGATGCACTTAATGGGAAAGCTGAGTACAATAGGCACCCTTATCAGGCAACAGCATGTACCTCCCGAAAAGCCAAATGCACCTGGAAATTGTGTTGTTATGCTACGAGCTTCAGTGCTTTATAGGACGGAGCTACCCAGAGAGGACGTGGGTTCTCTGGCACGCTGCGAGATTAGCGTAAGAGAGTTCCATTTATTCATTCAGATGGAAACCGGAAGGGTTGACGTTTCCAAGCAGGCCAGGTTATTAAACATAGGCTTGTTATTTCTGCTAAGGGGAAGAAATGCAGCATGTCCTTTTTTGAACTGACACTTCTGAGTTATTTCAGTAGCGGGATGGGGCAAGGGGAAGATTTATCACACAGTCCCAGCTGCACTTTGTTTAGAGAAGTGATAAAAGATCGCCTGTCACAGCACAGCACTGCTGCCAAGGGAAACGGGAACACAAATTTCTCTATCGCTTCAACCAGGGCGTCTGAATCTTTTTTTGCCTCATTTCCTTAGGAAGTGAAGCTTATGCAATTGCGCTGCCTGTCTGTCCACCGCCATCGCTTCCTCCTCCCTCCCTGCTGTGATTTCTGGATTTGGCTCATTTCAGCTAAAATTGAGAGAGGGAAGAAGGCCCCAGCTGATACAGAAGAACAGTGGTGGGACAGGAGAAACACTTACATGGATACCCCAGGAGGGAAAAAGCTTTGGTATCCCAGCCTCTCACCCATTCCAAGAGCAGGAATGGAGCTTCGGAACTGGCAGCACAAGCTCTGCTCTCGACCTGCCATGGCACGTGCTGCGCCTCTCTTTTTAATTTACCTGTTTTATTTTTAAACAGGTAGCTACCAAAGGCAAGGAGACGTTAAAGTGACTTGCCCGGGTTGCCGCTGGCGGTCAGTTCTGTGGGAGTCGGCACCAGGAAGGCAGACCCTCCAGGGATGTATATGTAGCTCAAGCGAAAAGGCAGCAGAGACACGGCTGCGGTTTCTGGCGCGGAGCAGAAGGTCCAATTGCAGATCGCCGTGTGGGGTCTGCGAAGCCAGCGCACTTGCTTGGGTTTGATTTGCAACGCACAGTGAGCACCTAACATCTTTTCGGGAATTAAATTAACAAGGGGTTTCATTCCTCTCACATACCCAGGATTAAATTGGAAGCGGTGCAAACGATTCGCAAAGTTCCCTGCTGTTTATGTGAGGAGCAGACCACCTCATACATGTTTAATAGGACTGGTAAAATTAAACTACGTTGAACGGTACGTCTGCTTGGCCTTAAGTGAGAGTGCTGCCACCGAGTTTACCCAGCAGTGAAATCAGCCTCCTCGTAGAAGCTTTCCAGGTACAAGCGCAGCCGGGGACCGGCGGACAAGCGCGCCTTTGTCAGACAGGGAGCCGGCGCGGGCAGCGAGACCGGGGCAGGAGAGGGTTCCAGCGCCGTGGCGGTGCGAGGCGTCTTAGTTTTGCTTTCATACCGGCACCGGTATCGCTCCTCGCTCAAAATCCGTTCAGAGGAGCGCTCGCAGGGGTCCCTCAGAGCTGCTCTGGGGCAGTTCCTCGCCGCATCCCTCCCTCCCAGGGCCACGCCGCTCACCGGGGCTGCCACCCCAACACCACCCCCGCCCCGNCTCCCTGCCCTCTCCCGGGGAAGGCGGCGGGGCTCGGCCGTGGTTCAGGGCCACCCCCCCCCAAGGGCGCAGCTGCAGCCCCTGGCCGGGGACCCGCGCCTTCCACCCCGAGGACGCCCGGGTCGTTCCCCCTCCGGCGGGCAGAGCGGGCCCCGCGTCCGCTGCAGCTGGCCCGGCCTTCCCTTCCCCTCCCGAGCAGCCTCCTGCCGCCTTGCCGTGGCGACGAGAGCCCAGCAGCGTTCTCGTCCTCCTCCCCACGGCCTGCTTTGAACAAGGACTGGCTTATTTCAAGAGGACTTGCCTTAAGTTCTCAGAGAAATACAATTTCTTTTAAATCCATAAAAAAAAAAAAAAAAGAGAAAAAGCTCTGAAGAAACATTGTGATTTGAAGGACGTTTTCTTCAAATTGTTTTCTGTTAAAGGGAGGGAAAAGCTGCTCAATTGATCTTGAACGAGTTTAAGGGCTGGGGTGGGGAGCGCAGCGTGCCCAGCAGTTGGCTGTAGCAACAGACTCCAGCAGAGGATGAAAACCCACAGCCCTTCTGTCCCCCAGAAAAGAGGTCGCTGAGGGTTAGCGCGTATCCTGGGACTTGCAGTGGAAAGATCTTCATCACGGTGCCGGGCAAGCAAATCCAAAGCAAATCCGGGGAGGCGCGTTTTTCTCATTTGGACAAATATTCTTTGCTGCATGGCACTAGAAGTTCAGGAGATACCAACTGTCATAGCAAAAAGCTTTTTACCTCCGTGTTGGGAGCTGGAGACATGCTGCACTGCAAGGGACAAGGAGCACCTCAGCCTGCAGCTCCCCAGCAGCTGTGTATCAGGGCATTAGCTGGAAACAGCCACACAGAAGAACACAAGCGAAAAGCAGTGGAAACTCTTTCAGCTGTGGAGAATGTTCCTGTTGGAGACCAAGTCAAGAGCTCTTCCTCTACCAGGTGCTCCAGGTGTAACACAGGCCAGGCCTTTCTCACTTGGAAGTGACTCGGCTGCCTAAAACAACATCTCGATCGGGAAAAGTTTAGCAACAATTCACTTTTAAGTGTTCCAAGATTACCTGCAGCAGGAACCCTAGCAGACTTGTAATTTCCCACCACAGTGTATTAATGATTCCTCTGCCAACGTAAGCAAATACTCACGCACAGCAGACGCTGAGAAGCCGCCGAAGCCACGACCCGCCACGTGCCGCAGGTCTGCGGCGCGTTGCCTCGTGCGCTGCAGGCCGGGGGGTGACTTTTTGGGAACTGACTCTTCTTGCACCAAGGCTTTGGATCTGAGCAGTATTGTGGGCACGGCCGGGCACGTTTACCAGCGCGGGAGGTGGCTGGGTCCGACTCCGAGGGGTCTCTAGTAGTAGCATTTGGGTCTCAGTGAGGGCTCATGGACAACCATGAACATCTGGAAACTTGGCTACCGTCTGTTCGTGGTAAGGGCAGAAACCCGTTTTTGACATGACTTGCTTAAGCTCGTTCTTAGAAATAGGTTATTTAACATGTTTTCTGAAAGCATTCAAATCCCCTGCCAGGTTTCAGCTCCCGGGGCGGGTGGTGATTCTGACACTATTGTCCCTAAAAAAGCTGCTTTTAGAACAGGTATGTCCCAGGGAAGTTTGTATCCCTGCACTACGTGCCATCCCTCATCCGAGGAATGGCACCCATCATCAGCGCTACATTTATGGTAATAAATTTAAATAAATCCAACCTAGGATTTGTCTGGAGAGCGTTAGCTCCTGCCCTGCAGAGCTGTGGTAGCGTGTTGCCTCCCCGCCACGCAGCCCTTCCCCTCCTCCAGCAAAAACCCTCCAGCCCTTACAACGTCCACGACTACTCACCCCGCTCAGGTGAGCGGGACTATCAGCCAGCACACAGGAGTGTGCTGCAACCAGGCACAGCGTGCCACTGCAGGAGGAGAAGATGCTGTCGAGTTAAACCGTGCAGAGCTAAAATATGCTGTGAAGGAGTTAGCTCCTCGTGAGCTTTAAAAGAGCTGGTAACTAAAAGCGGAATACATGATCTTTGTACTGCCCTGGTTCAACACATACCCACCCGTTTCTACATCCTTGATGTTACTAAACCACCTCTGATCTTCCAGAGTTGAATGAGCATGTTTTTGCTGACGTACTTACCAACGACTAAATATAAAATGCAGGAACGAAGCCAAATGCCCTGGAAGAATTGCTCGGGTTTGTTTTCTCCTCAAATCAACAGCAGCATAACGTCACAGTCAACATCTAGAAAGTTGTGCAATTGTCACTGGTGCTTTTAAACTGTTCAGGCCCCATGGTTTAGTGCTTTTAGAAGAGATTGTTTATTTCTGTTGTTTGTCTTCCCAGCTAGCACTTTCCCCCTTTGCTCTGCTGCCTGTGAAAGAGTCCCATGGATTCAGCAGAGTATTCTCTATCCACGCAGGCGTGTGACACGCAGTGGTACATCTTTCATTTGGCTGCAGGTTTTCCACCTGAACCTTTAAACTTCTTCACAGGCAGCTTCAAAACCAACCCCCTCCCTTCCCTCAGCATCAGGAATTTGTACCTATATATTCTTTACCGCAATCCCATGCTGCAGGGAACAAACACAAGGTTTTTCGACGAAAGGGGGCTTTACATGTAAAAAAACAACCCAACCAACCCATAAGCCCCCCACCAAAACCAAAGATCCAAGTGTGCCGAGCTGCCAGACTTTAAGCAACACCAGCATTCCTATTTATTTAGCTCTGACCAGCTTTCCAAGGGCTGCCATAGGGTCTTGTCCAGGTTCTACCACCACCGTTTTTTCCCCGCATTGAAGTGCAGCTTCCCAGAGTTGTCCCCAACACTGATGCCGCTGCAGCGTGGGCCAACTCTGCAGGGAAAAGGAATTGACTCTCCCTGCACGTGAGTCAGCGTAAAGGACAAGTGACCAGAGCCCGGCCTTTCCAGGCAAGACCGTTCTCATGGAGCGAAGACGTGGCGTCCAGTTCCCTGTGGTGGGAAAGGCAGGGCAGGAAACAGAAGTTATAAATAGGGCTGAGCAAGAAGAAACAATTCCAGCTCATGGTTAATTAAGATTTTGAAATAGGGTCTTTTCTCACAAAAACACAATACAGTCCAGTAGCTGTATGGGGTGATGCTGAGTCACACAGAGCTGGTGGGCAGGACTCTCCCCAGGGATGCTCACGGCCAACGACAACATGCACGGTCCAGCAAGCGGAGTTTTGGGAAATGTTTGGCGGAATTACAGTATTTGGCTCCTGAAAGTTTACACCTCTTGTTGTAAGAGTGGAAGGACTGGACTAATTAATTCAGGACCTCTCTCACCCCCCAGATGCAGAGCTCAGCTTTTCCTCCTAGAATATTCTCAGTCAGGCAGAGCAGGGACGACAGCTACCTGTCTTGCACCTGAAGTCACGACCAATGCTCACAGCATCCTCATTGCACTTTTTGCCACGTTCAGTGATTTTCTGCATAGCTAGGCGGGCAAGAGAAAGCAAAGCCACCTGCCATTCTGTTCCAGCAACAAACTGCAATGAGTACAAAGACATACGCTGCGTCCTCACCCTTCCGTACGGCCACCAGACACCCCCGCTCCAGTGTGCTTTGCGCCGGAGTGCCAAGTAATAAATCGCTACGACGGGTGATCTTGCAAATACTGAAACATGGGAGAAATTTAAGCATCTAATGGGATGGGAAGGGGTCTGCTATCGACTCCTGACAGAGCTTCTAACCGTAGCAGGAGGAGAGCATAGCCACGCAGTAAGGACAGGTGAACCAGCGACTACAGTTCCCATCCAGAAACTGGCTTCAACTTTTCCAAATTCGAAGGCTTCATCTGTGGATTTAGGCAACGTAGCTTGTTCTGTCACAAGCTTCACCCCCTGTGGAAAGGGGTTAACAGCACTTTTTCACCTGAAAGGGCTGGCAGAACCAAATACATTAAATACCTTACTCGGATACTGCACTGACTGGAATTACAAAGCACTGAAAGCAGGCCACTAACAATTTCAAATCAATTTTATTTTCTTAAATTGGTGTTGTACAATTTAAAGCCAAAAAAAAGTCACACAAAACACAAATAAAAAATGTTGACAAAGTATCAAGCATTACCTTATAAAGAACATCATCATACGCTCTCACAAACCTGAAGATACATGTTTAGTAGACTGAGGTTTCTTGAAATCTATTAAAGACGCTAGACACAAACGCTGCAACAGTAACAAAGCCATGACAATAGCAGGTGGACTACACTAGCAACTTCAACAATGGTTGGGGGTTTGGTTTTTGGGGTGGGTTTTTTGTTTTTTTTTTGTTTTTTGTTTTTTGGAATTGTTTTTNTTTGTTTTTTTTTTTTTTTTTTTTTTTTTTTTTGTATACCTTATTGTCTACAAAGCAATAAATATTTTTCACCAAAAAAGTCGGTTTCACACTACATGCAGTTAGATAAAAAAGAAAGTCACCAAAGTGATCGCAAAATAAATCAACTGTCTGATTTGTTTTTGTGGTTTTGTTTCCCCCCCCCCTCATTTTGGGTTTTTTTTGTGTGGTTTTTTGTGTTTTGTTTTTTTTTTTTTTAATTCAAGCACAGTGGCTAAGTTTCAAGTATTGAGAGAAAACATATATATATATATATACACGTTTGTGTTTGTGTGTGTATCTATATACATACACGCACATACACATATCCTTGTATGCATATACACAAACACATACATATATATTGGTTGTAGGTCTGTAAACCACAATTTTTTGGAGCAATATATACTTGTATACATTGAATGTGGACAACTTTGATACATTCAAGTAATTAAGTACAGCTGGAAGGTTAGTGCTGAGCTTGCCACACACAGAGATCGTCACACCTGCGGCAGAGATGTGGATCCCGGGCTGTGCCGCTCCTTGGCAGGAGGCCGTCGGCGTACGCTCGGGGTTTGCCGGGAGGGTTCGGGGTGCGTAGCAGGTGTCTGGATTGCAGAGTCAGTCCTGGCTTGGTGCTTTCGTGCTGCCTCCCGCTGCACCGCTCCCACCTGCAGCATAGCCCTTTGCAGAACTGGTAAAAGCCTTTCGGAAGCAGTCTGGGTCTCCTCGGCATTTCTGTCCACAGGCTGGGGGGGGCTGGTTGGTTGGGTTTGTCTTTTTGTTTTCCTTTTTTTCCCAGGCACAAGCACAAACGGCCACAGAAGCAGCAGGCTGTGAACGCGTGATGTAAGAGCAGCCCAATACTGAAGCATTTCTGAAAGCGACACTTGCCAACTTCCCTGGTTGGGGCAATTGGAAATATTTTTAAATTTCTTTATTGGCATTTCTGCTCTGTGATCAGAAACACCCATGTTGCCAAAGATGATGCCAGCTCCAAAGCCAATTAAGTTGCTCCTGAAACCCTTGTAAAGTATCACACTGACATGCCATTATTGGGAGAAAAAAAGCAATGAGGACTTAACCATCATGTGCAAAATATTTTTAGATCCCCAAAAACAAAGCCTGAGGTTTCGAGTTGCTTTCAAAGATACTTTTCTGCCCAGCGCTAACAAAATACTGCCACAACTCTGATAAATTAAGACACACACATGCGCACGCAGACAGACGGAAAGGCAGCCAGCTATCCTCTCACGCACATGCTCACAGCATCCAAAGCCTCAACCAGAACTCGAGCCACTCGCACCCACAGTCTCATTTGGCTACAGAGTCTCCCTAAAAGAAATGCTGAACATAAAACTGAACACTACAAGATTTCTTTGTAAAAAAAATGAAGCAGCAAATAAAACTTCTTAAAAAATGCATTTCCAACTGTAAGTGTGTAGGATCTTAACGCCTGTTCTTGAGCTCTTAAAAAGCACGGAGCTTTATATTGACTGTCCTTAAAAGAACATTTAAATAAAAAAAAACCAAAACAAAACACATCTTGGTACTGCCAGACTGCAAGTCAGCTTTGCCTGGTGTGGAGGAGGAACAGCACAGACTCTGCAGTGCTTTTTGCCTCACACTCACGAGATACAGTACAGTTAAATACGTACAGTTACACACAAACAATATATATATATATCAATATATATTCACCCTTAGGAATACATATTAATATACGCACACACGTAGTGCAATAAAACAACCAGGAAGCAAGGAAAGGAATAAACAGCATTCCTAACAGTCGTGATGTTCCTGGGTTGTTGTGTGATGCAAAGTCAACTTCTCAAAGTTCCCATAGTGTGTAAAGTGCTCCTTTGATTCACAAAGCTAGTGTTTTCAGTTGGGGGGAGGGGGTGAGGGCTCCAGGAAAGGGGTCGTTGAGCCAACAGCTGAAAGCGGGACAGCGCTAGTGCTTCCTCCTGGTAGATACGTACTGACAGGCCGAGCTGAACAGCCAGGAGTCTTTCATGTTAATCCCGCTGAGCTTGGGGGCCAAGGAGGGAACGGATTCATTTTGGCTTTTCACAAACACAGGAGCGTTAACACTTTCTGTTGTTCTCCTGTTTCCTGCGCAGAGTCTCTTTCCCTGCGTCGTTCGCCCATCCAGGCAGAGAGGCAGTCCACGCCGCAGCCATGGGAGATGCAAACTTCCCCAGCAGCAGCATGTCATCTGCCTCGCTCCCTAAGTCTGTAGGAGGTGGGAGCTACTTGAGCAATGCTCAGGCAAAAGGGAGCCGACTCCCTCCTCTCTGCCATTCAGTAAGCACTCCAAGGCATAAACACGTATGAGAAGGGACAAAGGAGAGAAAGGAGGGGAGCCTCGGGTTGCCAGGAAGCTTGAAGACGCCTGGCTCTCAGCTAGGATAGGGGAAAGTACACAAACTGGCCTTGATTTTCTGAATGACACCCTCCGACATCAACTGAGGCCAGCAGTTTCAGCACATCCATTGCCTGCAATGGACACAGCACTGGAATACCCTGTTCTTAAGCAAGAGGGATAGGCAGCAGTCTTATCCTTCAAAGTGCTGGGAAGAAGCAGACTTCTATCCTTCATCCCCTCTGCCAACGAGGGAAACCTTTCCAGATCGGCTACGTCTTCGCCCAGGCCTTTAGGCAGGGAAGTATTTCTGCTTCCTGCAGTCACACATCCCCACAAAGGAATCCAAGTCTGTGAAACAACTTCCCAAAATGTCAAAATGCAAAACACTGAGCAGTTCACCCTCCAGGTCTCCTACTGCCAAAATCGTTTCCCACCACAGCAGCAGGCCGTTGGAAACAAAGTGATCGGCTGGGGTGAGATGTGTGAACAACAACACTGAAATCAGGCACAGAACCCCGACAGCAGAGCTGACAGCCTGCGCTCGATGCACAGTTTACCTGGGAGAGAGAAAAAACAACAGAAGAAATCAACTTTTCATTTTCCTAGCAACATAAACCTACCAAAACATGCTGGAAATTAAAGAANGAGAGCAGAACTTCAGCAAATCTAAGCAGCCCTTTGAGAATCGTTACCAGGTACCGATTTAGACTAGATGAGGACCTGACTGCAAACACCATGCTGGCAAGGGACGGGTCAAAGTGTTGAATAATCGGGGATCCAACACCAAAAGCCGGGAGGCAGCAGTTCTGATAGAGGTATCAAGATGTTATAAAGAGCCACCATCTGCTGGGAACAATTTATTCACTTTTAGTTATTGGAGCGGCTTTTGCCAGCAGGCAAGATGACTCAAGGTCTCAAATGCCATTTGTCACAGCTTACAACCGAGAGACTGAGTCCAGCCCAGCATGGTCAGTGCCAGATTCTCATCGTCTGAGCCCAAGACTCTCTCAAAAACTAAATGTTTGGTGGAATTCATTCCTCTCACAGAAAGACTTGCTGTATTTCTAGGTTCATCATTTTACTTTTCAGAAATAAGTAATCATATACCTGAGATCTAAAATGAAACGTATACCCACTACAGCCTACCAGAGAACAGCTCAATCAGGAAGCTGGAACATAGGGTAAAACAGGGAATACCAGGATATCAACTGGGAAAAGAAATCTGCTAGATGCATTAACTGTATCTCTGGACAAAAGATGGGATTTAGGTTTGGTAAGAAATGGTACAATAGAAACTACTTAGTATTCCCTATTCACTTAGCCTTCCAGTATCACACACCACCCACCAATCTCCCTTTGCTCTCCTTCAGTGAGCCTCATGTCAGCTGTGAAAGTTGGTGATAATTAACTGACTGATTGCCTGTGAGCCAGAAGTCTCTTCTCTCATTACCCATCCAAGAGCTCTGCCTACACGGATGACTAGAGCAGCCTGGCAGCACTCTGGACACCGGCCCAAGAAAGGCATTCGGTAGCCAGCAGAGGGGAGAGGCACGGTTTGCCAGCTGTGGCCTTTCCCTTCAGCTGCACTGATGCCATCAGGGACTGCTGTGGGTGGGCTGGTTTAGCTGTGGCAGAGCAGAGCCAAGGCCAAGTCAAGCTGCTCTAACAGGTGATGGCTATCCTCCATCCCCTCTGCCCACCTCCCATAGAGAGACGACAGAGGTGATTAAACCCCAGCCATAAGGGCAAGCAAAGTGCGCTCAGAGCAAGTGAAATCAGTCCCTTCCACTCCACATGGAGTGCGGAGTTGTGGAGCCTGCAGCAGCGGAGGATAACATCTCTGATGACAAAGGGAGAGCACAGGAGAGATGACAGCTTGGAGCAGCAGACAGAGGAGTCCATCTGTCCCTGGGAGAGGAAGCCAAACGATAGCAAGTAGGCAAAAGTTTAGCTTTCACTGCTACAGAAGCACTTGATGAGAAAAACACGTCTGCTGCCTTCTCAGCCAGGCCTGGGGCTGGGGAACCAGACAGGCGAGCAGTCCTGTTTCAGAAGACGTGTTGGAAGGAGCTCTCATCGTGCTGATCAGCCATCTCTGCCCGACAGCTGCTCCAGTTTCACATTCCCAAGCGCTCTGTGCAGAGGGATGGTTCCGGCTGGAAACCAAACCCAGGCCCCTGCTGTTGCCAAACCTCTTCCTTCAGCGATTCTTTCACACATCAAAAGCTCCAACAGAGCCCTGGCAATTGCTCTGCATGTGAAGCTCTCAAAATATGGCTCAGAACAGGGACCTGCATTTCTAACAGTTTTCCCGCTGGGAAAGTAGGAGGCCAGGCTGCGAGGAGCTACAAGCCAAGAGATCTCTGCTATGTCCACCAAGAAGTAGCCAAAGGAAAAAAAGGATGCTGGGTACTGAAATTTCTGATCCATGGAGCTAGAAAAACACATGTTCTAGTGGGAGAATTGAAAAAGTCACCGAACACTCACATTTATTGATGTTTTCTATGTCCCCCTGTTCAGTGATGATGTTCAGGAGCCCCTCCATCAGCAGCAGAGCCTTGTGGTACCTCTGTGCGCAGTCCTCTCTGTGGTGGAACATCTCATCCAGGGCCGCAGACTGCACCTGCAGGCAACAACCCCGTGCCAAGAAGTTACTCCCAGACCAGACCCAGCTTTCCCAGCATGGCCCCTCAGCTGCATGAACACCTCCCTCACCCAGTCTCCAGAGGCTGCACACAGCATCATGAGTAAAACCATCTGCTAAGGCCACCAGCAGGAACCATTAATGCCTGACACTGGCTCTACACTATCCCTGGTTCCAGGAACTGTATGGTTATTACCATTTGCACAGCATAGCTGAAGATGAGCTTCTCTGCAGTGATGCTGTTGATCCGATCCATGAGTTTCTGTTTGTCCAAGAAGAACCTCTGGAGTCTCATGTTGAGGCAGTGGCAGGATGATACACTGGATTTATAAAGCTCATTCAGCTTCTTCACAACTACAGTAAAGGAAAGAAACGCTTTAGGCGCTACTTCTGCTTCTCCCTGTACCTCCCAATCTCCACGTGCAGGACCCCCAGTGAGTAACTTCAAGACAATGGGATTATGTTAAAGCCAAGAGACTGGCAGGGAAGTACTTCCTGCACCAACAGGGTCTTTTTCCTTTCCTCTGTCACCTTCACCCGTTATAAGCCTGCACGTGGCAAAGCCTACACATATGCCTAGTTCACCTAAGGCCAGGTCTATTTTTGTTTCCTTCAGCTGCCACAAGGCAGAGAGCAGTCTGCACCATGCAAGATGTCTCACGCACCACCAGAAGCAACAGACGTGCCAGATACAAAGCTTCTGCCCTTGATGGGTGATGACGTGCCACGAAGAAGTACATGACCTGCATGTGGTAGCTGTTGGAGCTGAGTGTGGATGAGCAGCACTGACTAAGCAAGAGAATCTCTCTTGGGACTCTACTGCCCCAGAAACAAAAGACACTGATGCCTGTGAAAGGCCACCACCTTTCCTGAACTACGGCAGCTTGTACGGGAAGGTTACGGGACAGAGAATCAGGAATCAAATATGATTCTGAGGGATTAAATAGCAATCTAAAACAGCAAGTGATGCCACAGGCTTAAGCCTCCCTAGCTGCACGGCATGATCTACACAAGTACTGAATACAAACTCCCACCAACATCTTATAAGCATTAACTGCTATGTGCACATTTGAAAGTCCCCACACTACGTTATTTGCTCCTGGGGAGGCAAATTAACCCATACCATGAACCAGCCTCTCTCAGCTACTATGCAGAGGAGCAACCTCACATGACAGCCAGGCCTTGCAAATATATCTAGCCTTCCCAGGCAGAGATGAGGGAGCAGAGAGCCAGAGAAGAGACTGCCTCCAGGAAGAAAGGCTGCTGTAACTCTTCATCAGAGAAAAGGACCAAGGCACAAAACCATAACCCTCTCAGGGTCAGACTGTCAGATTACCCTTGCTCAGAAGGAATTTGAGAGGGAGTGGGAAGCCTAAAGCTCGTGGGTCATATCAGGAGGGTGAAATGAAAAACTCCATGAGAAGAGAGTCGACAGGCTATTTAAAAACCAAAAGCAAAACAACACACAAATACAGCAATATCCTCCTCTACGGAATTCAGTCAAAGCTCTTGAGCTGTGCCCAAATTATCAGGAAAAAAGAGAATGACTGTGGATAGGGACCCTGCCTGGCACACACTGCCCAAGGATACTCCAGGACAGTATCCTGTTGCTCTTCCCTGCTTTTTCCATATACATGGGACACAAGTACCTTGAAAGCCCTCTTGTCCTCACTGTGCCCTGAAAAGCCTCAAGGGAGCAGTACTTTGTGGGGAGAGAAACCAGAAAAGACACTCTTGCCCAATTCCCACACACTGAAGGACAAATTACACTATGAATACAGAAGCTGAAATCTGCCCTGAAAAGGAGTAATTTATCTGGGTTATGACAACTTTCCTGTTAGCCTGAATTTGTGGAGGATGCGTAGCCAAACCTGTGTATCTTGCTCCATACTGCCTGCTACAATGTATGTGTGCTCAATGTATTTAACTTCTATTTTTTTACACCACATCCCAAGGCAGACTAAGTTCTTGGGGAAGGTGGCTGGTGGGTCAAGTACTTCAAGTGCTTCAAAATACTCCCTCAGTAATATAACAATGGTAGTTTTAAAATTATTTCTTCTAATCACTGAATCACAGCCAGCTTGCATCACAAGCCAGCCAGTCAGATGCAAATGTGAGGCCGTTAACACTAGCAAAGAAGTGACTCTAGCATTACCAGTATTTTACTTCCTGTGTTTTTGTTTCACTTGGAAAAATCATCACTGCCAAGACTGGTCTCCATTTGCTAAGTAAGCACTTCCTAGGACATGCACCGTGTAATTAAGTTGGACTTAACGTCAAGTACAAATAAGTACCTGAGACAGAGATGTAAAGGAATCAGATAAGACACATTCCCCTCTCACTAATTAGTGCTGAAGATTCGCACAGGGGCATGAGCAAGAGCTTTGAGACATAAAGTCAATGTGAAGAGAGGAACATTCCCCTCAGTGAGAATAAAAAAAGACCTGGCTGTGCAAGGGGACAATAAGAAATAAGCCCCTGGGCATACTGGTGGGTGTTCAGACCCACTCAATGCCCTCCATACCCTTTGTGATACTTTTAATACTTCCATTCCAAGCAAGTCCTTTGCACCACATGCCCAACGGCCCCTTACCTTGCTTGACGGTGGAGGAGAGGCACAGCTTGCCAGCTTTGATCTGCTCTATGGCCATTTGCAGCCCCGAGGACAGAAGCTCCGCTACTTTCAGGTACAGCACAAGCTGCTCTGCATAGCTGCAAAGAAAGCACATTGCAATGCAAATAGATCAGTGGCACAGCGGCAAGCGTCTCGAAGGACTTCTGGTACGGAATGATACATGGGGTGGGAGGAAGTGACAGAAGACTTGGGCACTGGGCGGCTCTCTCAGTCCTTACCTCCACTCCCGGCTGAGGAGGCTGATCTGGTCAGCCACCACGCTCTCCTGGAGCTGGTACTCAGATGTCACTGAACTGCTCATCTCGCTGGAGCTGCCTTTAAGGGTGGCAATTTCCATCACATAGTGGACAAAGGCCAGCGTGAAGCGGAGGCTGCGCAGGATGTCGGTGTGCTCTTGCTGTTGAAGGGATGCCAAGGTGGGAGTTACAGAGGGAAAGCTGGCATGCCAGGGAGGGCTGCTCACCTAGAGCTGTGCCAGTGACACATCCCAGCTTACAGAAATAACACCTGGGCCCCAAACCCCCCTACACCGCTGCTTTGGGCAGGGACAGGCAAACTGAGCCCTGAGCCCACATGCCACAGCAGTTCCTCCTCCATAGTAATAGCAGCAAGGAACTGCCCCAGGCCAGACATTTCCAGGCAGCTCCCTGGAGAAGCTGGTGAGACTTGCTCCGAAATTACCTGCCCCCTTCCCAAGGAGGATCCCAGCTCTCTGGGACTGTTTCAGAAGTCAGCCAGGAAGGGGGAGAGACCATCTGCACCACAGGCCCAGCTCTGGTCCCCACCACAGCAATGCTGGTACAAAACTGAAAGTGGGTGTGGATTTAATGAATGACAACCTCCTACGCCACAGAAAACTGCAAACACAGTGTCTCCCACCCCACAGCCCAGCCCTCACTTAGCCCTTGGTCTTTGTATCTTCCCAGTTCAGTGCAGTGAGCCCTGGGTGAGGTCCTCTGAAGGGACAGCAAGGACCTCCTTTTATCTGCAACTCCTTGCCACTTAGTGAGCGGCACACACACTAAGTGCTACGTTCATTTCAAAGCAGTTTTTCCTCTGCTATTACAGATCAAAGGGGATTATCCCATTTCTGGGAAGCTGCATTGCTTAAGTCACTGAAAACATTTTTGGGAAGTTAGTATTTGTGGAAAAACGGAATGCTTGTGGGTCCTAGAAAATGAATCGCTGCCTGGAACAGATGCAACTCCATTGTTCGAACTCCCTCTGTAGAGCAGTGGCTAACCTGCTTGATCTTCAAATATTCAGTGGCTCGGTTCTCTCAAAGGGGGCTGTTAAGGATGTTTCCTACATGAATTTATCAAAAAACTCCCATGCTCGAGTTCTACAAGCTTTTGTTTTTCATTCACTGGCTCAGGCACTTGGCTGCTAAGGCAGCTTTGACTATCTGAAATACGAATCTTTCCTCCCACTGTCTTGCTACCTGGACAGTCTAGTAAAGTAAGGAAGTGTTATCTCCATCTTCCTCTGTTTTCTTTAAAAGCAGAGTAGGAACTTGGAGATTAAGTAATTGCCAAGTCATACAATAAGTTTGTGGCAGAGCAGGAAACTGCTAAGATCTTGCAGGTCTCAGCCTGGTATCTCTAACCAACGCACAGGCCTTCCTCTCTGCTTATACAGTCAGCTTCTATTCATTATGCTGGCATTTGTAGCCTCATTTGGCATCACAAGAGTCTTTCCTCCTGTAGTGTTTTTAAAGCACTGCAAAAGAAACTAAAACCTAACCTTCAATTTGCCTTGTCTGCACCTAAAGAAACTTTTACAGAAGATGGAAGAACCACCCATCTGAATGCAACTGCTTTGCTCAAGATAAAAAAAGGGTGCTTAAACAGTAAGGTTTCAGTGCCCTGAAACTATAAGCAGAAATCAGAAAATCTGCCAGGTTTACATTCTGGCCAACTCCACAGAGCACAAAGGGGTCTCAATATATGCTGTAAAGGTTTTGCGACATGCAAATGGGTTACTGTGCTCAGCAGAAATGACGACCAAACCCGAATGACTCATTACAGACATATAAGCTCAGCTGAATGCTACTAACAATATCAAGTTGATACCTCCTTAGGACACTTCTCTTCAGACCAGTGTCTGAAGTGGTGGCAGCTGGCAGGACACCATAATTCTGGGACCTCACACAGGTAGGATGCTCAGTTAAACTCATACTATTGTGATCACGTCAATGCTGAAAGTCCTAGCCCTGTGGCTCTGCAGGTAAGTAAGCAAACGAATGCAATTCAATGCATAATTGACAAAAAAATTGAGCTAAATAAAATCTGAAGTAGAAGAGCAAACCCACATCCCTAAAACAATGAATGCATATCTCTGCCAGTATCTAGGGGTTTTTAGCAACACCAGCAAAATTCAGATACAAAGAGCCTTCCTCAGTCCCAGACAGCCTAAGGAGGTATCACGAACCGAGCTGAAACGATGACTGAACCTGCCTCCCACTTCTACTGCAAATGGGCAGCCTGACCTACATTTCAAATATATGTCAACTACAAAAGCATTTGCTCTGCTTCAGCCTGTCATCAGCCCACAGAGAAGGGGAGCCTGGCAGCCTTTTCACCTTGACAATCTGGTTCAGCTGTTCTGGTGCAGAACATGGTGTCCCCCTGCCCCCATCAGTAGCGTAAGTGTCAGGTTTACTTTTTTTCAGATACTTTCAGCAGAGGCTGTATCACTGCCTGACTCCCCAAGTGCATGCAGGAGGCAGTCATTTGATACACCAGGCTATTCACACTCTCAAGTCAGATATTACTAATGCTGAGCCTTTTAAAAAAGGCCCAAAAGTACCCAGGTTTTCTTCAGAAACTGTTAATACAGAATGCATCTGATAACTGATGTTTCCAGCCTGCAATTTCAACTTTGGAAATGGTGAGTCTTAACTCCAGCCATGGTCATTGACTAAACAGCTTGGCAGCAGGCTCAAAAGTCACTGTGCTAAATAAGCCCCGGGCTTTCTAAGCACTGCACTGGCCTGGCTCTCTTGAAACCAGTTTGGTCCAACTTTGGAAACAACCCCCTTGGCTCCAAACACAGAGTCATCTGACCTCTGGATTTGCTTTACTTTTATTTCCCTGTCCTTTGCCCTCCAACAAGTGCCTGAGATCTACCCACCTCCATGAGCGTCTCTTCGGGCAACTCTGGTGCCTCAAATGTAACAGCACCTTCCAGGTTGGCGGTGATTGGATCAGCAAAAGCATACCGGAGACTTGAGGTGCCTTCCACAGCATCCCCACCAGTTCCCACTGCCAAGTGCCTGCCGGTGAAAGAGCCTCCAGAACTGAGAGAGCTGGAAGACCCTACTGAAAAGAAAAATAAGCAAAGGAATTACTGAAGATATTAATAGTAGGCCTGGTATTCCTCACCCAGCAGAGAGGACAATCCTGTAGGATCCAGGACCCTGGATCTGATAGGAGCCAGCAACAGGCACTTTGGAGGAAGATGCAAAGACTCTTAATGCAGAATAACCACTCCCCAACATAAACTCCTTGGCGACTCAGGTAGACCAGCTTACAAGCTCAAGCAGATTTAATACACCTTCCACAGTGTCTGTCATTTACGGAGACAATTCAGAAATACTTTCTTTTTTTTCCTTTTTTTTGTCCAAACCCTTTCTGAATCCTGCCACAATATCTTGGGCTGACTTTTATCATACACCATCATAGCCAACTTCCCCATCATGGATCAGTGTGGTTTGAGCCCTGGTTCCCTAGTTTTTACACTATCACTGAATGAGCACCTCTGACAAGTGAGGTTTTTATCATGGTTTTAAAATGCCGAACACTTACATGAAACCAGGAGAGCTTTCTATTACATGCCCTGCACTTCTGCTTCCCCCTCTTTACAAATAGGAGGCTGGGTAGAGAGTAAGTGACTTCAGCTGAGTCAAGACCCTAACCTCAGGATTCAGGAGACCTTGAAAGTACAGCATCCATCAAACAATTAATTCCCTCACCATCATCGTTTCCCCTTCTTGACCACTGAATCCACCCTAAGAGCACATTGCATAAAAAGGATGTACACTTCCAAAAGGAGTTTCTGTCTCAGGGTATTCATAATACATTCACTACTTCCAGAGGGCTTCATATCCCTTGACACACTGCCACAGAGGTATATATTCTGTCTGATGGGGGGATGCCAATACCAGCTACAATACTCTACTAATTCTACCACAGCGGTATTCTCCACTGTCACTGATCCTTTGGAGGGAGACGTTTCTCATCTGCCCATGAATTTAATTTGCTGCCCTACCCTGCCTTCCAAAGGTTCAGCAATATAATAATGCACAACTGATCTGCAGAGAGGCACTGTCTCCTCTCCTCCCAAAGCTCTCTCTCTGTTAGCTGCTATGCTTCAAAGCCAAGTGGATCATCAAAGACTGACAGAGTATTTCCAGATCTTTCAGAGAGAGGAAAGGACCAACAATATCACATTCCAGATACCTTGTAATTCCAAAAGGCTGTTTGCAGAAATTGTTGACCCATGAAAAGGCTCTTCCTTTATATCTGTCTAGTGATCTTACTCACGGCTTGTCCAAGCACTTCGGGTGCAGAGTTTCAGCTTGCAAAGCTCCCCTTTTCACCATTAACTTCGTGCATTAACTATAACGTAACGAGTTACTGCGCAGACCTAATAAGCAAAGCTTGTCAAGCAGCATTGCTTTGACCACCTTGACCTAATGGTGTGTATGTGTTGTAGGTTCGCTATTCAACAGCCTTGTCTTCCAGGCACCCCATCTGAGATCTTGACCGTTCGGCAGAACTTAAGCATCCAGATCTCAACCCGCTAAAAACCGGTGCTTGGATCTGCTTCCAAATTGCTATTATCCTCCCAAAAGCAATACAGGAAGTCTGAATTCTCTATTCATAACATTTCAGTAGCAGCTAGAGGCTGTAGCCAGGATAGTAACGCCATTGTGCTACAGAGGCCTGTCAGACACTTTGTAAGAGTCCCTGCCCTACAGAGCTTACCCTCTAAACAGATGAGACAAAGAAAGGATTATGGTCCCAACTTTCCAGACAATCAAGGATGTCAGTGGTTTTAGTTATGATGGAAATCCAAGCCATACCCAGGAACTGAGCCTATGTGTCCCCCCATCCCAGTCAAGCAGTTTATTCATGGTTACATCCAAACCTTCCCTGCAGTAATTAAGAACAAGAGAGTCGACTACATTCAGATGAGGAACAGCCAAGACGAGAACCCAAATAAGCCAAAAATGCAAATAAAAGTGTACAAATATTTTCTTAAACTGAATATAGACTCCAGCTCCCAGACAAGCTATCCCAGAAGGGCCAATTACCACAGCCTCAACTGTGGGCTGATGAGGCCAGAGCACTGGCATCTTAAAAGAAGTATCTGTCAAGCAGGAGTGCATTTCCCCATTTCCTACTTAAGCAGCTCAGAGCGTAAGTAACACCTCCAATAATTTTGCATACAAAGCCATCCTGGCCCTTTCCTAACAATACTCGTGCACTGAAATTGTTGGACACGGATGGTCACACTCATCTTTTATAGCTCATCCAAAACCCACGGAGAAAACGATCAGAACACAAACACCACCTTTATGTTTGTTGACCTATCAGCAACAGCGGGTCCATGAACAGCTGCAGCGTTACTCCTGAAGCAGAGAGCAATGAAGTAAAAGAAGAGTTTGCCTGTCTCTTCCAAGTACTGGAAAACCACTATCTGGCATTAGTCCTTGTGCCAGTGCAAGCAGTTATCAGCAATAACTGGGGTTGGCAGGAGCCAGCACGAGAACCTCAAAGGCATTTAAGACCAGCTGAGCTCCACGGACTGTGCTCAGAGCAGCCCTCTGCCACCACCAGTGTTCAGCAGCAAGGAATTCAACACATCGCTCTGCTCCCAGGCATTCCCACTGGAACAGGCAGGTAGGTATCAGCCCTTTACCTGAAAACATCCTGGTCCTCGTGGTCTGTGGGGGGGTTGTTCCACTGGGAGGGGATCCGACAGTAAAAATCACTGGGGATGGGCTGGCAGAGCCCCCAGCCCGGGCACCAGAGTGCAGGGTCCCTCCGTAAGCACCTGAGGGAGCTGGGGAGACAGTTGAAAGGTGCAGACTGGCATTACAGGAAAGTTACTGAGACCATGGTGTGCCTCACCCAGCGGTTTTATGTTCCTGCAGACTGTCTTGGGAGACAGTGGTTACCAGCACAGGCCAGCACTCCCTCTGGAGGCATCCCCCAAGAACATGACGGGGCCAGGCTGGCATGGACTACAGGACATGAGCCTGGGCAGCGTTACGCATTGCTGCAGCTGTTCTCCCCTCCTCACTTCCCAACCTGCAAGCCCAGGAAGAACCACCCTTGTGGAGCCATTCATATTCGAGCCGCCTAGCAGAAAGTCCCCACTTCCACACGTTATCACATTCAGAAGGGGCCAAAAGAGGAAGCCCTGCCTACAAAAATCACACCACTAGCCAGCACTACACAGCACGCATAGCCCACAGACCTTCGAGCACTCCACAAAAGAAAGCAAATATCATTACACTCCTCACACACGGCAGTCACCTCCTTTGCCAAAAGCCATCAGAAAAGCAGCCTCCCATTTGTAGGAGGCGTGTAGGCAAACTGTTTGCCCCAACCCAGCATATCCTGCCAGATGTGCCTGGCATCACCACCTACCTGCAATTTCCATTGGCTTCTCATTGTTCAGGCTGTCGTTGCTGCCAGCTTCTGAGATCTGTGCCCCAAAGGCTGCCTTCAGAAGCAGGTCAGTGAGCCTGCCTGTGCTCAGAGATCTAAAAAGAGGACATACAACATGATGCAGAAAATCAACAGGTGCAAGTTTTCAGCTAACTTCCACTCCAGTTTGTGCCATTCCTGGTCCACAACCACTTAACACTACAAAGCAAACAGTTTGGAGCTGAAATAACCACTCTTCCTCTTTCAACAGAGCATCTGAAGCACCTCCTGCTACTTGTTGAAAGTATACAAAGACCGTGACTAACTGCAGTAATACAAGTACTGACTACAGCATTATTACAGCACAATTTTTCTTCGATGGAAGATACGGAAATTAGTATCAGAGGACTCCTCCAGAACACTGGAGAAAGCTGCAGTCTGCAGAGAGGCATGTAAGAAAAACTTAACACTAACACGTGCGTGACTTTGTATCCTGCAATGAGTCAGCACGTGACTTTCAAGCAGATCTCTGCTCTGAAGACCTGCACCCACTGTTTGATGGACAAGGAACACCCATAACACCCTCTCATCCATGACAGGCACAGGCTCCACGAAGACCAAGGCACACATCTGCATAATTGCAGGGAGTCTGGTCTAATAACAGAATCCTGCATCCCCACTAGATGAAACCCTGGACACTAAACACAGTGTGAAGCTGCAGACAATCTCTCACTTTGTAAGATCTAGGCCATGGCCTGCCCTTGTAGAGGAAGACAAAATCTGCATCATATCTGCTTGCAATCCAAAGATGCTAGCAGATAACTATAGAATGTTTATGGATGCTACATTACAACTTCGATGTTAGCTAGGGTTTGAAATTTGCCCCATCTGTCCTGTATTAGGGAATAAAGCACAACTGTATAAACAGACTATAGCTCACCTGCCCTTGATCTCTTCCACAGGCCTCAATCCCAAGCCAGTTTGCTGGCAGTGGAAGTGACCCATCTCTTTCAGATCTGGCAAGGTCTTGTTCCGTGTTGGAGTCATCATGACCCCCTGATGGGCCAAGAGGGTGAGGAGATTCTGGGAACTTGGGGTTTTGGGAAACTCAAATGGGGACACAGCCTAAGAAGAATAGAAAAAACTGTCTTTAAAAACAAAGGAGGAAGGTCCCCTCACCCCTCATTTGTTTATCAAAATTAAACTGTATGCTTAACAACCTGCCTGAAACAGAGATAGAAATCCCACCCCATGCAGTTAACTTGTCCCCAGTCCCAGAAAGACTAAAACAAAAGGAGAACAAACTCTGCTGAAAATCTGTAGCAGCCTAACATAAGCAGAGAAAATGCTGTCACAGTGCCAGCTTCGCATGAGACACCAGGGCTGTCACCTGCTTAACTGTCTGCCGTCTCTGTTGGGGATTCCTACTGGACACACACTTGCGTCACAAGCCGAGTCGCTGTGTGCAAACCAGCCCAGGCACTCTAGTTCACTAATGCGCTTCTGCCTAATCTGGGCAGCTCCTTTTCACTGCCTGTTTAAAACCCTGGACTCTGCTCAGATGGTGAACACTGCTACCAAATGAGATCTGTCCACTAAGAACTAGGACATTACCCCATTTCATACAGATCACTTAACAGCCCTTGAAGAAAAGTGAACAAGCAGTGATAAATGCAGGCCAGAGTTATCTGATCACACAGCGGTTCACCCCCAAATAACCCAAAAGACTGAGCCGTGAGAAACCCAAAATCAGACTCCTTGACATACCTTTGTAGGGGAGCCCATTATAGTTGGCAAAGGGCTTCTCTGCATGAACTCAGACAGCTTCGGTGAGGATCTGAGCTGCCGGCAGTGCTGCAAGCCATGAATCTGCAGAGGCTGGCTGACTGGGGTATGACCGAAGTGAGCAACAAGAGGATCAGAGTGCTGCTTGGTTATCTTCTGCCTGCAGGAATGCAAATCTGACAGGTTGGGAGCACTGTGGAGCCGGGAGCCCATCCCTCGAGGAGAGTGTTCGGGCGCCGAGGAACCTGGAGGGCCCAGAGTGACAAAACACATAATTTTCTGGTTCTAACACAAAAAGCCAGCCTGATCCCAGGATCCACTGCACAACCACCTACAGATCAAAACCTTCAGTGGATGGCTAAGGATGGCACTCTAATCAGTGCCACAAAACTGCTAGGCCTGACTGGGTTTTGACTCTACAGAAAGAAGAGATACGAACAGGGAAACAAAAGTGTAGCTTCTTTCCTTCACTGCAGCCCTTACAGAGAAAGGGGCCCTGACTGTCAGAGCTCAGCATCAAGGAAATTACACATCAAGCAGGTCACTCGGCAGAGGGGTTTTGAGATGCTTTTCCTTCATTCAATCCATTGACTTCAAAGTACCAAGTTTCAAGTTTTTGTGACACAGGGTCTGTCAGCACTGGAAGATGCTGGATGACGGGATGTGAATGGATCAACCCCAACTGCTACCAGCACACAGAAATCCTGGCTGGCCAAGCATCAAGAGAAGCTGCTGAAGGAACATACCCAACCTTGAATGCCCTGAGACTATGGTTCTGTCCTTATCCATAAGGATAATGAAGGCAGGTAAGGACCAACGCACCAGCGACAGGAATCCTGCTTCTCACTTCTGCTCCAAGATTAGACGGGATAACAGTCTGGCTGGGCTGCTCTGGGATTGTTCCAACTGTGAGGGAACAGAATAAAAAAAAAGTTTATTTGGTATTAAGTTCCCATAGACAATAACAACACTATGCACCATCTGTTTTATAGAAAGATGCTAGTTATCTCTTTCATCTTCTCAGCCCTAGCTGCGTAGTGAGAAGATCAACAAAACCTGTAAAAGGAGGAAAAAAACCTTCTGTCTGGTATTAGTTTAGCAAGTTTTAATCTGACTTTGCAGTGATATTAATTCAGAGGAATAGAATACGAATATTCTGCATTTCACAACCAGCAGTCTAACAAGTATAGGATTGGAGACACTAGGGTTACAGAGCAGCTAGTTACATCAGAGTCTGTTTCTTTGTAGAAGACAGCAAATTGCACCAGTTGCAATCCCTTTCCACTTGAATTGCTTGTTAGCATCTGGATGTGGTTGCCAGATATTCAGACAGCTACTTTTCAGTTTGAACAGTGAAGTTCAAGCCCTGCCAAAGCTGGTCAGAATTTTGCTCTGACAACAATTTGCTTCCATTTTTTCTCACCCCAGCCTAAGCCAGTAAAAAGATACTTTGCACTTACAGAAGCCCTCTTCAGAGGGCAGCAAAATGTTTGAAGCAGACACCAAAACAAAGCTTGCCTCTCCTGGGGCTAATAAGTATTTTCCTCTCCATTTTACTGAGGCCAAAACACCTGTCAAATAATCTATTGAGAAGAGCCAAGGGAGAACACAACAATCTGAATTCCCTATTACATCTGGCAGCTACAACTGGTCATAACCTCCCTCTTTACAGAAGAGAGGCACATGATTTTATTAGGGCAGCAACATGCCAGTTGACATCTTACCTTGCGGTGATGGCATAAATGGCTTGGCACCGCCAAAGGAGAGCTTTCTAGAGCTGGGCACAGATCCATGCTCTCCAGGATATGGAGGGGAAGCACCAGTTTTAGGAAAACCAAGAGGACTTGTACTGCTAGATCTCCGGACCGTACCAGACCTTACAAAAAACAACAGCAGCACAGACGTTACTCCAGGTGCCAGTAAAGAAGAGCAAGGAGAACAGTATCACCAGACACAAACACACCCAGCTATTTCTACAGAAGTGGAGCTTCATGGCTGTTTATTCTGGATAAAAATCCCACTGTTCTAGAACTACACGGATACAGATTAAGATTATAATCTTTGTTCTCAAGAATTTCAATCCAAACACAATTTTGCAAACCAAACAAAAAGAACTAACGAGATTAGCTGTAAGCAGGAAAGCCTGTCATTTTTCAGAAGTCACTTTTAGATGTTTTCAATCAATCCTGAACAAGACAGTTTCATATCTCACCAAGTCCAAGGGGTTTATTTTAGCCAGTGTCTTCAGAATGCCCTCAGAGGGCTTTATTCAAGTGTCCCTCCTGTGCTGAGCCACTCACTTTTTTATCAGAGCAGCCATTTAGGCAAAAAGCTCCATGAGTGCAGGTTGTACAATGCGGAGGTAAATCTCTGCCAAAAGGCACTGCTCTGCAACAGAGCTTTGACTCAAATCAGAAGCTACAGAGCAAAACAGAGCAGTGTGTGGCTGTCGGATCTGAAACAGTTGAGTACTACCCAGAGGAATTTCTCTTCGGGCTGGATAGTCAGAATTGCCTGGGCTCCGAACTCCGTTAACTCCTTGTGAAGCCTCACCTTAGGGAGTTAGAAGTAATTTGTACAGCCCACACATGCAGGAACCTCAAGTATTACCCAGCTGCTAAAATGAAACAAAAGAGGAAACTAGACTAGCAGGAAAGTGAGTACAGCCACACCACCACTCTGGAGAGAGATGGGATTACTGTAAATGAATTAATTATTTCTCAGTATTTTAATGTTTTCACCACTCGTTAAGAACACACAACCTAAACACTATTTACTGAAATAGCATTCTGCCCCTGCAGGCTCCTTCACTGAGATTCCCATTACACTCCCCTGTATGAGAAAACAGTCTTTTCATCAAATCCTTCATTCTACTCCCAATTTGGAACATTTTTTCCTTTGTTGAAAGAACATTAGTCTCGGCCAGTAAGTGGTTTTCTGGACAGGAATCAATGAATATGCTGAAAAAAACCCCTCTGTGCTCAAGCCACTGAAAGATGCTATCACCAAAGTATCCTGCCTCCTCTCCCAGTGACGCTGCATTAAGCTGTCCATACGTATCAGAACAGAAGGAGCAAAAGTGTATGGGTTTCAGCAGTGCAAGCAGAGCTAGCTACATTACCCAGGAGTGGCAAAGTCATCCTGATGACGTATCAGTACATCTACTCAACAACACTGCTAGATGAATATTTTACTTCATGCCACATTTCAGAAAATAAATAAATAAATAAAATTAAAAATAAGTAAATAAATAAAATCTCTTTCAGTAGTTGAGATATAAGAATTTGATCCACCACTCCTCCACCCCCCCTTTTTAATGTGTTACTACATTTCTCAGTTAAATGAATCCATGCTATATTTGCACGCTTGGAAAAAAGGAAAGCCTTTAGAATTTTAACATAAAAATCACTTCTCTTCAGGTTGCTCCAGATTCAGAGGCCTAAAGCTCATCAAGTGCCTGACCCTGAAGCAAAATGAATACACAACAAGGAAATGGACACCTGGCAAGGTGAAAAGATACCTAGACATTCAGTGGCAGAAAGTATTGCTTCCCAGTGTTTTTAACTCTCCAGAATACAAGCCATCCAGAAGGCTGAATATTATCTATCAGGAACTTGCAGAAAAAAACACCAGCTGACTGCCGCTGCTGAAAGATATGGAACATCAAATGCCACCCTACAAGACATGGGATAAGCAAGCAAGCAGACGAGCAGGACAGGTGATGTGGCGAAAAGTACACACACATAATTACCACCTCAACAAGCAACATATCTATCCACAAACAAGCTACATTACATAGGCATACACCAGCCATTCAGATGACAGTGGTCAATTTTTCAGAGACAAGGGTGTACGTCAAGGTTTGCAGTCAAATGACTTGGCAAACATGATGAGGCACTTGGCTGTAATGACCTACTTGATACACCTGATGGAAAAGTGGAATCACACACTAAATGCTTGATGAAGATTTCTCCTTCCATTCCTGAAGGGTGTCTACTGAATTTGCTGATTAGAGGAAGTGATGGTGAGAGATAAATATGGCTTCCTGGGGCAGAAAAAAAAAATTGAATGCCAGAGATTTTGAGAAGATGCTAAAAGCAGAGTGTGAATCATCCTGATTGTGTCCATTCCTTGAGTTCCTCTGCAGGGACAATGCTAATCTCATCATTACACAGTGGTGACTAAAAGGAGCAAAACATGACAGTTTGATCCCTGACTGGTAGCTGCAGGCTGTGAACCTGAACTCAGCAGCCCGTCACCAGGCCTGGGGTAGGCGCAGCATGCCTACGTGCATCCTCTGCACCTTCTCCAGAGCTCTCACTTTATATGTCACATGGACAACCAGGACACTTTTGTGAGTTCCAACACTAACATGGTCCACAAGTTTTGCTGTAAAAAATAAAAGACATGCAGGAAACAGGAAGAAGCCTACCACAAAAACTGCCACACACTCGAAGAAGTGAACATAAAATAGTACTAAAGTAACACTGGCACAAAACAATCTCTCTGCTGATCCTTGATTAAAATCAAGATATTGTGTCTACTGGGTCCACTGTGAATAAGCTTTATCCTGAATTAGGCTGGCTGAAGCCCAAACTTAGGCTGACGTACGTATTACCCTACTTCTGAAATCTAAACTTAAACTAATCCAGATGCCAAAGCAACTCATCCAAAAAAAGACATGACACCTCATAGACACTTCTATTTGAATGCCCCTGCTATACAAACTCTTTAAGATCCTGTATGAGTCTTCTTCCAACCAGTCTACAACCTGCGCTGCCACTGTCAACCCAGATTTCAAATCTGTAAGAACCAGAAATTGTATGTGAGAAGAGACAGAAGCCCTATGTGTCTTGGATGTACAAGGCATTACCACTGAACTCCCAAGGTCAGCTGTACGGCTGAAGGCTGGCATCCGGGTCTTCCTGACAGCCTTCAGAAAACATGCTCTGCCTCACAGGCATAAATTGCTCATGATTTAATCACTCCTGGCTGCATAACCACATTAATATGCAACTCGTGTAAGACACATCATCTATGGTATGACTAGCTACAGGAACTAATTAAGGTAAAGTCAGGTAAGTTTTGCAGCCCCATCCATTTCAGTTGTTTATCTCAACTTTTTCCCTTTATAAAGGCATCTGGCAGTTGGATGGTTCTCTGCTTGGACACCCAAACCATAGCTAGCATGGGAAAAGCCATCAGACTCAAAGGGGCTTAGCCTGCACTGAAAGTTGAAAGGAGCTGCCTCGCATACACGCACACAGATAAAATTTACAGAACTTGGTAACAAAATAAACCTCAACATCACTGCAAAATACCCCAAAACTATGTTACCACATAACACATACCACCACGCAGGCTCCCTACAGCAAGGAGGAGAGCCCATCACAGAGGGAAATTTTTAGAGGTACAGAGAACAAACTGTGAAACAGTTTGTTTTACAGCCCTCAAGCTGTAATATGGGAGCCCCTGCACTGACGTTGCCTCGTCCTCCCAGCCCCAGCACTTACCGCGGGGAGGCGTATTGGTTGGGAGACTGTAGGTTCTGCTCAATCCGCCGGTAGTTATGAATTTGCGTTGGGACCGGAATGGGCACGGAGTGTCCGTACTTGCTGCTAGAAAATTGACCTGGCCGGCTGTTGAAAGGAGACACACAAAGAAAGCCTCTTGTAAGGGGTGGGCCGTCAACCAGATAATTGGATGTTTTAACTTCATAAAGCAACCGTCCACAGGGAGCGTCCCCTTGGCTGCTCTCAGGTTGTGGGTTTATACTGGGAGGTGGTTCAAAGTCATATCAAAGGGAAGTGGCATCACACATCTCCTGAAAAGAGGCACCTTTCTTCCAGCACGATTCCCACCCACAGACTGAAGTTAAAACATACACCCAAGCGCACCACTCCCTCCAGGAAAATTGGAGCCCTGCTATTTCAGGCCACAACTGGCCTAGTTTCCAACAGCTCAGATCCACAGCCAAAGAGCACATCATTAACAGGGGCTAAACATTCGTGGCTCACAAAGGATACCAGCAAAGATTTTGCTGCCAAGAGCTACTTGCGATTCCTGTAGAGGCATCGCTACAGCAATGGCATCTCCATGAAAGTTTCAGCACACCACGAAGAGAATACAAACTCGTGGTCTATATCAGAGTATTTGCAAGTTAACTACAGGGTGGAGAAGGCAACTCGGGAGGGAATAAATTTGGGGGACAGAAGCTGGTATCTATATACCCATCAAGGTCAGCTAGAATGTCACACATGCAAAATGGGACAGGCCCATTCTGCAAACTTCAGACTTCTTTCTAGTTCCATCCAAGCAGGTTAATCAGCTCACGTCTGATATCTGTTCCCCCGGGTGACAGTTTTCCCTGTCACACTTAGCCGGTACACCACACTACACAAACTACATTATACAAAACCCATGCAAACACGACATTTAACTAAGTAGCCACCTAAAGTCTTTCCCCAAAGGCTCCAGAATTCTAGGATTAATTGCCATGGCAATGCTATTTACAACTGCCAACGCCAATTGCAGGGACGTTGCACAACTACAGAAAGATCTTATTGGTAATGAAGGCTTCTGCAGTCTTCCTTGTTGTCAATTGAGAACACGCACCTGGATCTGCCCCTGAGAAGCAGAAAGCATCACTTCTTTGGCTCTAACACTTGGAATGGAAGTGTTTTACGTAAGATCAAAGGAGGTATTTAATTCAGCAAGGACATACATTTGTGCACAGGGGAAGAGAGTAGAGTTTGTCTTATTTGGCAAAGCATCCCATTACCAGAACTTCTTTTTGGGGGAAGGTCAGCAGTACTCTGTGGTTTATGGTCACGCTGTTGAACAAAGGTGAACTCCAGGAACGCGTCTGCAGATCTCTACACTGTGTACATGAAGACGCTCTTCCATTACAACAGAGCCAAATAACTGAAAAAGATCTTTCATCAAGGCTGAAAGATCACAACATGATTCAGATTTCTTCATTCCTCTCTCAGGATGCCTACTAATTTTCTAAGCTCTATATATTCCTCCTTATTCTTTCCACCAAGAGAACAGACTTTTAATCTGATGTCCATCTCTAAAAGGCAGCATAGAAGCCTTGATTCTTCATTGATGTACAATAAAATAAAGACATTGAAGGTTTCTGATTGCTCAATGAAAAGGTGAGGCGTTGGTGTGTCTGCCTTCCATCAGTGTAAGACACGGAGTCAAGACAAAGCAAACAGAGCTTTAACCAAGAAATCTGAGTGTTAACATCAAACTTTATACATATCCTGACTTTCAACATACATTTCAAACACTATCTCTTCAATCTGGCCAAAATCCTTTGGGGGAAAACAAGTTCTCTGGTAAAATGAGCCCCCCTCTCTCCAAGAGTTATAACAAGTCCTTATAGGAGCCAGGTTTCTCCACAAGGTGCATGTTGCAAAAGAAAGCATCCAAATGAGGTGACATATACTAAACCTGCTAATTGGCTTCAAGCCTTAAAGACTACGATTGACCACAAATTTGCAAAGATCAAGAGATAAAGCTGGGACATGGAGTTTAGTTACTTGGCAGTAATTAAAAGCTCTTTGAAAATGGTATTAAATCCATTGCTGTGGGATACATCCAAGGAATTACTTTTTGTTAGACTTATT
>VYZV01039929.1:158469-200401 GCA_013401275.1 Pandion haliaetus | reverse complement strand
TGTTTTTTAAAAAAAAAAAAAAAAAAAAAAAAAAAAAAGACTGTCAGCATCTTTTACTTCTGCCTAGCCCTTATGCTCTTAGTTAAAACAAGGAGAGCTGCCCTAGAGTGCACCATGACATCCTGAAGAAAACCCACTGCTGGCCACTCACTAGCCTTTGCTTTCTGTCCTAGTTGGACTGCATCCAGCATTGCTTGCTAGCCTAGAGCCATGCACAAAAGGGAGAACTGCTGCTTCCGAGTGAGCAAAGACAGAGAGAAAATCAGGAGTCCTCTGCACCAGTGAAACCAGGTGCTGAACCAATGGGCCTCATGACATCTACAGTGAAGGGCACTGAAACCCATGTTAATAGTAAGGGCATACCTGGGTGGCACCAGTTCAAAGCACTTTCAGGGGACAGATCAAAGATCATGCTTTACACTCTGGATTCAGAGTGACTGCTCCAATCTTTCATTACTTATGTCTTATTCCCCATCCTGGACAGGGTAGGAAGCAACTTTTCAGTGTTTCTTCAAAGCAGATAGAAAAGTGAGAAGTAGCACTAGAGGGTTTGGCATCTGCTCCACAGAAGCTGCTGGGAATGAGAAGGAAAGACAGTGAGAGCAGAAACGTGTTTAAATCATAGCCGCTGACATTGACTTTCCACCTTGTGATCCAGTAGAATACAGTGAGGCCAGTTTGGTGAAAACAGCGGTGAACAGTTAAAAGTAGGCAGTGTTTGTATTCAACTTCCATGAATTTCCACTCACTGCTGTCCAGAAACAAGGCCAAATCCTTTAATAAAGACTGATCCCCAGAATGCAAAGGAATCAGTTAAGGAATAAGCCGTTAAAAAGCTTAGCAGGCAATGGCATAAGAAGCCTCATGCAATTAAACTCCACACTGCAGTACATGCTTGCCAATTAATCTGATCACGTCAGCAAGGCTTTGAGCTATATTCTTCTCCTTTAGATTTGTATGCTTTGAGGCTATGTTTTGTCATTTTCTGGGCTCTGTTTATGTGACAAGTGTGTTCAACACATAGCCTGGGACTAGATTTTCTTCTTAAGAAAAATTTTAGAGTCATCCATCTCCCATTGTGAAATCCCCTTCGACTGTGCTCCCCCAACAGGTGCCATATTGGTAGAATAGAAGATGAAAGCTGTCCTGCCTCCCCAGTAGGCAAGAATGAGATGGGAATCAAGACCGCCAATGTCCCTGTAAGCTAAGCACGTACCATAAAGCTTCAAGCTCTAGAATCAATGGGATCACCTTCCACAGACCATTAATGTCTCCTGAACATAAATGCATCTGAAGGCACTGGCAGTACTGGGCAGCTGGTGCTGTTGTGTGCAGGCAGCTGTCACTTACAACATTTCTGAACACCAAAGCTAAGTTTACAGCAACTGGTATAGCTGGAACTAAACCTATGACCGCGCCTGTTTGCACTTGTTACTCCTACTGCACCCTCTGTTACTAAACAAGGCCCATGTAGCAGCATTACTTTATACAGACATAGTGCAACAGCTCTAAACAGCTTCAGGCAACCGCAAACAACTAAGTAGGCCCAGATCTGTCCTTCAACAGCAAGGAGAGATGAGCAACACTCCTCCACATTTGCCCTCCTATTCGTTGCCCAGTAATTCAAGCCCACAGTAGTTTCAGCCTTGGCTGAAGTGTTGTACTCTAATTCACTGCATGAATTTAGAAGCAAGGGTCTTTACCTGGAATACTCACCGCCTCTGCAGGCTGAGCACAGAGAGGATGAGTAGCACATACATGCCCGTGGAGTACATTTACTTTCTGCTTCAGAATAATTGCTGGCGCTCCAGGGAACAGAGTTAATTCCAGCTCTACTGCATTCTCTTCTGGCCCTGCCTGAAGGCCAGAAGAGGAAGAGACAAGCTCTATAGCTGGGACAGATCAGTGCCCAAGGCTGGGGAGTTTCTCCTGGGGTTTCTTGTTACCCCTTAATTAAAGGAGGTATGTGGATCTTGCCCAGCACACCAACATCTGTAAAATCCCCTCGTGGAAGCCAATGGGTGTTCAACTAATCAACATTTCATAGTCACCACTGAACAGTCTTTCTTACCTAGATGGGCTAGGAGAACTGCTGTATGGGGGTGAAGGAGATGGTGTCCTTCCCTGGCTTTCCAAGCCTGCTGAAGTCACCAGAGAACTCCTGAAGAATGATAGAAAGAACCCAGCGGTTAGAGCCTGGGAACCAACCCTGTTCCCCCCGCTACAAAGCACAGCAACAGAGCTGGGTCTGGCCAGCACCCTCTGCCCAGCTGAGTCTAGTCATAGGAGCCCTGGGGACTGTCATGCTGCCCGACATACACTCTGGTATTCAGATGCCACTTGCTGATGATCAAACTGAAAATGGTCAGAACCAGGCAGGTGACAGTTATTTCTGAAACAAAAGTTCTCATCAACATTATCCCTCCCATCCACCAGAACCCCAAAGTCTCTAATGCACATTATGCTCCAGTGGCTAAGCAGTTTCAGTTGCCTTGGTGGTCTTACCCGCTGTACATCAGGCTGTCTTGGATTGGTTTCCCTCCTGCAGCCTCAGCAGTCAAATCACCTGAGGAACAAGGAAGTGTGGAAACAGATTAATTCGAGACAATTTTCTTAAAAATCTTTATATATTCAGAGCAACTGAGATTTTGGGGTAGAATTTCCTGCTCCTCCAAGAGCTGCTGAGTTGTTTCCAAAGTCAGCGTTTTGCAAAATACATGTGGGCTGAAGCTGATGTGGATGCTGCTAATCCTTTGTGCTGGTTTTGGCTGGGATAGAGTTAATTTTCTTCATAGCAGCTAGTATGGGGCTATGTTTTGGATTTGTGCCTAACACCGTGTTGATAATTCAGGGATGTTTTCGTTACTGCTGAGCAGTGCTTACCCAGAGCCAAGGCCTTTTCTGCTTCTCACCCCACCCCACCAGCGAGTAGGCTGGGGGGGCACAAGAAGTTGGGAGGGGACACAGCTGGGACAGCTGACCCCAACTGACCAAAGGGATATTCCAGACCATACAACATCATGCTCAGTATATAAAGCTGCGGGAAGGAGGAGGAAGGGGGCATGTTCGGAGTGATGGTGTTTGTTTTCCCAAGTAACCGTTATGCATGATGGAGCCCTGCTTTCCTGGAGATGGCTGAACACCTGCCTGCTGATGGGAAGTGGTGAATGAATCCCTTGGTTTGCTTTGCTTGCATGTGTGGTTTTTGCTTTACCTATTAAACTGCCTTTATCTCAGCCCACGAGTTTTCTCACTTTTACCCTTCTGATTCTCTCCCCCATCCCACTGTGAGGGAGGTGAGTGAGAGGCTGCGTGGTGCTTAGTTGCCGGCTGGGGTTAAACCATGACATCCTTATACCCTGAAGTTTTGGAAATTTTAGACTGAAAGGCACTCCTTTTGGAAGGGGGCCAAAAACTGACAGTGTCATTTGGGGCAATAGGTATATGCCCACTTGGTGCAAGCAATTATCTGCTATGTAAAGACAGTGGTATATGTTGCACATAGGGCCTTGAAACATCCGTGTCCTAAGTGGCAAAAATTCAGGGCAGCCAAATGAGCTGGCAACTCCATACACAACACAGGGGAGTTTGTGCCTTTGCCATAACGCCTGAACACTGGAAACATGACTAGCACAAGACAAGTGTATACTGGCCCCATTGCTGTTCCCAGGAAAAATACAAGCAATGCCAAGCTCTTCCTTATCACAAGGATTGCACAGCAGAGCCCTTCCACAGATTCCAGTTCTACCCCTCCAAATTGCTATTTTAACACAAGTAGTGCAACTGTGAAAGGAGGAATCACAGCATTTATCACCAAGTCCCAACTCAGCAAAACATCATACACATGGTCAAGGTTGAACAACATCCTTCTGCGGATTAAGTAAGGACTTGTGCATGGACATACTTAGGCACATGGCTGAACTGGGCCCCTGGCCTCTATGTACATATATATTTTCAAGCAATTCCTATCAAAGTATAAACACATAGAGGTGCTAAAATGAAATTAAAAATGTTTGAAGAAAAATCCAACATCTTTCAGCTTTTCTCAGGGATTTTTTCAAGTGTAAAATCCAGCTTGCTAGCTGAAATCCTGTCTTGGACTGTGATGCTGAGTGAAACTGAAGACACGATGACATGGGAACAGCTTCTGTGAGAGAAAGACATGTCCCTGTGAGCCTACTTATCTTCTTTTCCAGTTGGATTTCCAGGTTCAATCTCTTATTGAGGTCCCCGAGTAATCTTTACTCTCAAATCCTATCTTTTGAAGGTAATTACAAAATATCCTATGAAACTAGCCAATGAGACAGATGTCTTTTCCAGAGTTGAGAACAAAAATATACCTGTTATTCAGTCAAAACAGACAGGTTTAATCACTCTTTCAGCTTTCTGGTAACCATCCTTAACATCCACATCCCCCTCTACTTAGAACATCTGTCTTTCCAGAAACCACCTTACTTGAGAACTGTGCTGGGACCATAACGAAGTCATCTGTGTCACAGGATGAATTCTTACTGCTGCTTCCAGCAGAGTCCTTAGATCCATGCAGAAAGCCGGGGGAATCCTGCGTAGGAGATGCCAGCGCCTTCTCCTGCAGCTGCTGCTGCATCTCTCCAAGGGACTGCTAATTCAAGGAGAAAACAAACACTTGCTTCAGCACAGCTACTTCAGCATTCTGCTCGATCCTTTAAACCGAGCTGTACAAGGCTACAAACAACATTTTGCTGATAAACCAGGCCTGATAGTTTGCCAGAAGCAGCTGTTTAGTTTACTGAAAAGGAAGAGTCTTTTATGTCCATGTCAGAACAGTGCATCTTTTGTTACACAAAACATACTACCAGCATGTCCGATGCTCCCCAGATAAGAAAAATTAACTTGAGGTCTTGCATCCCTCTGCTAAGGCTTTCTGGATCAACCACGCATTTTCTACCAACTCAATTTAGTATGGCTGTGAAACAGGGAAGAGCCTTTAGAGATAGTTTTGGTTGTTCTTTTGGGTTATGTTTTTTTGTTTTGTTCTTAAACATTAAACATTTGGTCTCTATCCGGCTTTTGCAGCAAGCAGCACTCAGGAACATGTATGTAAGTGTCCCGGCACTTTCAGGACAATTCTGTTTTGCTGTAGTGCTAATAAGGAGTTAAAGAGTGGCCTGAAAGAGGCTAAGCATTCAGTAGATGAACACCTCACAGCTATCAGAGGCAGGACAGACCCTAAAAAGTCTCATTTTTCCACTTCCTTCAGCCAAATGATGAACAGCCCCACATTCCTCATGTTTTGCACACAGAGGAGGCTGGATCCTTTAAGAAAGCTTTAAGACAGCTGAACTGCCTATAGAGTAGATCACAATCTTTATCCTAATGCATTTTTAGGCTGAGAAAGACTTGAGTCAGCTTTCACTTGGGCCCTATTAAGGCCTTGCTCACCCTCCAAAGACTCTCCTGCTGTACCAAGGGGGACTCTTTCTCACTGTACATGCAGTACATACAAGCAGAAGGAATTTTCTAGCTGTCAGAGTTGCCTCTCTTCCACCCAACTTGCTAGCTCTGCCCTGCAGATGTGGCATTTTTCACATACTGGGTCAGCACGCCTCAATCAGTAGAACTTCAAAATGCAGAGTGGCACCAGTGCTGTACACTTCTAACATGGGACTCCCTCCTCATCTGGCAGCAAGTCTGTACCATCCCCAAGCTTCCCAAACCAGGAAAGCTCAGGGCAGAGAATCGGCTTTTCACACCATCTACCCATTCCTGGAGTCTTATGATCAGGAGGGCCTCAGCCTGCTTAGGGCTGCAGAGGGGAAGAAGTTGTCGGGGATACAGTTATGCAACATTCAGAGGAGAGCAAACCTCTCCTCTCTGCCAGCCCACATCATGAGCACCTACATCAACTTCTGATAGTGCCTCTCACCCTTTCCCACACCCGATTGAGACACCTTGGTCCACGGAAACTCAAAGAACAAAGCAAAAAAAGCTGTAATGCCAGGGAGGAAAAAATTCAGTTCTTCCCCCTTCCCCTACCCATCACACCACCAGCATTCCTGAGTTCAAAGTCAAAAGGCAGCTTTCACCAAGAGCCTCCAAAAACAAGCTTTCAGTTCAGCAAGCTGAAGGAATGTAACTTCACTGGTCAGTTAATATTCTGCCCTCCAGAAAAGTTTTCATCATTTCAGGTAACCAGAGACAAAAACCATCAGTTCAGATCATCTCTCACAAGACCACTGGACTGTGGCAGGTCTGGTCTGAGCAAACAGCTTTGCTGAACGTCCCTCTGTGGTGCCTGGGAATGCTGGTCAGAAAGCAGGAGGGTCACTGGTGGATACGCTGTCAAGCTGCAGCGACTTTGCTTGAAAACAGAGAAGTTACTTTGCAGCCAAGTAAGCAGCGCTATACCCTGAATTAGTAACTGGTTTTTGGTTCCAAGGAGCTTTCTGTCTCTGCCAAGACAAGCCAGTGTCATTAGTACCAACTTCTTTCATAAAGGATTTTCATAAAATAGGCCATGGCAAATTGAAATACTTCTTGTGGAGAGAAAGACAACCTTCAGGATCCAAACTCTAAGCAGAGTGGAGAAGACACTGAATCAAACCCAGGCAGAACTAAAGTGTTCAGTGACTTGCGCCAGGAGACAGCAAAAACAGAGGCTTTGTTTCAAAGAAGCAAGCAGGGAGACCATTGACACAAGCAGTGCATCCTCTGGGCTGTACTTACAGGAGGTGATGCGAGGTGGGAAGTAGAGGAGCTGCTGGAGGAACTACCGGAGCCTGAACTGGGATAAGAAGGCATTGGCACGGAAGCAGCTAAAACCAGCAAAAGACAAAACCAAAAGAAGTTGTCAAACTAAGATCAATCAATATTAAAAGGTCTTTTTAATCTTTTCCCATCAGGTTTATCTCATGTACCATCATGTATCTGATGTATCAGATGTGGCCAATTAAAGAAGAACAGAAGAAAAATTAGCATTCTGTTCAGTTGTATGATTCACACCCATCCACTCCTCCATGCGCTATTTCACAGTTATAGCTCTTGGGGTGGAAGGTCTCAGAACATCTGACCAAGGTCAGATGCCTACTCAACAGCTGACTTACACAGGTAGCAAGGTGGTTTCTGCCCTAAAGAGCCTCCAAAGCATCTTTGCAAATGAAGGGAAAGATAAATAGAGAAGTGGACTGAGTTACTCATGTCAGGAGCAGAGGTTAGAAGCTAGACCATACCCTTACAGTTTCTTCTTGATCAGACCTTGTGGCTTAGGACACATATATTAAATGTTGGGAGGTCTGTGCTAAGTTAAACATATGCCTACTCAAGCCCGATGTGCTTGCTGCCCAAACAATTACTTGGGCATCCCAGGCCACATGCTATAAAAAAAAAAAAACAACCCCACAGAATTAATCATTCCACAAGGAAATAGTTCATCGCTTCCTATACCTCAATACATTCTCCCTCGGTCACTTCTGCAAGTTAAAGAGGTTTTGCTTATTTAATCTCTTTGTACAGAAATTGTTCCACAGCACAGGCTATTCTTGCATCCCTTCCTTTTATGTTTTATTGTTCAATATCAGAACTTCCCATTTGATTTACTTCATTGTTAAACTGGCTTTTGTAACTCTCACAGGCATAAAGCTCACAGTGAAAGGACTAGTTAGCATTGACCTTCAGGCAGAAAAGATGATTAAGGCATCACAGAAAAAAAGAATATTTAACTCCAATGACTTAAGCAAGTGAGGTTCAGTAAATAACTTAACAGAGCTCAGCTCAGCTGAGGAGGGAGACAAGTCAAGGTAATGCTGGCTCTTTAAAAGACTTTGAAGTATTTAGTGGTTCAAATTCCCCAGTCCACCTGCACAAGACTGAACAGTGCAGAAGATGCAGAAGAACCCCAACATCCCCACTTCAAGGCAGCCTGAACTCAGATTTTACTCTGCGACCATTTTGGTATTTGACTGACTTAAGATAGAGATCAGAGGCAACGCTTAAGTGAGGAGAGGAACACTTTGCTTCTCTTCCATTGTGCTGGCAGAGAATTAGCACCTTGTATCAGATTTCTACCTTTGCAGAATCTGTGCTAATGACTCCATGCTCAATACAAGGAAGGTTAATAACACCGAGAAGAAGAATGCTTCTGTTTGAAGTGAAACTACCTCTGTCATTAATGACATCAGATACTACAAAGTACTTACTTTATTCAACTGGCTAGAGAAATAAAAGTACATCTCTCAGCAATTAACTGTTGAAACGGTGTTCTTATGATAAAAGAATGGGAAAATATACCTTTTTATTAAAGACTTTAAGAAGTCTTTTCATATAGCCTATCAAAGAAGGCTAAAGGATGACGTGACCAGTGTCTCCAAGCACGAAGAGAGCAATCACTTAGATGCTGAATTCCTCAGTCTGACAGAGACGTAACAAGATCCAACAACGGAAAAATGAAGCCAAAATGTAGACTTAAAATATATGTTTTAACATAAGTAATCAACCACTGCAACAGTTTAACCAGGGTCATAGTGGTCTCCTCCACCCTTTGCTAACATTAACAAAACCCAAATGTTTTTCTAAAGAGGTTAAGTTATACTGCAAATAAAGATTGATTCAGCAGAGTCCCAGGGCTTGTGCAATAGGAAGCCATAGCAGGATGGCTGCACAGGGCCTGTGTGCAGTGGCACACGCCCACACAGATGCCTTTCCCTCTTGTGTTGGGCCATACTGGCAGAGCTCACTCTGCCAGCATTTTGAGGGTTCAGTCCATAATGAAATCAATCTTTCCAAAGCTTTGTGAGATGCTACTGTTTAGCCTCTGCATGATTTAGTCTATGCTTGATGGACTGTGCTGTTAAAATGCCCTGCCCTGGCTCTGGTAAAGGAACAGGGACCACAGTACCCTGACGATGGGTTTTCTGGGAGGTCAGTCAGGGGCTTGGCATGGAGAGCTACACCATACGCACCCCATGTGCTCTTCCAGCACAGCTGGTTCCCACTCCCCACACCCAGGGAACACACACAGAGGTCTGAGAACTTGCCTGTAAAACCCTGAGCTCTGTACTGCCTACACCACACTGCTTTTGATCTCTGCGATCTTCCCACAGAGCCTGCAGAGCAATCCCTACTACCTTCCCTATATATTTAATACAAGCAATCTGAGAGGGGTGGGGGGGAAAGTCTCCCCATTTTTATCCTGCCAACTGTTACAGAACAATTCACCCTTGTACAGACAGACCTTCCTATTGTGGTAACGCACTTCTAAGAAAACGTAAGTGATTTCTGAACTGTATCCACACATGCCTGCTGCAAGACTTGCATTGCCATTCATTTTTCCTGGAATTAGTATTTTTGTTAAGAGTCAGTCATTTCAGTTCTCTCTCAAGGTCTCCTCCACTCTGTTTTGGTTCTGTGTCTATTATTGATTTAAACCTGGCTGGAATTGAGACTTTTCTATTTTTGTCTATTTGCTTTGGACAGCTTTCCATTAATCTAGGAAGGACGACAAGCAGGCAGACTTTGCCACTATCATCTGAAACTCGAGTTAAAACTCCATCTGCACGAAGCACACCTTTAGGTACAGCCTCTATCAATCACTGTTCTTATTTGAAACCCTATAACCTCCCCAAATTCACACTGTAATGCTGTGAGGTCCAACTAAAAGGTCCTGACACTAAAAACAGACTTTCATGCATGTAGAACCACAAAGTTTGGCTCTGACAAACCCTCTCTGACCACCACATCCCTGTTGGTACATTTTTCAGCATCAGCCACACAGGACAGCTTGAAAGCAAGATGCTTGTTTCCATCTCCTCCACACACCCAGGCACTCCCAGTTTAAAATTAAAAAGGGTGCAAACACTTGGCTCATCATGTTTTCAGCTCAAGTCTGAATGCAGGGAATGTTAACATGGATTGTAGGCCCCCACCCAAATCCAGAAATTGCTGGATTGTAATTGTAATGTAAATAAGTCTGTTTTCATAATTGTCCTCTCCAACTTGTTCCAGCAACAAAACAGTCATGCTGTATGTTGCATAACCAATGTCAACTGGTTTCAAAATGGGAGAGCTGGAAGCCATAAAAGCAAGCCTGTGCTCCACCTGTGTGGGTCTTGATACTGGACCCTACACCTGCAAAAATAACTTCTGACAAATCATCCTACCAGGGGCTCAGTTGTCCTAAAAATATCTGAGCCTCAAGCTTTATAGAAAAGCTTTATTTGGAATCTGTGTTTTACACACACTGGAGAGATGCATTTTTGTGATTATCTGGATTCAATTAAAACCAGTCATCAAAAAGTTACTTAATTGCAGTCTCTGACAAGGCAATAGTTTGCGTGCAAAAACTGAATGGACTTGTCCAAAGAATAAGCTGCTTTTTAGAGTTTAAAAATTTGCACCATTAAAATCTTTCATATGCAGAAGTCATGGTGATTTTTTGCTAGTTTTTACCTATTCTATGTACAATAAGATTATAAAGATGATAAAAATCAAGTTAAGCCTGACAGATACTCCAGGCACTGAACCACCCGTACACTTCTGAACCATAACCACTCACATTTCATACTCTCTTAACTCAGAGTAAAGGAGGTACCAGCTTATCATTCATTAAAGGCAGGAGCAAAAAAACCTTCCAAAATATTCTGCATGGGTACCAATTACAATGTGTTTACTGAGAGAAGACTTGCACAAGTGTCTAATTATGCCTTTTCATGCATTATTACTGTAACACACTGCCCCATAGCATATGCTGATCAGACCTGGCTACAGACAGACAACATTCTGACCAGACACAGTATTTTAAAGACTTTATTAATAAAGTTTTTACACATCTAAAGTACACTCTTAGTCACAGGTACAAAACCCACAATGTAAAGTAAAATATAAATAAACAAACAAAAAATAAAGTACATGTTTTAGTTAACAAAGCCCAAGGTCCTAACCCACTGTCCAGGCTAAAGCCTGTGGCAAACAGAGCTTTGCGGTACACCCTGGATGGCAGCAGACTTAACGTCCTTGCTACAATAAAGGAATGAGATAAGAGGAGGGACATGAGAACAACCAGCCCTCAAAACCACAGTGGAGAGTATGAGCTTGTCAGAAATGTCATATTTAAAGATTTTTGACAGAAATGTTGATTTTGCTGAAGTGTCTTGAAAAACATGCAAATTTATTTAAACAAGAGGGACCCCCTGCCACAGCAACTTCAAAATTACCCACTTGAAGAGAATTATCCACATTTGAGGATTCCCCAATTTTCTAGAATTCCAAAATTAGATTTTATTAAAAAATTTCTTTACAAATCCATGAGATGGTGTACTAACACATACCCACACAGAATGAACAGCCAATGGCTCTCACTTTATTTGTTATCATTGTGTGACCAGCTCTGGACCAGCCTTGACTGGGTTCAGAAGCCTGGGTGATGTGCTCAGCTCTGCATGCTGGCAGCAGCTCTCCCGTTCTGCCCCTGCCACCTGAGGGCAGATTTGCCTGCAGGAGTGCGGAGACCACCATGCTCTGCTCAGACTGCAAAATGTTCTCATATGGAAAGGAAGCGTCTCACCTTAAAATTGGTTTGGGACCTAGACGGATTCAGGGTTGCCTGCATCTGCAGGGCAGGTGCCTCTGAACTAGAAGGTCCTCTAGGCAAAGTCTGCACAGTGGGTCCCTGAGCTCAGCTGAGGTCTCAGTGCATTCATCACACAACAACTACTACCCCAAAACACAAATGCCGGTACAGATCATCCAACAAACTCTCCTAAGAGAAACCTGCACACTCAAATGTGAATGACTTAGTCCTGCTTCCACCGAAGTCAGTGGTAGCCCAATTATCAGCTCCCAAGAAGAACAAAAACATGAGGACACACTGTTCCTGCCCCCAGCTCTCCACTGCAGGCCTGAAGACTCTTTAATTCAGTCTGAGCATGACCATCATAATTCAGATGCAGTTGTATCTCTTCTCCTATTTGATACTTCCTACACTCATTATGCTGAGCCTCATGTTGAGATGCAGTAGCACAATAAACTTTTGGAGTCCTCTTAGTTCTGCATGCAAAACCAGGGGAGCTAGCTCCTGAGCAACTGCAACCTTGCCAACTCATCTACTTCAGCTAAAACCGTGCAAATGTTAAGCACCCTACCATGTTAAGCAGCATTCCACACATCTCAGGTGAATTTTTCTTATTGAGATCACCATAACCCAGACCTTTGCTGACACACTGGCTCTTCTCTCACCTATTCGGAAATCAAAAGCACCACCATTCCCACATGCAGCCTCTCTCCTCCACACTCTTCACTGCACTTCCCAGAGGCCTTTATCCATCACTGCCATCTGGCAGTAGCAGAGACCTCCACAGCAGACTACAAGAACCATCTTTTCCACTAGCACATTTCTGCGCACAAGTTGAAGACCTCCGGCAACGGGGAGGTATTTCTCCTCTCATCTTTTCAAAACCAGTAGTGGTCTCTCCCGCCTGGAGAGGACTCCAGGCTGTGGACATACGCCTGGAGGTGAGGATCAGCATGGCAGCAGAGAGGTCTGGAGAACGTATAGTCCTTACCTGCCTGTAGAGGTGCTCTTTTTATTGGGCCTTGACCCCACACCATTAACTCTGGTGCAGCTGGGGGCAACGGCTGAGCTACAGTCTCCTGCTCATAAGGGTGCCTCTGGTTTCTGCACAGCAAATCCGCAGAAGTTGGAAACTGAGGCCAAGCCAGGAGAACCCTCTCCTGTTTGCAGGGGGTTTTCTGTTCCCCTGGCCAATGAAGCAACAGAATTGCTGGAGGTAAGAGATGAGCTGGTGGGCACGCAAGAACATCCCGAGGGAGTCCTCTGCCCACAGGGAGATCAGACTCTGGAGGGCTTTTCCCACACAGCAGTGGTATAGCAGGTGCTGAGAGCTGAGCTGGCTTAGGAGCAGTCCTACACAGACAGAGTCCTTTCCTGCCTGCAGAGCAGTCCTGTTTTACAGGACTTGCCCCACATCTTGCTGGCACAGATGGAGATTTGGGCCTGGCTGGCTTGCAAGCTCCCCTACACCAGAAGCGTCTTTTCTTGCCCACAGGACGGTCACCTAAGTACACAGTTAAAATCTGTATCAGGAACAACTGAGAAGTCCTGCTCTGGAACCAGGAAAGCAAGAGACCGTCAGGAGTGACGTGGGCATCCACCTACAGCATACATCCAAGAGGGGCTCTGTGTTCAGAAAGCATTGGAAATACTTCTTCTGAAAATTCCAGCCCTTGCCTTGGGCACCCCAAATCAGTCACTGATGAAAGTTCTCTGGCTCTGTCATTTACTCGGGAGATTAAAGGCCTGGGAGGATCATTCCAGAAGATGACAACCACACACAATTCCACTAAACCAAGTCTCTTGGCCAGAGGACTCTTACATCCCATAGACTAGAAGCAATTCTGAATTGTTTTCCACTGAAAACAAACCTCAATCATAGTACATGTGGTTGGAAATTTTCAAAAGTTTTGAATCAAAAGAGGAAAGAAAGAACTTTCAATGGAAATCTGTCTTTGTTTTGGCCAGTTCTCACAAAGCACCCAAATTCAGCCCTTCTACAACAGGATTTATCAAGAATTTGGAGGTAAATGCTGAAACAAGATTTGGTAATCAGAGCTCACCATTTGGCACAGCTAAACTAAGGTACCACCTGGCAAGCAGGGACAAGAGTACCAGTTTCCACCATTCACTATCGTGAATTGTCCTACAGATGTGGAAGAAAAGCAAGATCATGCTGCGTAATCCTGTTTACCTACAAGCATCCCCATTGGCCAAGCACTGGCACAAAGCAGCTGAATACATTGCAAAGCTACATTTACTTCTACTTTAGCTTTCTAAATAGCCCCCTAATCATCCCTTTGAAGAGAACTCAGCAAAATTAAATACATTTTGATGGCAAAATCTGGACATGACACAGTAACAAACACTGAACCCTGTCTAAATAACTAAGAAAACATAAAGCAGTCTTTTCCCTTCCTTTTGAACTAGCAGCAAAGGAAATCATGTCATGGTTCAAAACGAATTGTAATCAAAAATGCAACACTTACATTTTTTCATAGAGGCACTTGCATCCAAGAACGGGTGATGGAAAAATTCATCTGAAAAAAAAAAAAAAAAAATCAAGAGCAATGACTCAATGAAAGGAAATGACTGTAAAAAGTTTACAAAGCAGTTAAAGCATAGCAAGTTACAGTATTTTACAGTGATTTTTCCACACAGTCCAGTCAACCATGGAAGCTGACTGACTGCAGTTGCATATAGTAGTGGTCAAGAATGCAGACTGTGGACTGGATGCAGGACCCACTCATAAAAAAGGACGGGAAATTATTTGGATCCAGGGATTGCTATGTAAGTATGAAAAGAAAAGTGGCTCCTCTGATACCAGCCACCTCTGCAAAATCAGCTGGGGGCAGGGGATGCAGAGAAGGGAAGTCAGCTGGGGCAACTACATGAATGAAGAGAGGGAAAAAAGAAGTCTTTGACAAAAGCATGGCCAAAGGACAGGAGGGTTTGTACCTTGGGACTCACCACCAGTACTAATGGTTTTTCCTTCCCCACAGGGCATTAAAGAACTTAGTAAGGTTTTGCTGCAAGCTACAACCCTGGGCTGACCGAGAGTACACTAAATTAACTGTTAATGCTGCCTTGCAACAGCTCTTACACTTGTAGGAATGGGAATCAGTTATTGAGGGTCAGATAGTGTGACTACGTTAACAGAGACCCGGCATGGCCACGTCTCTGGACATGCATCAAAAGCTCCCATCAACAAGAAGAGATAAATCCTCAGGCACAAAGTAGCACTAAAAAGACAAAGTCCCTGGCTGATCAGGATGGTAAGTCACCCCAGGCGAGCTGTATTTATCACACTGTGCTGCCACTCATCCCACAGAAGGGGAATGATGGACAAAAGGACTTCCACTGAGTGATCTTCCATCACACACAGACCCAAACACATCATGCACTGAGAGCAGAACTGCGTTTTCTAAAAGGCCACCACAGAATTACAGTCCAGAACTCCGTTTCATATCAGACACAACTGTTGCTGTCTTCACTCATTACAGGAGGATATGCTACAGATCCAGGACAAGAAAAGCTTCTGTCCTGGCTTGGTGGAGACCCTCTACTTGTTTGCCTGTCCTCACAAGTAGCTACCCCTCCTGACTCCTTCGTCTCTGATCCACTGCAGCTCTATGCCAGAGTCCTCTTCTATCACAATCAGCAACTCAGCCTTTCAGAAGCGTTAGTCACGGATCAACACTGATTATTTGGCTAATTGCAGGCAGTTCAACTTGTTTTCCCAGCATAGACTTCCTGTTGCAACACCCAAGGTTTACAAACTTCTGCTTTCTGTAAACAGCTCCTCTTTGACCAGTGAGCCTTCCAGAAAGTAGCAACTACGGTTTTTTTGTCTGTCTGCTTTTTAAACTTAAACAATCCTTCCCTCCCCAGCCCCTCCTCGCCACTGCCATGCCAGGGCCCTGCAGCCAGAGTGCACTGGTCTGGAGTTTAGCACAACAGAAGTGATGGAAGTCTCTGGCAGGGAAAACTAGAATCTCACAGATTAAATCTGCTGTGGATAGAGAACATCCCTATCCTGCCAGGAGCTGCTCAGCTTCCAGAGTTTCCTGCTTCTGCTTTAGCCTGCTCCTCTAGAGGGTACCATCCCTCAGCTGAGCTGATTCAACTCAAGAGTGGAAATGATGATTTCTTTCACTCTTCTCCCTCCCCCCTCCAAAGCACTTACTAGTTGTGCTTGCAAAGCAAAATTTAAAACAACCCTGCTTGTAATCATCAGCAGGAAACTTGCAACTTGAAACCCTCCTGGCTTTCCTCTAGATAATCTTGAGATGGCAAAGACCATCAGTTCCTGGTAGAAGAGCAGCTGAGACTCACAAGTAAATGAAGTTTCAAGCTTATGTGTTGCTGTTGTATGAATCAACTGAACTCTGGGGGTGCTTCATGGAGGGCAACTGCACACACCTTCAGGCAGACTACAGAGGGCCTCAGGGAACAAGGAGCAGCAGGACACTCTGCTCCTCTGGGGATGGTGGCTCAGGAATCACCCCTGACCCAACAGTGCACGCAAATCTTAACCTTACAGAGCACAGGAGGGTAAATTAACAGCGAACAAAGGCACCGACCAGCCAAAGTAGACCATTTATAAATAACGTAGGTGAAGAGAGCAGCCTATGGTTAGTTTGCCAGTAGGAGGACAAAGCACCTGTCTACTGGGAGCCATCTAAGGGAAAGGGGAGATCTGCTTCAGACAGGATCCAGAGCTGTGGGACATTAACAGCTTGTGCACAGCTGGCCACAGACAGCAGCTGAAAACATGACTATGGTTGGGTACAGGGAAGTGCTCTCCTTGTCTTTTGCTACTATTTTGGCAAGGGGCATCATCTAGAGGTCTCCTGAGCTGACACTAAGGAAAGGAAGAAGCGTCCATTCAGTAGGTGTAGGTCAGGAACATAGAGGAGCTGAAGACCAAGCACCAGCAGACAGCAGGGAAAGGCAAACAGTTGTGTCACAAGCAGGGAGGAAGCTCAGATGCTTTGGCAGAGAGTCAGAGAAAAGGAGGCAGAGGTAGATGAGACCAAGAATACAACTGGATGCTGAGGAACTGTATTGGTCTAAATAAATCATGGCTCTGGTACTTGCTTTCCTCTCAACTGACAGACGATATTAAAATATGGCATGGAGTGCCATATAGCCATTGAGATCTGCCTTCTATAAAGCACAAGGAATATCTCAAATATAGGCTTCTGTAAGAATATATTCACAAACCCTCCCTGAGAAACAATTACATCTTACAAGGACGTGCCAATTTGTAGAGAAAAGGATCCCGCATGTGATTAAGGGCAGGCAACAGTCTCAATGCAGCAAGATGTGCTGTAACTGTTGCCCTGAGTGAAATAAAAGTCTATTATCTCTATTTTCCAAGAGGTAGACACTGACTCATGCAGTCTACTCCCAAGAGGTATAAAAACAGCTTATGGGGGGCTAAAAAGGTTTACCAGACTCAATTTCTGACAGCAGGAAGACAAGAACCTCAAAGACACTTTCTTTTGAAATGCACAGCAGCATGATAGAAGAGGTAGAAATCCGCAGCCCAGAGAGACAATCTGCAGGGAATAATACTGAGAGGTGCTTATATTCAAGTCAGTCTGTCGGTAGCTTCAACAACTCCCTTTTCAAAAGGCTTGTTTTCTCACTTCTGCACCCCAGTAACCAGTCCTTTACATTCAGCACTGGACAATTTTATCAGCTTCAGTTAATCCACATGCTTGCCTCACCCAGGTGACACTGTCTCCAGAAAGGCCCTCCTGGTATTTCTAATCCAAAAGAATAGCAGAGGCTGCAAAACAATTTCTCTTCATCAACTAGCATAAGCTGCCCAGCAGGAAACAATCCACCTGAGCATATAAGCAACAAAAAAACCAACAGAAAACCAACCCCCAAAAGACTGAAACATCAAACCCTTTTACCCCAAGCCTGACTAAAAAGCAATATCCTGAAAACACACAGCAGCACACTTTATTTTCAGGTTAAAAAGGTAATGCCTGTGCAAAAAGCAGAAAGCTCTATGTGATAGTTCCCACCTGATACTTAACACAAATCCATGGGCTTTGGCCCCACAGCCTTGTTTTAGGAAAACCACTTGAACATGTTTGCCTAGCACCAAACTTCATTCAAACACAGAGGCTGAGGGCAAACTTACCCTTTCCACCAGCAGCACTGGCCCACGGAAGCAAAGATGCTCCCTGCTGTTCTTCTCTGCACTCAGAGAAGACACACGACCAGGACCAACCTCCTTGGTGAGAGACAGTATTCATGTCCCAAATTTTACCTGAGACAGATATAGACTTTCTTGGCCCAAGGGGAAGTGAGAGGTGGGGAGAAGAATAAAAGACCATAGAGTTGCCTTTAGATGACCTGCTCCTTTCAGAGGCTCTAGGAAAGGTTTTACCTCTGCCTGCTTTCCTCTACGGCATGGCTTCACTAGAGGTTCTTCAGAACTTTTGGCTCAGCTAGACACATCTGGAAGGGGCTGCCAAAGCCAGAGCTGCCTGGCACGTAATGATTGTTCTCAGTTTAGAAGGAATTAAGAGATCAAAAAAAAGAAAAGAGGAAATCTTCATGCCAGCTAAGTCAGGAGACTGAGACACAGGTCTACAGGGAGAGCAGAGAGACTGTCATCTTGAGCCCTGATAAGAACCAAGGCATCCTGCCACAGAAAACTGGAGGAGGGAAGGGTCTGCAAGCAACTACAGTCTGGCTCAGATTACCACTGCAGACCCCGAGAAACAGGGGCTATTGACTGAATTGTTCATTAAATGGGTGCAGCTTGCAGCTTTGGGAAGGAACTATGACAGAGAAAGGACACGGATGCAAAAGATACACGCTTCACCTGGTAGCATACTTAACACAATAGAAGTTCAGAGAGATTATAAAAGCAGAAGCCAGGAGAGGGAATGCAAGTAAGAAAATGTCGTGGGTTTGCGTGGCAAGGTTTTGGTAACAGGGGGCTTCCAGTGCGGCTTCTGTGAGAAGCTGCAAGAAGCTTCCCCTATGTCCAACAGAGCCAATGCCAGCCGGCTCCAAGACAGACCCGCTGCTGGCCAACGCCAAACCTATCAGCGACGGTGGTAGCACCTCTGTGATAACATATTTAAGAAGGGGAAAAAGAACCTGCACAACAGTAATTGTAGCTGAATTGAGGGGTGAGAATATGTAAGAGAAACTCTGCAGACCCCAAGGTCAGTAAAGAAGGAGGGGGAGGAGGTGCTCCAGGCACCGGAGCAGAGATTCCTCTGCAGCCCATGGTGAAGACCACAGTGAGGCAGGATGTCCCCCTGCAGCCCATGGAGGTCCACGGTGGAGCAGATATCCACCTGCAGCTCATGGAGGACCCCACACTGGAGCAGGGGGATGCCCAAAAGGGGCTGTGACCCCCTGGGAAGCCCACGCTGCAGCAGGCTCCTGGCAGGACCTGTGGCCCCATGGAGAGAGGAGCTCACGCTGAAGCAGGTTTGCTGGCAGGACTTGTGACACCACGGGGGACCCACGCTGGAGCAGTCTGTGCCTGAAGGACTGCACCCCGTGGACAGGACTCACATTGGAGCAGTTTGTGCAGAACTGTCTCCCATGGGAGGGACCCCAAGCTGGAGTGGGGGAAGAGTGTGAGGAGTCCTCCCCTGAAGAGGAAGGAGCAGAAGAGACAACGTGTGATGAACTGACCCTAACCCCAATTCCCCATCCCCCTGTGCCACTGGTGGGGAGGAGTTAAGAGAAAATCAGGAGTAAAGTTAAGCCCAGGAAAAAGGGAGAGGTGAGGGAAAGGTGTTCTTAAGATTTGGTTTTATTTCTCATTATCCTACTGTGATTTGATTGGTAATAAATTAAATTAATTTTTTCCCCAAGTCAAGTCTGTTTTGCCCATGACAGTAATTGGTAAGTGATCTCTCCCTGTCCTTACCTCGACCCACGAGCTTTTTGTTGTATTTTTTGCTCTCCCCTGTCCAGCTGAGGAGGGCTGTCCAGCTTTGGTGGGCACCTGGTGTCCAGCCAGGGTCAACCCACCATGGAAACATTTGCTGAAGATGTGCCAAATCTCTGGGTTTTCAAAACTGTACTGGAATCAGCACTGACCTTTCCAGCACATATACTAAAAAACCCAAGATCATGCAATCTTCCAGGCACAGGTGAAACCCAGGTGTCTGGGTGCTTCTCCTAGCACCAGCCAAAAGTACAGGGGTTTGTGAAGTTCCATAGTACAAGAGAAGACAGACAGGCAGCAGAACTAAAACTGGAAGAGGTCTTACCAAAGTCCATGCGGTCCTTACAATTACGCTGCAAAAGGCCCAGCAGCAACTGCCTCAGGTGGCTTGATGTCTCCCTGGGGATGCTAGGATTGAAAACAAAAGCAAAATAAGAGAGAATTGCAGTCTCCTTAAACTGCTTTTACATATTCAGGAAGGCAACCTACAAAAGCAAACTCACTTTGTGCCTGCTGGGCTAGGAACGCAAGAGGAGCTCACTGGAGAGAGGCTAAACAGAAACACCTCTATTTGCATCTCTGTTTGGCTTTTGCTCCCCATTGTCATTGTTAAGGCTACAGCTAATCTAGCTTTCATGGCCTCTCCTGTGAGCACCTGCAGATCCTTCCCTTCCACAGCGGTGCCAACATCATCCACCTGCTTCTCAGCTAAGTCCATTCAACATGCAATATTTTGCACATGATAAATAAAATCTCTTCTGCTTGCTCTAAAGGAGATAAGGAGGTCATTAAAATGAAGTCATTACCAAGGGGAAGCTTCTAATTAAGACATTGGTGGTGAAATGTATCACCAATTACTACCATTTTATTAAGCTGCATTGAAAAAGAAATGCTTTATGTAAGACTAGCAAGTAACCTTTACCTATTTGCTTCCTTAATATACAGCGTTTAGTAATCGAAGGCCACTAAGATGTGAGCAACTGCCACCCAAGCAAGCTAAAATTAGTGCAGCTATTACCCCACTTTCCAGTATAGCTAGGAAGAAAATACTCTTTTCAGTGACCATTGCAGCACAAAAGAGTTAGTAAATCATTGTGCTCTCCCTCACCCCACAAGCAGATGGGGGAGGGGCCAAGGCAGCTCTTCACAACCCCAGTAGATTGCAAGAAGCAGGGAATAAATGAACGGATTAAGGCAGGGAAAGCAGAGTTCAGTTCTTGCATAAGTGGATTCAGCTCTGCTGACTTTCCTCCATAACCAGAAGCACCGTTAGGGGCTGTAGCAGCTGGGCCCTGCCTCCAGCCAGAGCACAGTTCTCCAAATTAAGTGTAGGAGGCTCCAACTCCTTTCAGTATTGACTCTGTTTATCATGGCTGTGCCCAGCACAGCCACCACGGTCTGCCAGGCTTTCCTCTCACCCCATGCGGGGTCAGCTGAGGTAATGGCATGTGTGCTCAGCACAGTAATTTTAACTGTGCGGAGCCCAAGCCTGCTCAGTAGCACAGCACATGGCTCGCTGCTTGGGCAGGGCTCCACTTTGCTGGGCTGGCATCACTTGCCACCCTAAAGCCAAGCCCAACTGATGCTGGGAGAAACAACCCTTCCTACACCATTTCCACCAACTCTACGCCTGCCACAGACAGGGTTTTAAAAAAAAAAAAAAAAAAAAAAAAAGCTAGGGCAAAAATAGTGGGGGGAAAAGAGGTGCTACCTAGCACTAACAGACTCCTGTTCAATGAAACTGGAGATGTGAGGCAAGATATGTATTTATAGGTTTCAGTACTACGCAGTTATTTTTCTGCGAAGTCCTAGGCCTCGCTGGTGCAGGAATTTGAGCCCAACAATTCCTAGAACAAAGAATGACGGCAAGCAACCCTCATCCTTGTTTGTACTGGACGAGTTGCTTTTCCATCCCTGACACTAGAATGGTTTCCGTGCACCTTCCCAGGTCAACAAAGGAGAAGGCAACCAGGATTCTGGAAGGGATGCAGTTAAACTGAGACTCAGTTTGAGCCAAGAAAAAACACCCTCTCATCAAAAAACATGTGCCTTAGAAGCACACTGTGTAACGGAATAACCCTAGATACCACAGCTAGAAGAGCCTCCTGAAAAATACATTAGTGCTGGAGACCTGCAGTCCTCCAGCATTATCGTCATAATTTATTTATCCATGACACATAAAGCTCTTATCCAAAACGAGTCCATTTCCCAGCAATGACTTTAGCTTTAATATGGTTTTATAGCCAAAAAACAGGCAGGTCAAGTAGTAGACCTCAGACATCACAACACAGACTGAAGATTGTGCAGATTAACAGCCTGTTTGCCTCCTCTTATCTCTCACGTCTAAAACATCAAGCTTTGCTACGCTACAGCATTATTTTCCAAGGCCATCTTTTTAAAGATAAGCAACGAAACTGCCCCCTTCCCCCCATGATCTAGAATGTACTTTGCCATGCACATCAGCACAATGAATGTTAGCTTTTCAAATCAGTGCTATTAAAATTGTGAGGCCTTTGGGCTTTCTCCTGCTGACATGGGCTCCCCACCTCAGAATGGCATTTCACCTGTCAGCAACAGCACCAGCCCAGCAGGCAGAGACCGCTGGTGAGCATTTAATGAGCTTTTCTTCCCCACCCCGCTCCCAAGCCAAAACACAGCACTTTCCATGGTGATGCTGGAGCTGTGGGTGCCAGCCTGCCTAGCCCCAAGGAGAATGAAACCAAATCCTGGCACTGCTGCAGTCTGAGAAGGAGGTCTCTGGAGTGGTTTCGTGTTTCATCCTGTGTTGGCAGGGCTGGCAGAGGCAGTTTATTCATGTTTACTCAGGAAATAGCACAGATTGCAGTTCATGTTAAATGAGACAAACTGACTTTGGAAGGCAGGGTATCGGCATTTACACAAAGGCCACTTCAGATATGACTTCTATCGTGAAAAAACAATGAGCTTGGATCTAAATTTTGGAGGAATTTGGTAGTTATAAAGTGGAGATAAGTGAAAACGGTAAATGCAGACTGCGTAAAGGACTCACAACAAAGAAGGACTAATCCCTACAAGAACAGACATGCTCTCCTCTTACAGCTGAGTTTCTTTCTCCCCTTGCCTGTTTCCTACTGCATGCACCATGAGCCAAAGCAGCAGCAGGGCAGCGTGATCAACACAAGGAAGCTTAGTAATTGTAGGGGTTAATTTCTCTTAGTAAGAGGGACTGCCTCAAAGGTGAGCAGCCACGTTTTAGGCTGTGTAGGGGAAACAGAAGCTCTACTTTCTGCTCACACAGACTATCTGGCTCCAAGTATGAAGCAGAGTTTTTGCTTTGAATTGTTCAGTCTTGGTGTTTTACTCCATTACGCCTTCTGATTCAATCCATCAGAGTATGCAGATACCCTAAATTTAATCCTGGTAGAAATTCGTCCCTTCTCCCCAAATCAAAAAAGGAAGTACTTAAAGGGAAATTAAATGCATGGTGCAACTCATTGATAAGAGCTCTAGCTTCTTGATAGTTCCTCCTGCTATCTCTTCGAGCTGTCTGAACCGATAAGGAAAAAAAAAAAAAATCCATATACAGCAACTCAATGAACTTCCTGCCTATGTGGCTGCATTAGCAGCTCTGCCAAATGGAAGCTAACATTCTGGTTAAAAAAAAAGGCCTTCCAATTTTTGGATGTATAATCTGAACTTCAGTACCAGGCTGAGGTTTTCAGAGCAGGCATGAGGTTCTGCTTTAAGAGCTCAGAGATAAAAAGGAAAGACCACAGCAACAAAACCAAAATACACTGACAAATCACAGCACTGAGTAGCTAGGTAGCATACACCCCGGTGGGACGAAAGCAGTTATCTGCCCCTTGAAAACTGCAGCAGGGTCTATTTCCATCGAGGTTATAATATTTCCTCCTATTAGCAGGATGGACGCAAGCAGTTGCTGCCCTGACACGTGAGAAATGGTAATGTGATCTGCAGTCAGGTATGGCAGGTTACAGGAGAGACTGCAGTCTGATTGCTCGCATGATTCAAGAATTGCCATGATTTCTTCCCAAGGCTCCCAGCCTCAGGGAAGCCATGTGTGGGACAGGACCCCTAGCTGGCTCTTGAAATCACTAATGTTCCTGAATTTTTGCCATGTAGGAGAGAAGTAGTATCTGCAGAGAGAGAACACCAACTCTGGCAATCTGCTGTTGTCTGACTTTCTCTGGGCCACATTGCTGCTGGTTTAAGGAATGGGAGAAAGCAGGTGGCCAAATATTTCAGTCACCTCCCTGAGTGACAAGCCAGGAGCACGCGAGGACAGGTATAAATACAAAGTAAACAAGTGCATACAAACGGCAACGCTGGAAAAAATGCTTACTTCGGCATCAGCATCTTGTTTTTCTCATAGAAGAGGCGAAGATCCTGTGGACTGCTGGCCTGTAGAAGAGAAAGAAAACTAGCGCATGAAGCAGTTGACAATGAAGGAAAGGGATTAGCATTTCTATTTCACAGTTACTCTGAAGAGCAGAGAGGCACTTTTCAACTGCTGAACCAGCACAACGAGAACCTGCAGCTTGCTTGAAAACGAAAAGCCAGCACTGTGCCAGGGTGCAAATACAGTATTTCAGCCTGCTGTCTTTTTGTGCCTGACCTGGTTCTGTCCTGCTCTCCCCTTCCAAGGGCTGAGCTTCATTGCAGTGGACTCTGATGCTCAGGTCTGAGCTGGCCTAATAGCCTCACCCAGGAGGCTAAATAATTGCAGACGTGAGGAGTCCCAAATGATGAATGGCAGATCCTGCTGAGAACATGGATTAGTGCTGCAGGGCATTTAGAAAAGGGGCAGGGAGCCTGTTGATGGGCAAGGGATCTGTGAAGAGACCAGGAACATGGGGAAACAGCAACGGAATTAGGATTTTCTACTTTAATTCCAGGAAGCCAGAAGGCCTCAAGCCACCGCTCCTATTTGTGCAGTAATATACACAACTGCTGGGGATGTTGACAAGATCCCAAATTCTGAGAGATGGGATTAAAAAAAAAAAAGAATAAAAGGGCTAGGCACAAGAATAGGTTTACGGCTGAGGTTAAAAAAATCACCAGTATAGAAGCACAAACACATAAAAATCTCCTAACGTCATTTCTCCATTTGCTTTTATGCAATGGATAGTAGAGACCAGTAAATTAACCCTAGTGTCTCAAGCTTTTCTGCTTAGGCAAAGTCTCTTTATTAAAGGCAGAGGAGGCTGGCTGGTATGACACAGACATGAAGGCACACATAAACAGGGAAGGAAGATCAGAGAGATTCATCTGCAATTAATTACTGGTGCAGCAGAGTGTGTAGGAAAGTGTGAATGAGGAGGCAACAGGCAGCTTCTCCTGATGTTCAGGGCAGGCTCAAAAAACCCTTGAGCCTTCCACCTACTTCCTTTTCTAAATTAGAAGCATTTAAGGTCAATTAAGATGCTTAAAACGGCAAATCAGACAAGCCAATCTGCAGATGGCCATCAAAATACCACTAACACAGCATGGCTGGAAAAGCAGCCACTTAAGGTGCTGTTTCAACATCACCTACTCCCTCTGGCTGAAGATGAAAATTAAGGATAACTGAGAGCTCAGTACAAATCCTCAAAAGAAACCAAAGGGACAGTCTCGAAAGCTGCTAACATCAATAGACTTGTGTAGTACTGATCAGGACAGTATTTCTTGCATAGTCTTTGCAACCCAAGCTTCACAGATCTCCTGTCAACTTGTACCAATAGGAGCTACTGGATTCCTAAAAGACAGAAATAATGAAGACTTCCTGGTTCTCCTTTCTGCAATAACATATCCTTTGCTGTTCACTGACACAGCAGGGACCCAAACAGGAGGTGCAAAAATACTTTCTTCACAAACCATTAAAATGAACATTATTTAGCAAAACACCTTGTTACGTAGATGCCGAACTGCACCAGAATTTCCAATCACTGCCACTCAATTTGATTTGGTTCAGTAAAACTCCATTTTACACCTTCCCCCTTGCTGATCTTGCCCTGTAATTAGATTCATAGTATTTGGCAAACTTTAACGAGGCCAGCATACACACTGCACCAAATAGCTTGGCCACAATGCTCTGCATGATGAAAAATATGCCTGACAGACATAACATACAAGGAGGAACAGAACTCCACTGCAGGGAAGTGAAGTGCTTGCTCACATCAGAGAGATACAAGACTTGGCTGTTTGCTCTGTTCATTTCCTGTCACAACAACTCAATTGTTTCGCAAATACAATGAAGTTCTGATCTATTTCAAACACTGTTCTGTCAGAAATTTTCCTGGCAATAAAGACAGAGTATATTAAAAGCAGCACACATGGACAGCCCAGTTCATTAGAGGGTTTCTAAGCACTGGCTTGGATAGAAAAAAAATCCTCAGTAAAAGTTCCCTTCCTCTTCGTACAAATTAGAGATATCCCTGTAGCGATGCTGTTTCTCCACATTCTGCTGTCTCAGTACAATTCCCACTTGTTCTGCAAGGACCATATCCAGGGTGTCGGGCTCCTACCCACCCAGACAACGCTTCCTCACTAGGGCTGTCCCCAAGAGCCCACAATTCAAGGTTGGTCTCTGATATAGTTAGCTGCCTGCTGGGGAATAGAGTCATTTTAGTGAGTGCCCAGCAGAGACAACTGTGAATCACCATTAATTTGGCAAAACCAACTGCATCTTCACATAACTTCATTATAAATCAACTGAGTCACACAATTCTGACCCTAGAAGCAGGGTCCCAGGCTCGCAGTAACATGCCCACTGCTCTCCTGCTTTTAGCATCCATTTCATAAAGCACTGGTACCTTCATCCACTTTGCTCACCTCTTCTTTCAATAAATAGTGCTTCTCTGAGAATCAGGGAAAAAAATGCAGAAACATTTGTAAGACACTAAAAATGCCATTTGAATTCCTTCTTCTAGGAAGCTAAGGACTTAATTTGAGATCTACCTTCCAGGCAGATACACCCTACCCAACACCAGAAAAAGCACATTTTAGGCACCTAACAACTAGACCATTCAAGGTACACAGAGCCAAGCTGCTACCTGTAGGACAGCATCCACCTGTCAGAAAGAGGGATGCAGAATGGACAGCTCAGTTTTCCCCAAGAACAGGAGACACCACACTGGCATACAATTCACGCCCTTGTTCCCCCTCTTATGTTACTATGGAACAGCTGCATTAGTGTAACTGGCTCTGGTTTTGTCTGTCCTTTCTATATATATACAAACACAATTGGACAAATTCAATCCTGCCACTCTGTTACTCTGTCCTGAGCAGCAGTGGAAATATGTTGAGCCAACAAAGGCATTCAGCATAACCCTGCCAAATCCCATTCGGTGCTGGCTGCCTGCAAATGAATTGCACGCAAAAAGCACACAGGGTGGTGTTTCCAATAGCATTCAGCACTGGATTTGTTGTGCTTGGGCAAAGGCTGGATGCAAAAGCCCAGCGCTCAGTCAGAAGAGGGCCAGAGACATTCACACCCTCCATGAACATCACTGTCTAGTCAACACTTCATAGCAGGTGTATGGTATCTGCTCTGGCTTTTGAATCCTTTCCTTTGGGATTCCTGGGGATTTGGAGCTGCAGAGAGGGGATTCAGATATGTTAGAAAGAAAAAAGCAGTAAGTAATGATGTTTCTAGCTCAGTAGTTCTAGGGAGAAGCTTGAACACCTGCTGCAAACACCTTCTGCTTGTACAGTCTTAACAGTTGGTATTTTAAGACTCCCACAACTAAGTGGCTGGCATTCGGGGGAACCTGAAAGCACAAGGACCAGAAACAAACAAACAAAACCCCTAAACCTTTTTCTTTAGCTGTCCATGGATGTTCTCTCTACTCTCAACAGAGCAGGAACAGACCCACAAACACTGGTCCAAAAGCCAGTGGCTCACTGACTGCAGCAACAAGTCAATTACTGCGTGCCATCTCAGCAGAATAACCTACCACTGCCAGGAATACCTGTCCCCATTGACACAGGACGGTCCAGAGGAACAGCTTTGGGAACAGATCAGCCTGCCTAACAAATAAACCAAGAGTTCAAGTTCTGGGTGTAAAATCCTCCCTTCTCTTGTCTTCCTCAAGGCCCATTTCACAACATAGCAGTTGTTGTAAGTGATACATAATCCTAGTACTTAGGCAGGCAGAATTAACCCAGAAATAAAGCAGTTGGTACACCAGGCTTAGAAATTAAATTTTTCACCTAGCTGGGATGAGAACATACGCAGGCAGGTTAACTCTTTCAGACCAGGCAGCAAAACTTGGATTACCTCTCTTCTGACTTCCCTGCTCCCCTTCTCCCTCTCTCGCAGACACAGCACACCATATCTGTAAAGCAGCTAGAAGATTCATGCAAAGGCTCAGAGAGCAGACAGCTAGGTTTCATAGTCCTTAGCAGGATCTACTGTCCAAGTGGACCCGTGCCACTCCCAGAGACAGCTCTGACACAAAGTACATGTGCTTGGCAGTGCGTCTGCTTATCAAGAGCTGACCAGTTTTGAAAGGGGTCATACAAGAGAAACCACCAGGAACATCAGTGTTATTCTCCCCACCTACCCACCCAAAAAAAAGGAAAAAAAAATTGAGGTAATTTAACTCTAATCACTTTTAAAACACCATCTGACAAGGGCTAGATTGGTTTTGGAAGGTGTTTTAGACCTTGTGTAAATCTTTTTCTTCTCTGCCTCCAGTTTTACTTCTGGTTGTCACTTGTGTACACAGCCTACATCATCTCACGGTAAGCACTGGGTCCCAATCTTTTCAGCTCAGGTGAGGACAAGAGAAAACCACTAGACTCTCGAGGCACGTCTCAGTACTGGTCAGCAAGACCAGGAAACACACTGTTCAAGTCCTATCTTCAGTGACAGAAATGAAGAGATGCAAGTGCAGACCACTTATTAAGCAAGGCAAATTAACAACTCCACATTAATACAGTGCTCAGCAGATCTGTTTATAGGGATTATGAATCCCATTAATCTCATCCCTATGGCAGTCTCACTGTTTTGTTTATGGGCATGTTTAATACAAAAAGCTCCTTAACACAGCTTCACCAGCCATCCTACCAACTGTTTGCATCTGAGCATCAGCAGCTTCTTTCTTGTCTGCAAGCAGTCAGGCAGGGAAGGGACAGGAATGGCTCTGGGAAGTTGCCTTGGGTGACCCAGCTATAGTTAATTTTAATTTTGAGACAGCTAGAAATCACATTCACACACATACATACATCTCTGTCTTGATTTACAAGCACGTTCTGGACTGACAGCTGCCTCAGCCTTTTCACACATTTGATCTTTTCTCCATCTAACCTAGCCCCCAAGAAGCCCTATTTTATTTTTAGATAGCTCTTTCCACCTCACTGAGGATAACAATGGAATCCTTTTGGTTTGCATCTTCATGAAGATGCCCAATTGGCTCATGCAGCAAACAGCGAGTGCCCAAATGCAGCATGTTTCATATGACCAACCATGCTACAGATTCCCAAGGGAATCTCAACTAGACAGAGGTGAGGGGCTGTCCTTGCCAGCCTGAGAGGGAAGGCACAGTGAGGATTTAGCCTGAAGACCTCAATGTCAGAAATCCAGTTCCTGGCTGCCCTGTACAACTGGGTCTGCTGGTGGCACTATCTGGAATCAGCCTGTTATCTCCCCACCCATCTGTAGATGTCTCTCCCAAAAGCAGTCATTCCTATTCATGGTCTCCCCATCACCTCTGTCCACTATGCCTCTCTCCTCCTAAAAGCCCTGTAAACAATAGCTTCTTGCCTACACAGTGACCATCAGCAAATTCTTACAACACAGTCATGCTAACAAAGAAATAAAACCAGTTAACCTTTAACTAGCTTTCTAACATCTGCTCTAGACAGGCTTTCACCTCAAACTCACAGCTAGGAGAAGGCAATTTGTGACACACATGGTCAAAACAAAATAGTGCACAGAGAACCATCTGGGCTGAGCTCTTCTCTCTCCCTGATCAAACAAATCCACAGCTGCTACTGCAGTAACAAATGGGGCCTGGCATTTTCCTTCAAAATACAAACCCCAAAAGAGGAAAGGGCGTGGAGAAAAATTAAAGTAGAGAAACAAATGATCCCCAGCCCAACAGATGTTAGATGTATACAGGAAAGAGAGAAGTTATCTAGTCAGGCAGGCACAAGGCAACTATCAGGACCTGCTGGGCACAGACCAAGATGTCCCCTTAATGCCCACCATAAGGCAGGGTACTGCCAAGCCTCAACCAGAGGGACACAGGCATACAGGACTGCTCTCACCTCTGTGTGAGCCTGAGGACACACGTATAGGCAGAGAGCTGATGGGTTTCTGACCACCTGCCCTTTCAAAACCTTGGCAGAAGAGCTGAATGAAGCTGACTCGTATTCAATTTTACTTCCTGTAAAAAGTCCTCTCTGCAAGAACAAATGTTTTCAGAAGAACATTTCTGTGACATGCTTCAATGACCAACGATAAAAGCCACCTAATTCTTTTCAGAGAAATCAGATGGCCCACGGTTGTGTGTGAGCTACTAAGCAAAGAACACCTAAGATAAAGTCACCACGTTAAATGATAACTAAATCATTTGAATGAGCACAGTATCAAGGTGCCTTCAGAGACTAAAAGGCACCAAGTTACAAGACAGAACAAGCGCAAGGCTCTCCTATGAATGCAGAGTCAAAGCTTGCCTTCTCCACCCCCACATTTTCTTCTTAATGTACAAATATTTATTTTCTTTTATCCTAACAGTCATTTTCTCCTCTCAAAGATACCAACACTGACAAGTGGATGCAGCCAGTATGCAGAAGCCTTTCAGGAGTTTTGGTGTACTTTGTAGGGGTGTTTATAAAAAAAGAAACATGCAAAGGAAATGAAGTCTTGCTCTAAATACAGAGCAAGCTGGTGGACAGAACATAAAGCACTGGAAAAGAGATTTTTACAGCAGCAGGGAAAAAATTACCCTGAAGGAGAAAAGTGTTCTTGGCTCTAGACAAAACCAAAACATACCATTAGTTTACTTCTGTATTTGCCCACTCTTTCCTGCAACAGATTCAGAATTCACTTTATCCTTCCTGATGATGTAACTGCATAAACATTTAAGGTCTTGTGTGAAATTCTAAAGAGCTGTGGAACTAAAGCTCAGGAAGTCCTGCACTTCATAAAATTTGCCTTATTACATGAGCACAGATTTCCCCCCCCCGCAGCTGACACTTTTTTTGTTTGGTTTGTTTAGGTTTTTTGGTTTTGGGGTTTTTTTGTTATTTTTGTTTTGCTTTTGTTTTTTTGTTAGGGACTCAGGATAAAGAGATGTCAGGACATGAGAAAAAGAGGGCCACAGTTCACATTTGCCCTAACCGATCTAAGAAGCTGAAGAGTTGGCATCAGCTGACACATCAGCATGTAAATTTGAGGTTTGGTCTTTTCCCACGGGTTAGAGATGAGCTGTACAAAGCTCACACATTAGAGAAGCAAAAAAAAGCATCAAGAACTCAAGCATCTCTCCGCTATGCTGTAAGACAGCAAGGAAAAAAACCTGACAAGTACAGTACTTTAAAATAGTGGTTGCAAGGAAGAGTCTGCAGATTTCATTCAGCATAGAAGAAGAAAAGTAATATGCAGTGTGGCACACTAATGATTGGGAACAAGAAAAATGCACTGAGTCTAGATGAACTTGAGCTATATATAAGATTACAAATACATGAAGTAATCCTGAAGCAACGTGCATAAGGCTGTTATGAATTCTCCATCATTCAGAAATTTAAAATCAGAGAATGCCATTCATAAAAGATATGCTCTAGCTCATCCAGAAGTTATGGCATAAATTACAGGGTGGAGTTTTACAAGACTGTGTTGTATTTGGAGGGGTTTGGACTTGATGAACATAAACATTTCAGGCGGGAAGGGATTGCTGTGAGATGACAGATAAGATCCTTTTGATAAGATCCTACTTAACTGCCCTAAAATCAAAGTCAATTTAGCTGCAATGCACCAGTTATCACCAAATCATACCAAACATTAACTTGCAATTACAATCTTCCTTATTGTCCTTCCATACCAAACAGAATTGTAATTATAAATTAGACACTGAGTACAGCTGTAAATAGAAACTGATATTTTAAGTGTGGGCCTGTAAGAACAAACCCACTGCTTTAACTGACTCATGACAACTTTCTGAAGAGATGACCCTTCCTAAGGATTTATAACCAGGAAATACAGTTCCCTGAGATACAGCCCAGAGAAGGAGAGTCGTACTCTAGTAACATGTCCAGTGTTACAACATATAAAGCACCTCATTGTCAATGTGTGGGACAGCCAGACCTCCATGAAGCTGGATCTATGGGAGTTAATATTCTACATGACAGAAGGCTTAGAGTAAGCAGATTAAAAGGAAAAAAGAAAAAAGCAAGAGGGTGTCAGAAACATTAGATCTAAGCAACTCACCTGAAAAGGAGCCTTTCCTGTCAAACACTGGTAAATGATGGTTCCTATACTCCAGAGGTCAGCTTTGGCATCGTAGTGTTGAGACATAATGACTTCCGGTGCCTTTTTGGGGAGAAAACAGAAATCTTTTATAAAAAAAAAAATGTAGCTTTTTTTTTTGGCAGCTGCAAGAAAGAAGCAGAAGTCACTATTATGCTTTAAAAACCCCTGAGGTAGATTCCCCAATAACCATGAACGATTTGCTCCCAAAAGAACTGTAACTCTACCTTGAAAGGGCCAATTCCCTATCCAAGTAGGGGAAGCAGAGACTTTTGCTCAGTCAGACAAAAAAAAAATACCAGATGCTGTTTCGCTACTTTGGGCAAACTCAGTATTTTCCCTTCTCAGAGTACCATTTTCTGCTGAATACACCTGTGCTCAGAAGAAGCCTCACTGAAATTGCACAGACAGATCTTCTAAACCAAAGCAAGCAACAGGTAAATGATCAAGAAAATCAAAGGCTCACACTGCACGGGTAAGCTTCAGCCTCCATACTGATCTGCATGACTTACGCACTTTCCTCATTTTGCCTAAGATGGCAGCATATTAATTATGCTCCAGAGCCTGCTGCCAAGGTTACAATTTGGGTTCAAAGGCAGATCTGTCCATTTCAGTTCAACAGCTTGAGCCCTGCTGTGCCTCAGACTCTAGTTTCTAATCTCACACCATGCCCTCTGTTGCTCCCTCCCAGGCTTGTTCCAAAAGCTGGAGATGGTGCAAGTCCACAAAGCCCCACGGCTCAGGAGGTAGCATGCCATAGGAGTGGCAGCAGAAGAGGGACAGAAGGGCAGGGTTGCTAATCCCATGTGTTTGTAACAACAGATTTCATCGCAGTGTTGCCAGCATGGAACAGGATCAATTTCCTAGCTCTGTTAGAAGTAAAGGCCATGTGTAACGAAAAAAAAAAAAAAAAAAATGGCAGCAAACAAGTTGTGGACAGGAGCTTGGTCTGTCCCTAAGGGAAGCAGGTATGACACCAAAAAAAGCCAAGGAAACAGGACAAGAACTGCACAAGAAGGCCTGAAGTCTAACATGACATGGATCATACCAGGGTTCAGACAGAAAGCTCATTCTAAGGTGGGTAAAATACCTTTCTTTTTTAAAAGAACAAAATGAAAAGAGCAGCAATGGGCTACGAGCTAAAGCAGGGAATAAGGGCCTGCCTTGCCAGCAGATGCTCCCAGGGCTACCACACAAGATCCACAATAGCAGCAGGGACAGACTTCAAACACCTCCTGAACCCCAATTGAACTTTCCGTCCCCATCTTCCTTCAAATCCATCAGTAAACAGAGAACAATACAAAACATTCCGAGATTCCTTGTAATGTCCAGAGTTGCTTAAAATAAAAAAGGTAAAGTCAAAAAAGGTCATCACTGGCTTCCTCCAGCCCTATCAAAAAATAAGCTGGGTGTTTTCATTTACTTTCACAAGAGGCTCTGAAAGAAAAAGTATCACTAAAAATAGACAATTCAGGAAACTCTCACAGGAGAAAAAAATTACATCATCTTCACATATAGCATACTTCAAATAAACACCAGGCTTCAAAAAAAGGGAGAGGGAGGAAACCTGTTTTGCTTAAGTTGGTACTGTGGAACAGACTACCAAGCACACTACCCCTGTGCTGTGCAGCACAGTCCAGCCTAACTGCCCAAAGAGTATAGACAAAAACCCCAAACCAAACCAAAAAACCCAGACAACTTAAGAGTGGATTAGACCATGTTCAAAATCAGGTGCCCACTGCCCCAAGGGTACTTGTAAAAAATTCAACCTAAATTGAACCACATCATCTTTCTACTTTGAAATCAGACAGCCACATGCCCAGGAACTATTACATGGCTGGCTTTGACATTTCTATTTCTGGCCTGGTTTTGCCATTTTTAATTTCACTGACTTGAAGCAACACTGAGATCTTGACTGCTACCATGAGTACAAATAAGAGATCATCTCCTCACATCCTGGTCCCAGAGTGGAAAGTACAAAGGGATTGAAAGGGATCAGACACATCTGTTTCACAAGCTAAGAAGTCATCCTGGAAGCAGGTGGTTTGGTGAAAGAAATAGCAGAGGCAGGACGGGTAGGGAGTGGGAACATGTAAAACAAATTGCAAATAGAAGCAGGTGAGCTCCATTTACACCCATCTGCTGAGTTGTACAGCAAAGCATACTTAGGAGTAAGTTAACCAGAATGGCAAAATCTCTGCCTGCACAGGTCCATAGATCTGAAGGGATTCTGCAAGACCAAAGAGCTAAAAACAGTTGGAGATTTTACAAAACTGCTGTTAAACAGGGACCTTGCTCCTGATGCTGTGGCCTTAGCAAAAATGACTGCAAAGCCCAAGGTGACAGCAGGCTTGTGGAACCACTGCCTCAAAAGGGCCTGCTGAAGCAGTGATTTAATGAGGTTCCTCTCCAAGGAAGCAACACTTCAAATATGTGTGCCTACAAAGATGTGTGAAATATCACCCCAGTCCTCACTCTCTTTTGTTGTTGCTTTGCTTGCAGCAGAAGAAATACATTTCATTTCCCAATGCCTTCAGTGGAGAGGCCCTGGTCCCCTCTGGAAGATGTAGTTTCTGGGAGCAGACAGCAATCAATACTCCATTTTGTTCAGTTTTATTTATCCACAGCTCACCTGAAAGTTGAGCACCTGTTGTCCAACATTACCAGCAGCTAGAACTTTATGAAGTCTCCCTGTGTAATAGCTGGTTTCTGACAAGTAAATAAAATTTCACCTCTGGGGGAAAGACTAGAAAAACAAAGCCTTGTCTCTGGGGGACAAAGCACATACAATACAGAAAAACCTGTAGGCAAAACACACTTACCATGTACATTGGTGAACCACACAATGTAGCTGCCATCATATTATTCTGCAGATATCGGGCAAAGCCAAAGTCAGCTACAAAGAGAAGCAGAGGTAGGTCAGGATCAGATACCAGTTCTAGAGACCCTACACATTCTCCACTTCCCTTTCACTTCCCATAAATCTTCGCAGCAAGTGAAGTTAAGACTCTGATAGCTCTCTTCTTGAGCAGCAACATCCTTGTGCTAGTTATTAATGCACACTACAGACACTAGAAAAGGACAGACCAAGCCACAGAAAAAGTATTCAGAAGAACAAACTCCCATCCAGTTTTCAGAGATCAACAGTCACTTCTTCCTGTACCTATTTGGCTGCACTCTGAAATGTCAGCTGCTCGAAGCTGGTAAAGCTCTCTTGACTTCAGTGAGAGCATGCCAGTTTATACTAGGTAGTTCATCTGCTGCTATCTCAGCTTTTAATTTGGGCAACTGAAAGTTCCCTTCCATTGAAAAGGCTGCAATGTAACAGACATCCAGGAGAAACCACTAGTCGCCACTACCCACATTTCTAGATCAGCCCTACTGAAAGTAGTCTTGCTCTGTTCCTTTAGAAGAGTTTCAACAGTGCTAACTCCAGCATGAAGATAGAAAGCTGAGCCATAGTTCACCTGGTGGCTAGAAAAGCCAGGGACAAGGAATACCAAGATGAATTACTTCTGCAGGTTACTCAGCATCTGATCATACGATACTTAGAGGTTCTCTCAAGGTTACCAGATATTTCAAGCTAGGAGATTGACACAGCTGTTTACACTGTCATCTGCCACTAAGGAATTGGTACAGCAAACTATTCCCTGGACCATATGCTTCTCGGGGAAGCGGGAGGAAGGGGTTGAAGCACACATCACACCCAAGAGCAGCCGTGCCTACAGCCCTCCTGCTTGCATTTGCAGCTCCTGCTCACTTCCACCTTCCAGGTAACTCTACTTCACACACACACAAAAAAACCCCACACCCCAAAAAATGCACCCATGCTTCAGCTAAACAGGCAGCAACGTTTCAAACTTTTCCACTGGACCTCATTTCTCAGCTGAATGAAGGCATTAACACTTTCTCCACAGCCCAGAGTTCAGGTGAGGAACAGTTTTATCTAATTGGTGTTAGCTTCAGCTCATGAACTGTAATACAACCAGAAGTCCACATGTTGAGGGTGGTATCATCCAGCACTCATTTCTGTGGGACCACAGGGAATATGTGTGCTCTGTAACTGGATTTCTGGAGCATGTCCCAACTACTAGTCCATCTGTGCCACTTGCCTAATGTGTAAAAAGCTAATTTCTTCAAGATACAGCTGAGAAGCCTGCCTCTAATTCGGACGCGGAAACGTCTGCTTTTAGGTGTGCCTGACTCCCATTGTGCTGTCTGAGGCCAGCCAAAAGAGCAGCTAGTTTCAGGCCTTAAGACACCAACATTTACCTCAATACTATTAAAAGCTGAAAACAAAAGTCACAATGCCTGCTCATTTCTTGGTAAGCCTGGAGATTACAAGCCAATTAGGGCAGGCTGGTATTTGATTTTACCAAGGGAGGCACCATTCAGCTGGAAGTGGAGCAAGGCCTGCCCAGTCTGTGTCCTGGCAGAGCAGAAAGTTCTTGCTCCTACTCTTTGGAGTCAACTGAAGGATATGTCTAGCAGAGGAACCAAGCAAGGAAGATTAAAAACATCAGGGCATTTTAGTAAGTGCAGCAATTCTTTCCTTCTCCTAGACAGTTCCCTGAAGAAAGATTGAGGCTTGCCACTTGTCTGTCACCAAACTCTCCTGAGAGCGCTTAGGGTGACATCTGTAATGAGGTCTTACCGATCTTTATGCGAATGTTGTTGGGATTTGATTTCCTGCCTCCAGCATAGGAAAGGAGGATATTCTGCGGTTTCAGGTCCCGATGGATGATGCCTTTGCTGTGCAGCATTTTCATGGCACCTGCTATCTGCTGGAGAAAGAGCCTGATGGTGTCTTCACTAAGTGTCCGCATAGCTAGGAAGGAAGAAAAAAAAATAGCCACAGATGAAAAAATTACAGTGCCAGTTCTCTGAAGAGCCTAGAGGGCAGATTCTCCACAGCAATTAGCCATAATTTGTCATTTTTATTTCCATGTATGGTGTTTTTTCTCCACACACCATTTCTGAATGATTCCTACAGACAACAAGGAGAGTGTTTTCATTCCCAGCTTATTCTATAGTCAGGGCTGTTTTGAGCCCTGAGTCTCTCATGGTGAACTCAGGCCAGTGGCACGTGCTGAATTTGGGTCATCAACTGGGTCCAAACATGACATTTGGTGAGGTTTAGGGCTTCCCTCAGCAAAAGCTGCCAGCCAGATCTAGGCAAGCACTAGGCAGGGCCTGTGGCCCTAGGAGTGGGAGGGTCGCTAGCTTTGAGCTATGGTCGATAGTGATTGGACACCTAAGGTCAGAGCTTTATCACAAAGACAACGTCTAAAGGTGAAGCTAAGAGGAAAGGCAGTTAGGATTAGGATTTATGCCTGCAAGAATCATTAAAGCTCATGCTGGGCCTGGAAAGAGTTGATAGGTTAAACTCAGTCTGTTAGGGTACATGGACAGTGGGGATCTGTAACTTTGGGGTATGAGTCCAAGTCTAGGCCTAACCCTTGTGCATCATCACCTGCTAGACCAAACCATAACTCCAACCCTAAACCCAGGATTAGGGTGAACCATGGTCCAATACCTAACAACATACCCCTACCAAATGGTCCCTACAAACTGCCACCTGACACCCTCCATCTTGCATCCATAGATGCAGCAAAAAATGTCTCAGAATGCTTTCATAAGCAAATTAAAAAAAAAAGATTAGTAATCAAAGTCTGCAAATGTGGAAGCTCTGAATTGCACTCTCCCGAGATATGGGCTTCCCAAGAGCTGCGGTGTGAAAATAAACATTGAGGGGATTAAAATAAATTTTCAACTGGCTCTTCTAATCAGAACAATGAGACATTAGCTCTCATTAATTTAAGAACTATAAGTATGAAACTCTTGGCAAAGCTGGGACCAGCCTGCTGAACAAACCCCAGGATCAACAGTGCTACCAGCCTGCCTCCTCGTCAGTCACTGAGCAAGTGAGGCTTAAAGCAAGCACCATTCCACTTGAATAAAATAATTTCTTTTGTAAAAGGTCCCTGTAAATTACTTGAGACTTCATTAGTGTTTTTCCAGCTGTTCTCTAGTAAGACATTAAAACAAGCTGACAGGAGCTTCAAAATGCTACTCTACCTAGTCAGCTAGAACAGAGGAATTCTTATGAAAACACAGATGAGGTTGCACACAGCTTTAACACAACACAGGAAATTAAAAACCTGATTTTTAAAATATGTGCATGGGAAACAGCAAGGGACACAGATAAGTTAAACAGCACTTTGAATAGAAAATAAATCTCACCACTCCCAAACCTCACTGTTCTAGAAGGAGGCAAAAGCAGAGCTAAAATGTCACCACTATCAGCTGGTCCTGGACTTATACATGTGAGACCAGTGCACATGTATATAGAGTTTCTCTCCCCTCACTAGGCCTTTTTCCTCATGAACTGGCACTCAGCTGGAATTCAAGAGGCTCCTCTGCAAGAAGGGGAGATTCTGTGAAGGGATTTTAAGGATATTAAGAGGTAGCTCAGATGCAAGTCTTCCAAACCCACTTGCATCTTCTGAAAAAAGCACTGCCTCATCTTTAACAAGGCTTTCCCTGACCTCCTGCTTAAATATATTAGCATACTCAGTCCTGTACCATTTTCTGTCTATTAAAGGTCCAGCATCCTAGCTGTGCTCAATCTTCTCTCCTAAAAAAGGTCTCTGCAATATTTCTGCAATTCCTGTTCAAGGAAATCTATTCAGGAATGGTAAAAACACCATCTTTAAACAAAACAGCAAGAATTCCAAAGTTTTTTGCCCAATTCAGCTCAGGCCCAGGAAAGGACAGGCTGTCTTATCATCCCCCAAACATGAAGCAAGACTTAAAACTTGGCAGTTCTTAAGCTAGCAGGCAATTACAAAGTTCTGGCTAAATACACTCTGCCTCTAGCAGAGAAACTGTGTTGTCGAGAACCTTGTTCTGACCTGCAGTCCCAACAGCATGCCACATCTTTAAGGCGTAACCCTCTCCTTTATATAATTTGGTGGCTATAAGGTTAACACAGCACTAGCCACCGTCCCTCAGCAAACCAGCTAAGCCTCCCTAATGTGGATTCTAACTCTTTATACTGAAAACAGCAACATTGCTACAAAGATCAGAAAAAGCCATTCACCCAAAGAAAATAGGTCCTCAGCTACTAATTTCTGCAAAATGCTGTACAAAGCTCTCAGCCCTGCAAAGGTACTGTTTTCCTGACATGGGCAGAATCTAAGCTGGTGTCTTCAGCCTGTAGACAGATTCCCCCAGTGCAACTGCCGTGGCATAGGGCAGCTACCACGTTGCAGCACAGCAAAATTAGATAGAGGTCTGTTGGATCTGCTGGCAGCATTATATCTCACAAATCCAGATAGTGCAGCAAGGCAGGACTGTGAAATTGAGATGCTGCCCTCAGTAACAGAGAAGGGTCAGTCAGTTACTTGGGGAGTGTAGGGACATACCCTTTCACCTTTCCATTAACAAACAGGCTATAACACAGAAAAACAAAAGTCCTTATCTCTCATACTCAGCCCATCAGCCTACTGCGTGACAGCAGCAATCTCCAGCTGAAGGACAGAGACATAAATACAGCTGACACCTTCAGTGACTTCAGGATATTGGTCCACAAAAGATATTCTAGATCAGCTACCATTGGCAGAAGAAGGGAGAAGATGCAGAAGACTCATTCAATTTAGGTGCCACAAGAAAAACCCAAAAAAACCCAACCAAAAAAGGTATGAAGAACAAAACATCTCCCTGCCTTTGCTACATCCCAAATAGGGAACTTGCACTTCTGTCCATGTAAAAAGGGGATATTCTCATCTTCACCAGAAAACTGCTGGCAAAACACTAAGCCCGCACTGAAGTCTGGGCATCCCTGTGGATGTCTGTGGTGAGCAACACATTCTTGCAGAGAATGCTGTTTCACAAGCCTTGCTTTGCCATTACTGAGAAGTAATAATATCCCTGTGTTTATTTTCATGGGCTCCACTTCAGTGACGAGGCACTCAGCTTACTGCCTTGGGAACGGCAGCTACACAGGTCAGTAGATCAGAGCAAATATTTACTGTGGGTCCTGCATACCTTGTAGCTCTTGAGGCGTAGGAAAAGGATGAAACCACCTAAAAAGTGCCCTGGTCAGCCTGTGCCAAGATGTTCAGCCTGCCAAGAGGCTGCCAGGTAAACTGTAGTAAACAGCCCTTGTCAGCTGATCCAAGGGTAGATGCATTGCAGTAGACCCGCTGATGTTACATGACAACACCATTTTGGAAAAGTTATTTAGGAAAAATAACTTCTCCTCTTACCCACAGGTGCCACAAGTACCTCTAACATGAGCCCAATCCAAATCACACTGAAGTCTGAGAGACCAAGATGATTTATTTGGGGCCCATCTTGTAACTAACCCCAGCTCCACTTGTGCAGAGTGTGGCCAGTGAGAGTCCTGTGAAGTCTTCTGTACAAGTCAGAAGACTTATTCCAGATAGGTCTAGTCTTATCACAGATATTTCTTAATTACCTAGCTGTAGAGGGTGAAAAGTTACACAGCTGTGCCTCATACGTCTTGTTTGCAAAAGGGTCTCCACACCACTTGAGATGAACTAGTAAGATAACAGCTCCTTACACGTGTCATGGTCAAACCAAGAAATGCCTTGCTCTGATACAAAGTTTTCTTCAGAGAGATGTGGTCTCCAAGAAGCAGCTTTAAGAAAGGTCATGAATACGCACTTACGAACTATCCTAACAGCCTGGGTCAATGCCAACTCACAGAATTTAAGAAGGAATTTTAGATCAGCCTGCTCTGACCTCCTGAGTACCCAAGACCACAGAATTCCAGTTATTCCCATACAGAGGACGGTCACTTCCGTAATGCTCCCCACAGCTCTACCACACACAGCGGCAATCTGCCACTCTCAGCTCAAAACATACCCTATGGTGGGCTTTAAATGAAAGCAACATCTAGAGATCCATCAGAAGGAACATTGCATTGTACCATTAAAGAACACCACCACCACAGAAGTTGTGCTTAGCAGAACACACACAACCGTGGGTTGTATCAAAGAGATGGGGCTGACCAACAGCCTAATCCAGCCAAAATGCATATTGCATTGAAACGTGCACATATGCACGTCCTCCAGTTATGAAGACATGGAGAATTAGAGTGCCTTTGGATTCAACACAGAATTACCATATTGCCTAATGCTTGTAATTAGAGGGCAGAATGGATTGGGAAGCTTATAAGCATCTTGTTCAATGAGAAACAGGGGATTTGCATGCACAGCTTGCATAAGTGTTACAGGAACTACCAGCAAAAATGTCTGAGGAGTCAGTGGGAAAGTAGATGTTGCAATTAAATACCATCATTTAATTATTAAAATAACTGAAGCAGCAAAATAACCGCTCAATAGAGATGAGCCTCCTGCGTACCAGTGAAATGCCCTGGAAGAAATCTGAACTTTCCAAGGTGAGCTTTCAGGAAAAAAATCATTATTGTCAAAGCACTCCGAGCATCTGCAGAAACCAGGAGAGGAGATACCCCAAAGGAGCATGTGGTGGAATGGAAAAAGCCACGTGATGCAAAAGCTGAGACTTGTATCTAGGCTCTGGGATCTAGAAGATCCAGATCTCTGCCACAGTGATGGGAGTAACTAACTTTTGCTGCAGTCCCTTACTGACTGCTCTCCTCTGGAAATCTGTGCCTCCTGCGTTCTCTTTACTGGCAACCAGCACACAGAGGTTAAAGAGTTAAAATAAAAGTAAGCACCAATTTCCCAGTCACAACAGCTGCTCTTTACAGTTGTCAAGGTAAAATGTTTTCTTGGTAAAAACAGAGCTAAAGGTAACTTTTTCAAATTAACTCAGGCAAAGAAGGATCAAACTTTAGCCAGGCAACACTCAAACAAACCAGACTGGGGTGAAAGTGAATTTTATTTGGAAAATACAATTCATCCTCACTTTCTCAAACTAGCAACCAATTTCCTGAGTGGTCTCACTTGATAAACAAGGAAGTGAGCTGTATTAATAGCCTAGCTAATTG
>VYZV01039929.1:138909-158401 GCA_013401275.1 Pandion haliaetus | reverse complement strand
TGGACACATACAAGCAGTAGTATGAACAGGAAGATTTTCTATAAACCCAAGTTTCTATAAAACATACAGCCAGAAGCTGTGTTCTTGTTCACATACGTAGCTTTGCCAACAGTAGTGCACAGCCCAGTGCTTTAACATCAAGGTTCATCTCATGTGCACAAAAGCTAAAAACTTTAGCTTTCAAAAGCCAACACATTGGTAAAACTGAAGTTTGACTATCTTTTAAAAGAAGTGTTTCATTATTAAAATTTGCACTTGTATTCAAGGAAAAAAAGAAGATATCAGAAAAACCATTTTCACTTGGTATTTATAAAAGCATTTCACCACCACCAAAGATGCTCCTATTAAAGCACAGCAATACCCAACAGATGCAAAACACCACCACTTACCCAAGAGAAAGCACACTAAACCTGGATTTTAAAAAAAATGCCTGTCGCTTCTCACCCACATTTTAAACAAAGAAAACACACAAAAGGCAGAATATTCCTTCGTTTTTCTTCAAGTACTAAAGCCTTTCTGAAAATTAAAGTCCACAACTGTAATTCGTTACCCTGTATAAATAGAGTGCAACATACTAGCATCAAGCCCCAAACAATCACTCTAGGGATACCAACACTAGCTGTAGGGCAAATGTAAATTTAGCTTTTAATCCTTCAATTTTTGCCGTTTCCAGGCACCATGTATCTCAAATAAGGAGCCTGAAGTATTATCCAGCTGACTAGCTTTGAATTTGAACAATGTGCACAAACTTTGTTTAACCATGACCCAGAGCCACACCAGAAATGAGATTAAAGTTGTCTCTTCACATTTAGTAATCTTCTAGTTAACATGCAAAACAAGAAAGCTACTTTAATTAAAAAAAAAAAAACCAAAAAAACAACAACCCGAACAAAAAACCTTACTCCATGTTAAAGCAGNAAAAACAAACACCCCCCCCCCCAAAAAAAAACCCAAAACCCCCCAAAAAACCAAAACCAAAAAACCAAAAACCCACCAATCACATACAGTCAGGCCAACAGAAGATAAGGTCTGTGTCTGACTGCAGCCAAGCAACTTGTTCAACATGTTATCTTCCTACCATTTAGGTACTCAGGTGCAATGTGATTTTCACATAGGCCAGGATCCTATACCTGTGCAGTGGGCTGCACTGAAAAACAGCTTGGGAGATTGAAGCCTGAGTCCCAGCAATACAGCTGGATAACAGACAAAGCATGTTTCATTTCGTTTGATGGCAAAGACACACTTCAGTCTCACCAAGAGGTTCTTCAAGGCACCACAGTCACAGATAACCTGTGCTATATTCTCCAAAAGACCCCGAAGTTGGTAGTTTTCATCACCCTCACAACACTGCTGGATACACTACAGTCACCCTCAATACACTGAAGAAAGAAATGTGTTCTGTCCTAGATGTGGGGACACCCTTAGGGGTAAATGTAAAGAAAGTGAAATATAATCTTGGGATCTTATTTTAATCCAACCCTACAGAACTAAAAGGGTTCAGTATAAATAGCTTTTTTCCAGTGACCAAGAAAAAGACAAACCATGTCCCTAGCAGTGTTAAAATACATTTTATCTATAAGGCCACTGAAGCTAAAAGACATAACTACTGACAACAGTCACTACTGACCCACATAGGAAAGACTACAAGACCAGTTTTTATTGTCATGGATTCTCAGTTTTCAAATTATCATCAAGGGTGAACCCCTTGCAAGAGGAGCACTGACACTCTGTTTATTTTGCAGGAATTAAAAAAAGATATACAATCTGCTTACTTAGACCTTCAACAAACTCCAGCAACTTTAACAAGGTAGAACAGCCAGTGTGTTTTTCTGAATACAGAGGATATTCTCCATATTGTTCTACTTACTGTGAAGGTAGTCTGCCAGGTCACCACCATTACAGTACTGCAAACAGAACAGGAAGCTCAGTTAATGCAAGGTAAATCAAAGATTGAAAACAGTAAATTTCACTAGGATGGCAGGTTTATCATAGTATTTAAACATAAATAATCACATGTCAAAATACATGCTCAGAAGTTGGCAGGGAAAAAAACCCATTTCCGTAGCTTCCTCTTCTGTCCCACTTCCCCAAAACATTATGTTGCATTATAATACACCAGCATTAACTAGCTTTTGTGCATGTTCACATCCATGTACATACACATCAGAGATCAAGATAAAACCAGAACAAAGCAGAAGGGATACCACTGGAGACACCACCAGAAAGCTGGTTGAGGAAAACCTGGGAGTAGCCACAGCTGAAAACTGAAATTCCCCACATCATGTTCCACATAATTAAGGAAAGCCAACAAGACCTCAGAGTGAAGACTGCAGAGGAAGGAAAACGTTCAAAAGCTTTGCAGGTAGGCTGTGTCGAGAAAATTCTCTTTTTGTGTATCTTTGAAGCAGATACTACCCAGCAACACCATTGAGGTAAGACATCTGACTGATTAAACCTGTCCCAGTACAACCTTCTGACAGCAGCAATATGAAAGATCCCCCTGGCTGCTATCTTCACCCACACTGCTCCAGTTCTCAAAGGCATGCAGCTGCAGATTAGGTTAGCAAAACCATCACAGGTGAGACTGTGAGCAGAACACACTACTTGTGTAACAAGCTGGTCTGCTTAAAACAAGTTTAAAAAAAATTTAAAAAAACAAAGGGCAAAAAAAGAGAGAAAAAGGGAGGGAAAGGAAAAAAAAAAAAGAAAAAAAGACACACACTCACCTCCATAACCAAGTAGACAGAGTTTGCCAGTTCCTGGGAAAATAGAAAAAATAAAAGATTTATGCATTGAAATATTTCACACACAACTGCCACATCTCCTTTTAAACAGGTAAACTGTACTCTGCTATGTCATTCAAACTGAAGAGAGGGCAAAAACTTCATTATAGGTTAACTCCTGGAATATTGCGTGCTTTGAAAGTGCCAAGTATCTAAAGATGTTATTCCTTTCTGAGTGTGCATCTGTTTAACCAAGGAGATCTCCTGTATTGTGGCTTGGGTCTTCATGTTCCTTTTGGGCTCTTGGGATTAACTGCGGCATGCAACATAAGATGCTGGCACACTACTATCTTAGAGCCTTCATCATTTCCACATTTAACTTGGCCCTTTATAGCAGCTATGCCCACATGAGCAGCGCCAGTCTGAACAGAAAGATGAGAGCAAAACAACTTCGGGACCTGCAATTCAACCCCACAGCTGAAAAGTGCCCCACAGATTCACCTTTGATTTGAGGGCAAAAAGGACAGATCTCAAGTGAAAACCACAACATTGGCCAACCAGCTTCTACATGTGCATTAACAGAGTGCTATTATTATCAGGTGGCTAAAGCTTTCTGGATTATCATGGGAGTCAACATCAGCAAAGTCCAGGCCAAATTCTCATCTTCCTAAATTTGCTATAGCTGCTACACTGTGATGCTTCTTACAATCTTCAGAGTTTACCTCCAGCCTTAGCTGATCTGCTCCACTGGCCTTAGGAAGCACATACAAGGTGGTGTATCCACAGTACAAGCACAGGATACTGCAGAGAAGTACCCCGCAAACATACAGCACCACAGAGCCGCATTAAGAACTTTGGTGGCTGTGCAACACATGCTGACACCAGCGGCTGCCTGGCACTTGTTTAGCAGAGACACCAAACCACTAGCAGAGAACAAACATGAGAACAGCCAGATGTTTCAACCCTGGGTAGACCCAGAAGGGTGAATGACTAAGTCCTCTTGTTGAACAGAAGTAGACCTACCACATAAAAGCCTGCATGCTAGAAGTCACTCCTAAACTCAAGACCCAGTCCTGGACAAGCGCAGGCAGCAATTACCTGGGTGAGTGGAAAAGCTCTGAAAGCAGCAGCAGAGCAAGAGAGTCCACTCCATTTCCATAGCTCCAGGGCAGCATGCCTTTATTTACAGGCTGTTTAAACACCTGCCCGCCTGATTCGTCTTCTGAGCCTGACTACAATTTCAAAAAGCCCAGCATCCACCCTACCAGCCTTTTAGTTTCCAAGCAGTCTCCACTGTCTGCTCTCAGCCCCTTTCATTTTGGTCTGCCCACAGGACTCTACCTCCTGTCAAGCCTGTACCAAATTGACTTGCCTTTGTCAATGCCTCGAGTCCTCAGCACCTCCCATCGTTTCTCTTGCGGTCCTCTTTTAACCTCACAATGTGAAATCTGAGTTTCCAGATGCTTGCTGAAAGACTGGCTGGCGCAAGGTAGGGAGAGGGGAGGAAGCTGAACTACACCACTTGAGAGACTCAAGCTACAGCTGCATGCAGCATGGGCCACCTTCCCCCGGAGGGGCCCAAGGCACCGGGCAGTCCAGCAGCCTCAGCTCACAGGGCTCCCCTGGTTCAAGCATTCACCAGACCCTGTGAGCTGGCCATCCCCAGCTCTTACAGCTGTTCTGACTGCCAAGCCCAGCTCAGCTTTTTGAAAGACGCCTTGTTTGTGCAAAAAGCAATTTTCTGTGATGCTTTAAGAAGGCGTTTGTTGCATTTCCTTGCATGACAAGTATTGCTTTAAACAGGCTTTGTTTTATTTAAAACATTTAAAAGCAGCCCACATTAAGTCATCCACTTTCACACACGCTTCAGATGAAGTGGGAAACCAGCCTGTGGTTAAAAGCACTAGCCCAGGGAAGCAGTGCAGGAAGAAAACTCCAGGCATCATCACAAGCTTTGCACATGACAAAGTGCTGGGGGGAAACTTCCAGAAGCATTCAAAGCCCACCAGCTCCTGCTGACCTTAGCAGGAACAGTGGAAAATCAAGATTTATGAAAGACATCTCAGGCCTTTCACTTCTCCAGGAACTCCAGCCACAGATGTACCAGAAGATGCAAGGACACACCAGAAGTGCAATGCAGCTGCTCAGGGCAGCAGGCCAGAGAGCTCACTGCAGGGCAACTGCTGGGTGGGCATGGAAGAAGTGTCTAAAGGGGGTTTTGCAGCCCAAACTGAGTTCATCATTGTCACAGCACCATTTTTCACAAACCCTTGTTGTCTAAACATGCCGTGATCATTGCAGCTCAGTAACTCTACACATTAATATGTATAGTGCCAGCAGGGTTTGGGGAAGCTTAATACATCATTACCTATATAGAAAATGAAGAGGAAGTTTAGCTTACACAAACTAAGTCCAAAAGGTATTTGTAATATGTTATTAGCCAATAGCTAATGTACACTGTACAGTTTGGTTGTTTTTCCACTGTATGTTATTTAAAGACTCTGCAAACAAATATCATCAAGTCATTGATTTTTGGCAGCCAGTGTGTACAGTGACTAGGGTTAAATAAGGATCTACACAGGCAAGGGAGATGCTCTGCTCAACTTCCCCAGCAACAAAGTGACCTTGGTGGTTGGTGGTTTTATCCCACCAACACAGGGTGAAGAGATAAGACGGCAATGCCTGAAAGGCTTCTAGGAGAGAAGTAAGTGGCTCCCCCAACCATTCACTGGCAACAGCACCCTCTGAACATTCAAGCCTTACTAGGAAGCACTCTCCACCCTGCTGCACGCACACCCACTGCAGCAGAGTAACATTCAGCAAGTGTATTTTCACACAGATCACAGATGCCTGCAGCACGGATGAGACAACCTCCACATTTGCAACTTCAGCATTTCAAGACCTACTTATCAGAAAGAGATTTGTAGGAATTTTGCCAACAAAACTAAACTTTTATTTCAGGAAGGGCCCTGGAAACAAGCTCTTGTTTGGGAAAAGCCAGTAGCTTACTGTGGTTACAATGGATACAACTGTCTAAAGAGACTTCTGGTTTCTCAAGTGGGCTGATGGACTTCTTTCAAGCTGATTCAGCAGCAGAAACTATTTCTTTTCCATTTTTATCCTTCCACAGTATTTATGATTTGTTCATTAACAAAACAAGGAAAAACATACTGCAAGCCAAATTTTGCAGGCTACCAGTCTCTGAAAAGAAACAAAATGTCCAACCCACTCATTTCTCTATCAGTAACAAGAATAATATTAGTTTGTTGTATTTCTGCAGAGGCTTATGTCCAAGAAGCGCTACAGATAATTTACTCTGGACCTCTTATTCACATGTCCCAGCCTGTGCAGCCAAGGTTAATCTTGTCACTAAACAAGCTTGACAAAGGGAACAGCATAGAGGCAACCCCCTAACTTTTCCTCTCATCACAAAGTGCAGCAGCATGCTGACCACACTCCACAACAGCACCAAAAGGCCCCTGCCAAAGATATTAAGCTGATAATTAATCAGTCTGGATCACTGCCTCACTCGTAGTTCTTGCAGCTGAGGCCCCAGCAATGAAGTTACAATTTAACTGAGTGTAAAAATAGGCAACAGCCTCTACTGTCTACAAATAACACACATCTGCTGACAGAGGACAAAGAAATGAAGAAACCTCATTTAGCAGCACAGCATAAATCATCCCAGGACAGTGCTGTCCTCACTGGGACACTAGGAGGGATGGCCTTACAGACATCAAGACCCAGCAGTCCTGTCTCCCTTTAAATTTTCTCTCCACCCATACTGGAAAGGTGGCATGATCTTCTTCTTGGAAAGTGTGTGTTAAGGTGTGTCCAAAGGGAAATGTCTGGGAGTACCCACAGTTAGTCATCCTCCTACCACAGCTTAAAAAGTCTGCAAGAGGAAACTTTCATAGAGAAATCCTCCTCTGCACTCTACCCCAGCACCTAGCCTGCCACCAAGTTTAGAAAGATGTTTAGGACGATGTTTAATTACACAACACTCCAAAACTCTCTCAGTAGTGCAGTGTTCTCACCAACCTGTGTGGGACCAGTATTGTAACAGACACTGGAGTAAAACCAGCAAAGAATGGCTTCCACCTCACACAAATCCTCCTTTCCAGGAAGGCTGGGGTATGCAGGAGGAACACTTCAAAGATGAACATAGCTCCACCATTATGCCCAGGTACCGAGCACCGCATGGCTGACAAGGCTCCTACTGCCTTCAGGAGAGGAGCCATATGGACTCAAGTCCTCAAAACTGGTTTTGTTACTCTCAAGAACAGTGTACCACCGCCTGTTTGTTGGCCTCCCTCCAATGGCAAAGGTCCCTGTTTTGTACCTCTCAGAAGGTATCTAGCATGTGTTGCTCAATACTGCCTCTCAAACAGCACCCAGAGCAGCTGCCAAGCAAAGATAATCGCTGCACACGTATCTCTGTAAACAGGGCTAGGACTCATCAAGCACCAACACAACAGAAGCATAAAACAAAGCTGAGGGTCTGACAGTGAAAGATAAATTCAACATCAAATGAAAGCTAAGCTTTTCCACCCTGTTTTGGGTGGTTTGGTTTTTGGTTTTTTGTTTGTTTGGTTTGGTTTTTTTTTTTAATGCTACTTCCCCCCCCCACGCTCTGCAGCAGAACCACAGCACACCACATCCTCCTGTTTTGCCAGCAGGATCTCATGGAACCAGCACCCTTTTAGCCCATGGTCTTTAGCCATCTCTCTTCTGACAGTGGCACTGGAGTCACAAACACAGGTTGTAACGAACATGGTTTTGCTTTACAGAAACCAATTCTGAGGCCAACGGCACCTGGAAAACCTCCGGCTAAGGCAGGGGCTCCCAAGCCCGCTGGGCTCGGGAAACAGAACCTACCATTCTCAAGAGAGGGAAGAAACTTTCCAAACAGTAAAATCTCTTGGTATAATTTCACTCTGGCTCACAGCTTGGCTTGAGGAGGCTAACCTCTGAAGAGGGGAAGGAAAACCGTCATGCTATGCAAAGATTATTTCTTGATGCAACTATTTGAATGGAAGCAATATAAAAGAGAATAGTAACATCAGTCTGAATTGTGGGAGCACCTACCAATGCTCACCCTTTGGAAAACAGATCTAAAGCAAGTAACTAGAAAATATTCACATGCCTTTTGACCTCACACAAAGAAAAACGTGTCTCCAAGCCTACTGTGTTTCTCTGTTCTCTGGCCCTGGTCATTCTCTTCAGTCCTTCTGAACCTTGCCAACAAGGATGTCAGCAACATTTCAAGCAGGTTTCCAATTCAGGAGACAACAATTAACTCATATGAAGGAAGAAAAGCAGGAAAGAAAAGGAAAGTACTCATTCACTGCAGTATAATCTCCTCTCTACACAGACATACAATACCACAAAATGTTTCTCAAACCCAGATAAAGCTTCACAGCCAGACAAAAGCACATTTTAGGATAGACTTTTGGGATTCAAGTCAGACAGCCAGCGAGGCCCTACACCAAGAGAGCACATTACATGTAACCAGCAGCCACTTTCTTCTTATGTATGGGCTACACTGGAACTGATAAATCTTGGGCTACAGTAGCAGTCACACATAAGTATGGTCCAGGAGATTATATGCAAGCAACAAATACCATCATCCAACAGTCTACTCAATCTTTGCCCATTTTGGCACATCCCGGTCCAGCAATGAAACCTACTGCTACTAACTGGAAAGCATTATCACCACAGTCTGCAGATGTTTGACTTCCCAAATGAATGAGGTCTTCTAATTTCTTCTTGTAGATCCCAGGGAATAAGCGTAAGAAGCAAGATCCAGAGAGGCCCACAGACGTCTGCATTGGCTCTTGACTACATTCTGCTTCCTACAGACCTGTCAGCTTGCTCCAGGATGCGGAGCACCAGTGTGGGCACAGAGAAAGCAGAACGGAGGCCCAGTAGCACACAACTGGCTTATGGCCAGCCTTGCAGCAGGCAGACTTCTGTAGGACCAGAAGAACAGTGATGCCAAGGGCCAGTGTTACCCCATTCCAGGCACTATGGTTATTCTCTGCTTATAAAACAGATCAGTTGTTTCAGGACAGGTTGTACTTCAGGGCAGATTAAGAACAGCAGGAAACCTATCCTCTGGTTCTACACAGGCTACAGGAAGGGAGGGAAAGTATTTCCCATCCCCCTGGCAACAGTCCGAAGGTCTGACTGCATGACATTAAAAAACAAACAAGACAACATCATGTCCATGGAGCTACTGTTTGCCAAGCAGCTAATACCACCACAGAGAAATGGCAAGACAGCTGGTAGGGACAGCTCAATCTTCAAGTGACCTGAAGAAACTTCACCATCTCTTCCACTGGACATGAGCTTTCTGCAGCTTCCTCCAAACCAGCCCCAGCTCTCTTCTCCTCTCCACCTCTATGTCCAGGCAGTGGCAGGCTGCAGCGCCTGTCACAGCCCCACTGACTGGGCAGTCTGCTGTTGGCTTCACACAAGTTCACTGCAGGCCTCGATCAAAGCCCTGAGATTCAACGCACTTGCTGGATGACTGATGGCTACAGCGCTTGCAGAGAGCTCAAACAGGAAAACATGACTCTCCTTCGGAGGCAGACTGGGCCTCTGCAGAGCACCACACTACAGCAAGTCAAAGCAGAGAGCTGCATCTGGGCCTAACCACAGAAACCAGAAGACAGGATTAATATCATAATAAGAGTGCAGAGACAAAGTGGCAGGTTCCACAAGTCACAGAGCTTCAAGGCGAGACCAAAACCATCTATCAGAGAAATTGAAGACTCATGCTGCTGGGACACTGAAAAGCAATTGCTTCTTACAGCAATCATGTTCATCTGGGGGTAATGCTGCACCACCTACGCCAGTTTGTGCCCCCAGCTGGCCAGCTCTTAGGGAAGTCTTACTACCTGAGAACAAGCAACGCAGGTCACATCTGTATGCAGCAGCCCAGCAAGGATAAAAGATTTCAGGATTCTGCTGCTTTTTTCCTCTGCAAAGTTTGGACTTTCTGACATGGATTGGAAAGAAATAGTTACCCTTTGCCAACAGGCAGAATAAAACCTAGAAGCTTCTTTAAAGAAAAGCAAGCTCCTTTTTGCAAATGGTAGCATTAACATAATGCATTGCCAAGTGAGGAAACTTCAGAATTCTAAAAACAATGACAAAAATATCGAAGTTCCGATTTGCTTTTCTGTATTTATTCCTCATCTCCTTTCTGTATCACAGTCTTACTATAAAGTGAACATTTAAGGTTGAATTCCCCATTACCTTAAGCTCGGTCACATGTACTGGAATGAAATCCTTGCATACCATAAAGTTGTATTTTATGAGCCTGCCCAAAGAGCAGGGGTAGCAGGGGGAGTGCTGTAGGTCAAGGCAGACAATAAGGCAGGCCACAAGAGTGAACATTTCAGTTTTAATCACAGACTTACCAAGACATATTCACTTACTGAAATATGTGCAAATACAAGCAAAGCAACTCAGTCTGGAAGTTTGATTTTAGAACCAATTAATGTAGTTCTACTAATAAAGTTGGGAATGGCTTGTTTTTTTAACAGTATATCCCAAACACAATCTGATACCCTGCAGGAGATTTTTTTTTTTTTTTAAGCAAATCTGGAAATTAAGAGGCCCAGCTTCCATGTGGTTTTCTATGGCAGCTGCATGACTGACTGGCCTTTGCAAGTAAGTCTTCTCTTTTACATCCATTTATTTCATATTTCATTTACCAGATTTAAGAAAACAAACACACAGCACAAAGGTGCATGGGTTTTCTTTCAAATAAAAATGGTCTTAATTTAAGAGGGAAAAAAATCCAATTACTGGAAGCCACAGTAACATGGGCTTGAAACTGGAGTATTTAAAAAACAAGGAGAACTGACTATGTTTTAACATATTTAGCATGCTGGCCACAATTGCTAACTAAAGGAAAAAATATCAAACACAAATGAAGAAGCCTCCAGAGAGAAAGCAGCCCAACTGCCCAGCTGTGTGCACAGTGACATTAAGGAGCACACACGTAGGAAACATACAGGCTACATGCTCCAAACCCCCCCAGCAGCCCGGCAGGGCTGTGTCTCAGCCCTGCCTGACACCACCTCACCCTCCACTGCAATCCCTGGGGTTTCCCATCACACCAGCAGCTCTCACGCTCTGGGCCACCAGTGCATACCAAGCCGGCTGGGAGGCCTTGCCTTCCTGGAGATGTAAGACGCTTTGCTAAATGGGATCTCTAATGACTTAAAATTCTGCATCTCTCATTCCCCCCACCAGAACCACATTGTCTGGTTGATCGCTAGTATGCCAGCTCAGCTGACCTAATTCCTCCTGTTATTCTGATGCTAGGAGACAAGCCAGGTGCTCCTGCAGCCAGACAGAACATTATCGCCCTAAGCAATCACTGATGCAGAATTTGATTCACTTCTATCAACCCCCCTTGAAACAACCTTGCTGAATAAACAAATGCAGTTTTGAGATCCTCACTTTGCATTTTGAGAGCATCTCTTTATGTTTATGGTGGTATTTAAGGCCTGCACATCATAAAGCAGGGGACATCACACAGTTAAAGCACCTCTTTGCTATACACTAAGCACAAAAGAGGTTCTAAAGCTATTTGTTGGCAGGGCTCTTCCCTGGATTCTGCTATGGACATTTATTATTAAATTTCTCAGACAGGAACCATAACATCTGAAGACAATTAAGATGGCTTCTCTTAAGCAAAGTATGTTTAGGTCTGTACCTGAGAAACATTGCCTTGGAAGACCACATCACTTATATTCACTTTCCATCAAGTTTGCCATTTACTATTGCTACATGAACATGAGTAACAGGAAAAAAAACCCAAAACAAAACTAAGAACACCAACCAAAAAAAACACCCAACCAACAGAAAACAAGCAGCAAAAAAGTACATACTTATTTTGAAAACAAAACAAAACCAAAAACCTCTCCTTGGCTTTGCAGATCAAAGACCACCACCTCTGCTGATCACCCCTGTGCTTAGCTTCTCATTTCCCATTGTATTTTCTACATGCCATGTGATGAAGGCAGTCTGCCTCACAGAAGACATACATCCGCTTCAGAGGACCAGAGCTTCTCTAGGGGTTTCCCCAAAGCAAACCAGAGCCATCCAGCTGAGATTCCTACTACCAACACGAACCCTATGTTTGCTGTTTGCTAGTCCGCCTGTTGTGCAAAAGCTTTTCAGTTGGTATCAACCAGTGGGAAGGCAGGGGGTGCAGGAAAGGGACAGGAAAAAGGAATACTCAGGAAAAAGTTAACTGTATCCTCCATTCTCTACACAAGCTTGAGCATTAATATGAGCTTTTGAAACACACAGTTTATTGCAGTTTCACATTTAGTGTCAAGTCCACTCCAGCCACAAAATTAAATCTTTTAATTGGGCTTTGGTTTGGACCTATAAATATTTGAAAGAAATTCAAACAGTGGTTCTCCATCTGAATTCAATCCCACCCAGCCACTGATTAGGAGGCACCTCTTCCCATCCACCTTCCAAATCTCCACCTCCTTGCTTTGCTCACTCCAACCAAATGCATTCAATCATCACAAGGATTTAAACAGTGGAAGTTTTCATAATGGAAACACTGATGGAGCTTCAAGAACAGCACGAGTAGCACCTCAGCCGTTACCAGAGCTTTGCTGTCAAATTGTGAACACAACAGCCCACCAGTTTCCGATTACTCCTGGGAAACATTCCTTAATCTGTCATTATAGTCTGAGTAATGCTACCTTCCACAGGAGCTTTAGAGGCTATTAACTTCCACGTCGCCAGCTCCTCCATGACATCTTAATCATGTGAGAGGAACACAGGTATGTGCTTTACACACAGGATGAGTAAAACAGTGATCATAATTTCAGAAATGCAACAAGACCACTCCCTCTAAAAAAAGCCCATGACTCCTCTGAGGTCTATATTTAGTGGTCAACATTTGCTAGATGTTTCTGTGACCTGCACAGTGGGGTACTTACTTAGTGAAGCCAACTTTAAATAGAAGTTCAAGACTATAAAATTCGCTACTCTCCATAAACATAGCCATTTTGCTCCACTAAACTCCCAAGCCTCATCCTACAAAACTACTGGCAGAAGGTGGTTGGGTTTTTGTCCTTGCCCCTTCTAGCTCTAAATTAAGCCAGATCCAATCTTCAGTAACAGACTGATTCCCTTCAACAGATGTGAGGATGCTGATGGAGCAGGATAGCAGACACCCCATTCTTTTCAGCAGAGCAAACAAAGAGGATTGCTTGGCAGTTCAGAGAAGTCTGCACTTTACACCCACTCACCAGGCAACTTGCCAGCTTTGCTCGGGGATGGAATTAAAACAGGATTTAACCAGGCAGGCAGCCTGACCTCAGGAGTGTGATCTCCCAGACACAGAGTGCCTCCTTAGTCATTCCAAGTGTCACAGTGGAGCCCTGTCTCCCAAGACAGGGCACTTGAACGGCAGTGCCTGAGGAACAGAAGATCCTGCATTAGGTGGCACGAGAGGTGGTGAGGCAAGGAGGTGACACTGCAGCAACACTGATTCACCCGACATTACGCTCGTCAGAGAAGTGCTGCAGCAGAAGCGAGCTGTGCTGGAGGGCACACCAAAGGACACTGCCGTACACAGAGCTCTGGAGGTCCTGGGGGACAGCAGGAGGCACGTACATAAGATGCGGACTAAGAGCTAAAGGCTCTGTTTCAGAAAAGAGTGATGGTGCAGACAGTATAACAGAACATCACAGCCCAACAGCCATGGTCCTATTGATCACAAGGACTTTTGATACAGCAAAATAGAACAAGCCTGTTATTACTTGGCTCTCAAGACCAGCCCAGGGTGACTGATCATTAAGCTGAGAAGTGTTTGTTCTGCCACCCATGCCGTAATCCACATGCACAAGTAAAACTGCACTGCAAAACTGCACTGCAAGGACCCTGTGTTCTTTGTCTCTAGGAGTTCCAGGTGATAGAGTCACCCCAGCAGAAATATTTTTGATGAGTCTGTACTGCATGAGGAGTTAAGCATTACTCTCAGCTCATCCCGAGATGGTGAGTACAATAAGCCAACCTGACACAAAATTATGGAAAGCAGACCCTCAGGTAACCTAGGCTGAACCAGAAAATTAGCAGTGCAGTGCCCTGTGTGACATTAGCAGCTATGTTTCTACAACCAATCCATCCCACCCAAGCTAAAAATTATGTGGAAAAAAAAACCCAAAACAAAACAAGAAACAACCCGGCCCAATACCCACACAAGCACAGTCACTGCTAGGCTGCTTTAAGAAGCAAGCTCAGATCACAGCACACAACTTGGGAAAATGTGCCAGTAAAATAATCCTTCTCCCTATTTCATGCAGGAAAATGCTTTCTAATATCCAAATCATGATTTACATTCAGGAATAGCAGATTTTCTGCCCCAGCACCAAAACAGCCACATGTGAGATCTTCAGCTGCCATGTATTCAACCAACTTTCCTAGGGCAGCTGGCACAGCACAGGGAAGAAAACATACCCAGGACCTCCCATTCCCCCAAAGGTATTAGCTACATGTAAGAACCTACTTCTTACTAGTGCTGGAAGAAGCTGTCTAGCACACAGCACTACCAGGATCTGACAAGTTCAAGAGTTACCTTTCTACCATTGAATCCCCTTAGCTAATCAAGAAGTCTCTGATCACAGATTTGGATTCAATGTCCTGAGTCACAAAAGAAACCAAAGCAAGTCCCACACACCAGACCACACTCTGCTAAGCTTTCACTGTCAACATGCATGAAGAGTTGAGCTGATCCTCAGAGTTTTGGAAATTCGTTTTCCAAGAAACCTCACTTCCAGACCCAAGTCCTCATCCAGCGCAAACCATCATTTCGGTATCCTTGTTGTCACTGATTTCCACCTTAAGGAACAAGAGCTCATTTGGCTGTCTTCAAACAGAGTAAAAAGACTGCTGGTATCCAGATGTTCCTCTAGACTGCTGTACTCCCCTCGACTGCTGCAGTCTAGAGACCCCAACTCCAGCCCCTCTGCAAGCCAGCTGAGGAGTCAGGGATTGTTCAGTAGCAACTAATGCACTCCACATATGGTGGAATACCATTTTTTACCTTATGCTAAACACCTCCTGTGCCTGGGAAAAATCTGCACCACAACTCCAGAGAGACACTAAATAGACAGTACTTTTAGAAATGCAATACAATATGATTTATCCTCTTTTTGAGCAGGGGTTCTTGCATTAGGCTCCTAGACTATTCACAGCACCTCTCATTAATACATGAGCACATAATAATGGGAACACGCATATTTCATTTTGTGAGCCATTCTCATGTAATGATGCTGCTCTTAGGACTCTGGTGAGGGGTTCTATAAAAGTCCAGACACTGCACTTTTATGCATCAAACATTCACCAGTATAATTCATTCCTAGGAAGCTTCTTATTTTGTCATTGTTTAAGAACCAATATCACAAAGACCTATGAAACAAGAAGGAACACAGCAATTTTCCTGGATTTGAGGGATAAAATAAGCACGCCAGGGTAAGAGCTGCTATCAGTATTAAATACCAGCACTGCAAGTGTCTGGGGAAAACCTGGCATTACATCAAAAATCTTGAGTTGTATGAGGCCTGGTTAGCATTAGCTTTTAACTGGGAAAATGCAAATGAACGCATCACTGGGTGTAATCACTTGCTTACAGCCACTGTGGTTTTGGCAACCATTTCCTTGTGTGTAAGGAACACAGGAGTAAAAGTTAAAGTCACTGTTGACAAGAGGTGCAGAGGAAGGGACAACACAAAATGCAATGATAGACAAAGCTACAGAGCAACATTAAGATTCACAGGAAGTATTTTTTCCTTTTTGTCTATGATGTTGTAATACAAACCTCTTCAGTTTCAGAAAGCCTAAAAGTGGGGGCTCAATTAACTGCAACTGTAACATTTTCAAAGGTAAATGTATTTTACAGCTATGAACTAAGCAACTATCTTGTATGAGAAGAACAAGGTTAGTAATAAGTAGTCTTTTCCACAAAGTAAGGATAGGTGCACAGAAGCCAGCCTCCACACAACTGCGCTTTTAACTGTGCAGATAATTTACTCTCATACAACTTGTAAGCAGACACAGAGCAAGGCCAAACACTCAAGACACATAACACACACAGTCTATGTGGGTGGACCGCATCAGACTGTGTCTCACAATCCACCACCTAACACCAGAGGAGACTCCACACCCTGGTAGCACTATATAAGATCCAATGGCACCTAAATAATCTCATTTCGTCCAAGAAATCAAATTACCCAGGTCATACAAGGACTCTCTGACAAAGCCGGTAACTAAACATACACCTTGGCATGCCTTGAGCCCAGGACCATGCTCAAGTTCCTATTTTGTGGTATCTTACACAGCTTCTTGCTAATATCTCACCAGGTTACAGTGTTATACACAAAATTTAACTAAAGCTCATTTGCCGTCACATAAGGAGCAAAATGCATTGCTGCATTTGTAACAGTGCTGAAATCGCTCCTTTTGCAGGAAATGTCTTTGAGCTGCTTCCTACCCTGCAGTTATTTGAAGCAGGGCGAGGAGGAGAACATGAACAAAGGTTCTGAAAGATCTGCAATAAGCAAATCCAGCAGCATAACCCTTCAAACAAATGCAAACTACAGAGGAAGCGCAGGAGCAGCCACCCGCTCCCTCAACTGAAAAGTTATTAAGTAAGCTTAGAAGGTACAGAGGAGAATGAAAAAACACGAGACCTAATGCCCCAAGTGTCCTGTGCCCAGAGGAAACTTCCCCAGCTCTCTAACCTACTCTGCAGCAGCACGCGTCAGGCCAAAGGCAGTCACTGCCTTGCAAGACCAGCTCTTAAGCGTGGTTCAGGAGCAACGCACAGCTGGCCTCTTACCCAAAGGATATTTCCAAGAAGCAATCCCGTTCCCAGCAGCCTTGCTTCCCTCCCAGAGCAGCCTGAAATCCCTCACGTCCACTTCCCGCCAAAACCACGCCAGGCATTAAACGCTTTCCAAGGACCTGGCCACCCTGCAGCACCTTGCCGTAACCCCCTGCTCCGGTGGAGGGGGACACGGTGGGTGACACAGCCCACGGGGGCTGCGGGGCCAGGGTGACACAGGCAGACTACAGCACCCAGAAAGCATTGCAAATGGGCTGTTCCAACCAGCTGGGACTCATGTTTGGGGTGACGCGGAGGCCACCCGAGCCAATCCACGGGAGAAGGAGGAATGTCAACAAACACGGCGGCCTGCAGGACACGTGATATCAGGGACAGGGCAGGCAGATCCAGATAAGCCACCCCAGGGTCACCCGGGGGGTGGGGGGGTGTCCGCTGAGCCAGCGGTCACGCAGCCTTCACTCACAAATATCAGATCTTAGGACGGCACAGGCTGTACCGACGCACCGCACCACCGGCCCCTCCATCCAGAAAGAGAAGGGCTCCATTTTAAGGTTTTAGATCCTGCAGCATTTTTTTTTTAAAAAGCATCACAAATGTCAGAGAAAGCTTAGCCCATGAGCCAGCAGGATTTTTTAACTAAAAAGTCAATAAAAAAAAAAAAAAAGTAATTGGCTACCTTGGGTTTCAGAGTGGATTGGTTTTTAGCGCCTTAGATTAGATCTTCAGAGCTGACTTTGAAGGAAAAAAGCAACTGTGGGAAACCACAGTAATCTAAAAATGTCTGCTGCAATTTTTAACACTTAGTGATTGCCACAAGGACAACAGAAAAATGCAAATGAAAATCCTCTGGAGCTGAAGACAATCATATGCTACAAAGTCATGCTCACACTATTTTTACATTGCCTAGGAAGAAGAAGTTTTCTTAAGGAGTGTATCCAGACCAGAGAAAGAAAATAAAAGGTAGGCTTGCCAGGAATAACTACTGTAATTTTATTTCTAACATTTTGAGAACTTACGAGCTTCTAACACAGACATGTTCACCACACACTGCATTTCACTGCATAACAAACATCCTGGGAGCAGGAGCTCCCACCTCAACTCCCAAGTGCATAAGTGTTCTGTGGTCCAGACAACAATTAATACACAACCTGCTCAAACGTGTTTGTCTTTCCCCAACTTATCAGAAGATTTCTTTTTCTCTCCCCCAAATACACATTTGATTACAAAGCATCTGTTAAAAACTGAAATTCCACAAGCTCCATTCAACCTCTCCCAAAAACAGAATGCTTTGCCATAATTGAATGTATTTACCTGGAAGTCATACAAGGCAACGATGTTTTCATGTTTCAATTCCTAGAAAAAGTAAAACAAAGGCCATAAGCTAGGAGCAACAAGGGCATACAGAACAAAGACTGAAGTAAACAAGTCAGTCTACCTTTACCTTAAGTATTTTTATTTCCTTGCCCAGCAGAGTTTGAGATTTTGCAAGGTTCTTCTTGTTAATGCATTTCACAGCTACTTCCAGCTCAGGTTTCTGAAAGAGTGCATATGCAATTCAAAGATAAATGTAAATTTCACCATTCATTTACATTAGGATAGGCAGCCTCTTAACAGATTAAAAACACTACTGAAAGAAGTGTCTTGCAGCGCTGGTAAAGGCCTCCTACTTTATATCCTAATGCCTATCCCTCACTTGTCCAGACTTGCCCTTTTCTTGTCAGCCCAAGGAAAAAACCCCAAGGTTTGGGTTTTTGTTACTACTTTATACGATGATTATCCTCTTATTTAATCACTAGAAATAAACCGACTGTGGGAGCCATGGCTTATCCCAAGCCCTAATGATGGAAAATCCACTGCCGGATTGGTTTCCTTTTATTTACCAGTGAGCGATATCCCCTCCCCTTGGAAAAATTAAGCTGAGAAGGACAAAACTTCACAGACACAAAAAAAACCCACCCCAAAGCAAGAGCCCTCTACACGCTTCATAGACGGGTTGGGGTTGGTTTTGGGGTTTTGGTTTTTTTTGGTTGGTTGGGTTTTTTTTCTTGTTTTCAGGGCAAGGGCCAGTGCTGGGAGCAGGACGTCTCTGCGGACCCCTCGGCAGCAGCCCGCCGGCCTCCAGCCCCGCTCAGCAGCCGCAGGGTGAAGCCACCTGCCCGGGTCCTGCTGGGGCGCACGCCCACCTCCCAGAGAAACACCAAAGACAACAATAATATATGATAATAAATATGTCTGCTGCCCCAGAGCCCGGGGCTGATGCCCAGGCTAAGAATAGCCACCGCAGCCCAGGGGGACGGGGTGACCGGGACGTGGTGCCCAGCTCGGCCCAAACCAATTAAGAAAAAGCAGGGAAAAAAGAAAAAGAGATTCTTCACCTCTTTGTGCCTGCCTTTGAAGACGACGGCGAAGGCTCCGTGCCCGATCAGGTCCTTCCTGCTGAACTCAAACTTTCCCACCGTCTCCATGGCGCTGCGCCGGGGGGTCCCCGGAGCCGGCGGGGAGACCGCGGCCGGGACGGCTTCAGAGCTGCAAAGGGACCAGGAGGAGGAGGATGGCGGTGGTGAAGGAGCTGCCTTTAAAGAAAATTAAACCTCTCCCAATCCAAACACAACGGGGCACACACACACACACCCCTTAACCCCNNNGCGGCGGGGGCCCGTCTCCCCTGTCAGCCCGCCGGCGGCTCAGCGCCGGGCCGGGCTCCTCTCCCCCACCTCGCCCTCGTCCATGGGCTGCCTCTTCCTGCAGAACGGCCGGGAGCTGGTCATTGTTAGAGGCCGGGGAGAAGTTGGCTCCTCAGCAGCGGGCCTTCCCCATCTCCTCCTCAGGACAGACCGCCGCGGCTCCTCCGGCACCCGCTTCAGGCGGGGCTCCCCCT
>VYZV01039929.1:118122-138570 GCA_013401275.1 Pandion haliaetus | reverse complement strand
AAGGCAGCGGCAGCGGCGGCCACCTGAGGCGGAGGGGGCCGAGCCCGACGCATTTAAAGGCGCCGCCCGCGGCCGGCCCTGAGTCAGCGGCGCGGAACGGTCCCTTGTGCCCCTCCGCGCCGCCGGCCGCCGCTCTGCGGCTGGGGACGGGAGGGCTCCTGCCCCCCGCCCCCGCGCCTTTGAGACATGTTTCCGACAAGTAAAGAAATGGGTCTCTTCGGGTGAATTTTTAAAAATTCACCACAGGAGCCATGACGGGGCACAGGCGGGACCCGAGGGGCTGGGAGCATAGGGGGACCACCGGACCAGCACCCCATCTTCTCGCAGAGGATGGCCCATCTCCATGTGCTCTGGCCTCCGCACGCTCCTGTCCTGGGGGCCTGCAGCTGCTCCATCCCCGCTTTCTCAGCGGGGAGAAAGCCGGGCCTCCAGCTCGTCCTGAGGAGTGATGGAGGGCACCTCCATCAAGCTCTCCTCAGAGAAAACTCGCTCGACAGCCTGCTCCGGAGGTCAACGTGCGATCGCTGTTGCGACAACAAACCTTTCCCAGCCTAAGCCTGCTACTCGGTTTTGGCCATGATCGACCTCTCGCTGTGCAGTAACCCGCAAGCTTTGCCCTGGGAGTGTGGGCCCGCAGGTCATTCCCTCGGTTGCAGGAACCTCTCACGCGTTTGACCCATCCCCTGCTCCGGGCTGCCCAGACCCGCTCCCACCAGCTGTGGTGGTATCCAGACCACTTGTGCACTTGGTCCAGTTCATCTGCATCCTTATCAAAATGTCCAAAGCGGAACGTCGTATTCCAGCTGCAGAGAAAACAACACGCTTCATGGGCAGCGCCCGCGCTCACACGCTCCAGTCTGAAGTCTGCCTTTTACACAGTTGTGCCATATCGACCCGTATCAGCTCTGCAATACCAAACAAGCGCTGCTTTTACAATGCCGGTGGCTCTGCAGATACCTGGTGCGGAGGGTGCTCAGTATCCTGATGCTGAGTGTCTGCAGTTATCACCGTTTTCAGCAAAGATGAGGAACAAGCAGCACCTCGCAGCCTCAGGCCTTGTTTTCTACAAAAAGCAGTGGCTGACTGATACAGCACCTGGCCTGTGGTCTGTTGCCCTTGGTTGCTAGCCAACTGATGATGTTCAGGTACAATACTGTGCTTAAAATTTTGGTGAAGAAATGACAGCATATACCAAAGGCCGGTACAAAAGTAGCAGTGCCTGACTGGTAGTAATTTGTATCTCAAATTCCAGCAGTTATTTAGTGGTTGGTGGGAACTGTAGAAGTGATAAGGGTATTCTTCCATGGGAATTTGATAACAGCATCTGTTGAAGTACCCCTTAAACCAAAACAAAACTAGAGTACCTTTGTGATTTCAGCAGAAATTAATTTAAAAATTACTGTTTAAAAAAATAGAATATACTTAGCTACTTGTTTTCTTTCTCACTTCTACAGTTTCAGGGTTTTTTTCAATTATCACAAGGAGTTAATTCACAAATTAACACAGAAACCAGTAAAAATGGCAAACACCATCACACTTGCAAAAAAATCAGGCTACTTGGCAAATGACAGACACAGGAATTTATTTTACCAGTTGTTAAAATTCGCTGTCTCTAATGCAGAAGATAACAGTTGCAAAAGTTTAAGGCAGGAAGTGACGAAAGTATTTTGAAACTTCTTAGATGATTTGTAGGCAGGCAAGATCTTGTATCTCCCTTCACTGGAAAATAGCCAGGGCATCATGGTTAGCAAGTGTATTTTTGCAAGAACTGCGGTAAAATCTCTAGTGACCACAGGTGTTTCTGCCTCTATTTTCCTAGCACAACAAAGACACGCAGTCCTAGTGCTGGGTGAAGAAGGAAGTTGATACGACTGCTGTTCAATTAGAGGCCAGAATATCACAGTGATGAATGTTCTTTGTTCTGTACTGTGTGTGCTTATTTGTTCCTTCACGTGCTGTTAGTTGTGAAAAACATGTTTCACTTAGATTGGTTTTGATTAAACGTGGGTTCTAAGGTAGCTTTCTGCATGCAGCTATATACAGAGCCAGGTGGCAAAGTCAGCCTCTGTTGACATTTTATTTTTATTCTAAGCAAACTGGGCTTGTTTTTAAGCAGACTCAGTGGGTAGCTTTCTAGTGAGTATGTGGAACTTCAAAGTAGCGTAAGAATTGTGAAGCTACTCAGAGGTCTCTAGAAGGGTCAGGACCAAGTTGTACTGGATGCTATGCGCACATGTGAGGCACGACACTTTCTTTGAACCGACAGTTTAACATTTGTAGCAGTTAAGCGTGTCTCAAATGTGTCCTCCAAAAATAGGCTAGTGAAAAGATTTCAAACTTCTACAGAGATTTAAAAACTTACCCAAGGACAACTAATAAAATGTAATGTCACTTGACAGCAGACACAGTTTTGAGATATTTGGAGTGTACTTTGGAGACACGTGGTATTAGCAAAACATTGTTTGTTTTGGTACAAAGAGGGCTGAAAAGCTTTTTAATTAAAAGTAGGATTCCTTAGATTTTTTTTCTGTGGTTTGCTGATTAAATGCTTATGCTCTATCAATTCTTCTCTGATGTCCAGAATTCAGTGAGAGTATGTTTAGGCCAACATCCAACACATGCAAATTCTGTTCTCCTCCTACAGCCTCCCATTTGCTAATGATGAAAGTACTACCACCAGCACGTATTCAACTACTTCCTCAGATGGAGGCATTAATCTTTGAGGGGACAGACTATATAGTTCAATTTATTAATGCAAAATGTGACTGGAGGAAGATCTATTGCTGTGATTTATGATAGGTGGAGAAAAATATAAGTATACACCCAACTGTGGGAAACCTTAGAATATTTTCTTGAAATTCTTTATTTAATTTAATGCAACTTTATTCTTTTTTCTCATTCACACATGAAGGAGAGCAGCAGACAACTGATATCCTGGTGACTCAAATGATACTCTTTTCAAACACCATCTTTTAATCAGTAGTCGTAAATATGGCTGATTCTACCTACCAGAATCTGAGTGCCATCCTTACATCTGGGCTGCAGAGGTACGGTATAATTATCTCTGACACCACCTCTGTGCTGTGGAATTGGTTAAAGCTACAGAAATATGAGGGAATTATGCAAGAACAAGCAAACTCAGAATAAAGATTTATAATAAAGACAGAATAAAGATTTCCATCTAGGGCTAAATTGTTCTCATCATAGTCCAGCCTATGGAATAAATTTTGTATGTGCCTAACCAGTAGCTCAAGGTGTGACTGAAGCTCATGTAGGTACAACTACACTAGTTTTAAACAAGCTAACTCTTTTACCAGTAACCTGGAGCAACATAGACTTCATTTTGGACTGCAAAGCTTAATTTGGAAGCTGGGTGGATGCTACGGAACGCTGGTGCATACTCAAGTGCTTGCAGCTATGTGTACTTTGCTGTAGGTACCAAAGCTTCCGTGGACACTCACGTGAGACTTCAGTCCTGTCCTGATACACTCAAAGAGCAAGAGGTATCCATTTGACTGTGTATTCTATGGCAAGTGACATTTTACCTTCGCTCCTGTACAGCAAAGACCTGCGTTCTCTTATCCCAAAGAACGAGTGTCAGATGTGTGACGTGTTTCTTGATGTCTTTCTAGACGGTTTTAGCTACTTACTACAAGCATCCTCTGTGGGCCAGATGGCTGAATTTCCCNGGTGTTCCCCACACCGTTTGATGAGAGATCAGCCACCCATGAAGTCAAACCGCTGCCTCTGGAAGGCGTGAGGAAATCCTTGGCCAGATACAATCACAAAGAACAAGTTCTTTCCCTTGCTATATATGTCTATTTTGAAATCAAAGTTCTGCTCGATGCAGAGGGAATCTCCAAGGCCCTCCTGTGTAATCTTTTTATTACAGCAACTGCCTCAGACAGAAGCACTAAGGGCCAGGAAAACAAATCAGTGTTTCTGGAGGAAGGGAAATGCTGAGCTATGAGGCTTGGGCACATGAGCAAGATGTGACTGAACAAGTTACTGCACATGGGCTGAGCCTTATAATTGGCCACACATCTCCTCTTCGAGTGGAATGAATGCTTAAGCCTGAAGATGAGCTTTAACATGAGCTGTAGTGCAGTTGTAGGTCTATAGTCGTAGGTAGTGGTGCTGCTGGATAATTAATTTTCTTCACAGAAACAGATGCTTGAAACTTATTCTGGGTACTTCACAGCCAAAAAAGATGGACAGAGTAGTATGAGAGGAAAGATCAGGTATGGCTTAGTTTCAGAGTACATCTGGATGAAAAGCAGACACTGTATTCATGTGAATTCAAAATCTGATTCAAATTCAGGCATGTTAAGACAGTTACACATCCACTTTCCACAAACTTCCTAATAGCTGAGCATAATTGTGAGTATCTGAGCAGAGCCAACAGTAACCTGAATTCTGGAATTTCTGCCAGATTCATCAGGAAGGAGTGAAGGAACTGAATATGCAGTACTTGACTGAAAATCAGGTTGGTGAAAGAAATATGTGGAAGGTCTACAAACATCTGTAAATAGCAAAAGTAAACATTAGCCTAGCATTAATGAATAGAAGGCAAGCTGCAGGCTGAATTTAAGGGAAAATTAAAATTACATCTTTTAATCATACCCATTTCAGATGTCTGTTAGTAGGTTAGATTCTGGCTCAGTTACAGTAAGGGTAAGAAACAGATTACAGTAGAATCGCACCAAAGTCACACCAGGGTAAGTGAGTTTTGAACACAGCCATGTTGTGTTGCATTCCTGGAGAGGTTGAATGAGTAGATTAATTTGGAGCCCTGAAAACATCTGTAGATTTACAGCAGTGGTGTAAGTTATGTCAAGAGTATTTGTTCATACCTCACCAAGGATCTGCAGAAACAGCGTTCCAACTCTGGTAAAATGCTTCTATCTTAGAAGGGGAGTGATCCTCCACTCATGACATCAGCTCTTGATCAGTGAAACTAGAGACACTCAATTAAGTGACGGAGTTTACAATCTGCTCCCTACCTTTCACAGCCAACTACTCCCTCCGTCGCGCACACAGCTGAACTGAAGACGTTTAGGTGACATCTAAACATGGAATAACACAGTTGGAAAGACTGGATGTTTACACTATTAGAGCATTGAGGTTATTCAAATACCAGTTGCTGGAGCAGTATGGCACCTAGCATCACACACTGGAGAGGAAGAATCACTTTCCATGCACTTCCATAGCCCTGTCATATTACATTCTGGATTTATTTGCACTGTGGGCCCCTTTATTGATTAATACTGTTGAGAGATTTAACTAGCCACTGAATTATCCTGGCAGGCCAGGTCTGAGATGTTTTATTACCCCCCTCCCCACACATACACACCAGCTCACTGAACAGATTTTATGAATTATTGAAGGCAGCATTTTAATGTACTCGGCAAGATGCTCTGGCAAGGGGCTTCCTAGGTTCCCTTTGCATTTTAATATCAGATGCATTTCAGCTACTGGCAGAGGGCTCTGGGCACTAAAGGCTGTACTCAGTGTTCAAATCTGTTAGTGCTCACATCAAGGACCATTACCTAACCTGCCTGTCAAGCAGCTGATTATATTAAAATGAGGTTTGCCAATGAATAAGAGAGAGTCTGCAAATCCTCCACCCAGAGCAGTCTGTTTTCAGGCTAATTGGAAGCTATTTCTTGCCAGAACAAACACTGCTTGTCCATAAATCAGCAGGTATCATCATGCAGTTCCTTCCAAAATGTCATCTCTGTCCTGGATGAGAACAGACCCACGCTCACCACCCTCAGCCTCCCTCCACATCTGCACACACACTTTGGTCCATGCCATCCATGGGGCCCCTCACATCAGTCCTAGCGAAGCCAAGGTTTGTTGGGAGCGGACACAGGCCTCGCTTTAGCCTGTGCCCTGGTTCTCTGGGACTGTCCTGGTTTCAGCTGGGATAGAGTTAATTGTCTTCCTAGTAGCTGGTACAGTGCTATGTTTTTGAGCTAGGTATGAGAAGAATGTTGATAACGCACTGATGTTTTCAGTTGTTGCTAAGTAATGTTTAGTCTAAAGTCAAGGATTTTCAGCCTTTGATGCCCAGCCAGCAAGAAAGCTGCAGGGGCACAAGAAGCTGGGAGGGAACACAGTCAGGGCAGCTGACCCAAAGTGACCAACGGAGTATTCCATACCATATGACGTTTTAGGAACTGCGGCGGGCGCGTCGCGTCTCGGGGTCTTCCGGGTACGTCGGTCGGCGGGGGGTGAGCAATTGCGTTGTGCATCACTTGTATATTCCAACCCTTTTATTATTGCTGTTATCATTTCATTAGTGTCATCACTATCATTATTAGTTTCTTCTTTTCTGTTCTATTAAACCGTTCTTATCTCAACCCACGAGTTTTAGTTCTTTTCCCGATTTTCTCCCCCATCCCACTGGGTGTGGGGGGGAAGTGGGTGAGCGGCTGCGTGGTGCTTAGCTGCTAGCTGGGGTTAAACCATGACAGGGACCCACTCCAATTCCCAGTCAAGTCAACAGGATCCTCTGCAGCAGCTCCTACATGCTTCAGCAGTAGCCCTTGCTTCGGTGACCTCCATGTTAAAAATAACCACTCATCTCATAGGAGGAGGAGTGCCATGTTCTTTATCCTTTCAGATCTACAGAGTCGTATGTTTAGGAGGCCAGAAGAAGGCTGCTCAGCCTTCAGCCTGGGCTTCTCTCCAGCTAGGGCAGGGCCAATGTGGGCTGAGGAGGGGGCACGACTCATACAGGGGAAAGCTCCGGGTTTAAGGACCATACCCTTTTCCACGAGAGAGCTGAAACTCATAGTCAGAAAGGACCTCTCAGCCCAAGAAAGTCTTTTCAAAGCAGTCCGGGTGGACAGTGAAGTCACATATATCACCTCAGATTTCTCTGACCTTCTCAAAAGCAGCCTTGAGGCAAAAATCACCTATGAAAGCTAGAATATTAGAATCCAGCAGCAACTTCCCAGAGAAGCCTGTATCTGTCCTGTTATGAATCAGAGGCTGCATTGTTTTTCCTGCTTCAGGACCTGCCCATCTGAGAATGGGTTTAACACCCTTTCCCTGCTGGATTATGGCAAAGAGCTGCAGAAGCACACAGGCTTATAGAAACAGTTGCTTCTTCCTCTCCATCATGAACCTGGGAAGTCCAAGAGCAGCAATGGCTTAAAAATGGGATTCTCAGGCATTTTCTTTGCAGCTGGGCTGCAAATTTCTGGGGTTTGGTGCACCAGCATTGCTGCCCCTGGGAAGGGGAGGCATGGCTGGGAGCACCCCACGCCTGGGACCAGCTCACTTGGGTTGGCTGACTGCTTCCAGCAAGCTTTCAGCCTTGTTTTGGGAAGGAACTGTAAATGAAACTTTCCTCTTTGTGACTAACTAGCTTGGAGGTGTCTGCGTTTTCAAGTAGACCAGTAGCATATACAATTTCAAGTAGGCATTGCTCCAGCCAAGGCCTTAGTCATCCCATGTAAAGCCAGGGCAGAAAAGATAGTTTCCTTTATTTACAGACATATGTAAATAACAGCTGTAACAGTGAGGAATGTCCACAGGAGGTAGGACAAGACGTAATGAGCTTCAGCAGCAATGAAAGAGCTCTCCCCCTGCTGATGGATTCAGGAGGGGAGCGGGCTGCCTGGGCAGCAGAGCACTGTCACTGCTGGAGCCTTTATGGGACAAGTTGGGCAAACATCTGGTAGTAACAACACAGGCAAGGTCAAACCATGGCCTTGGACGAGCAAGCTACGTCATGCGCAGCTCTCTCCCCCTTTCTGTGGTTTGTTTTTAGTGTTTGGGTTTTGGGCAGAGGCTGGCAGTTTCTCTCCCTAAAAGCCCAAGATGAGCAGTTACTCCTAACTCAGGCCTTGGAAGTTATCATCCTAGTCTTACTCCTACGGATACAAAGAAAGATCACTTGGGGAAAAAACCTCAGGCTTTTCCTCTAGACCTGTTATCAGCCAGCTTTTTCAACTGATAAGGACAGGCTGCCTCAAAGAAACGTAAAATTCAGCACAGATGCACCCTGCAGTGAGTCTGGACACTGCTGTTCACAGCAGCAAGAAGGTGGGATCAGTATCTGTGTTACAACACTCCAAAGCAACGATCCCTCGTCCTTCCACATTTCTAGGGAACCAGAAGGAAAATTCACCAGCACGGGAGCCTGAAGCAATGAGTGACATGGAAGAAAAGTTTTCAGTGGAGCAACAGAAGAGTTTCTTTAGTGTTTAGTGCTTTCAAACTCATTTAAAAAAAAAACAAACCCACACTGATCTGCTAAAATGTCAGATCTGCCTATATCTGTACCCCAGCACTTGCTGCCTCACAGCAAAGAGGAAGACCTAAGGGCAAGGAGATAATGAAATAGTTATTTTTAATCTGATTTTTTTTTATTTCTTTCCTTCTTTTTTGCACATCTGAGCTCTCTGCTCTGTGAGTTCACATAGCAATTGCCCAGGAATGCAGTTTAGGTGAAGCTATTGGCTGGGACTGAAGTTCTGTAGCTGCTGACTTTCCGCCTGACTAATCAGAGGTGCATTTCTGAGAGGTATTTAGGTACTTCACTCCCCTAGATTGCTGTCTCTTCCTTTCCCTCATCTGTGTAAATGGCAAGGTCTTTGAAGACCTACTTTCTCGTGATTATTTCTATACTACTTTGAATTTGGTAGTGACTGTAATTCAGTAATGGTTACATCGAATTAAAGATCAGAAACATATATGTCTCAGCATTTGTCATTTGGCCTTTGTCAAATGCAACAAGGTACAATCACTAATAAAAACAAACACCTGAATGAAAGCAAGAGGAAAAAGGCTAACCCTGATTTAGGAATTCTCTGTCCATAGCTAATGCTTTCCCCAGGGCTGGGTAGAAGCTGCGAGAGCCATTCAGCTAATATGTCAGCTTAACCCTAATGTTTCCCAGTAGAGGATTTTGTTTTTATTGACACTATAAAATGTTGCAGGATGCATTCGTGATGTATATCCAGTCATTGGGAAGACACCTGACCTGGCAGTACTGGACAGCAAGATCATCCAGAACTATAAGGGCTATGGAGCTTTCCCATGACTCATGAAATTGTAGTCAAGTATTCCATGGCTCATGGATTAACCTAACAAAACCCAGAGGGAAGAAAAACTATTGGGTTGTTGGTTGACAAGAGCCTTTTAAAATTAACATGGCATAATAAGCAGGCTACCAACATCCTCTTTCTGACTCTTGAGAAACTCATAAGGAAGAGTTTTATCCACTCACTTATTACCAAGGGACCTCAGCTGAGGTTGTGTAATTAGGATGGGACACTTTTTGCAGCTTCAAGGCTTGAATAGCAATATTAATATAATTCAGCTACAGAAAGTATGACCACATGCAACAAGCTATTAATACTACCTTATATTTAAATGCAGTTCCCTTCCATTCTACTGCAAATAAACAAAATCTATCAGACAAATACATAGAAACCAGAATGTAGCCATAAATGAACCACAAGATAAAATACAGTAAGGAAGGTTAACTGTCTCCCCTTCCGCTAACATGTTATGCACTTGCTTAACACTGTAACACAAATAGTCTGACCCCATGGACAGGGCACAGAAGGGGAGTCTGAATGTACATTTCCAATGTCCTGGGTGCATTTATGCTCCCTGCTTTGCAACGAATTTCCTGGGAAGCTCTGGGGACCTCTGCAACTACAACAAGATAATCATGCTGGTAAATTAAATAGTGCAGACAAACCTCTCTAACCCCAGTATATCTCTGTTCTCTCTGTAAAACTAGGGTGAGTGGAATTGCAGAGTAGAGAGGATGAAATACATTAAATATTGTGGGGCCAGTGATCGATTGCAGTAACAGAGGCCATAGAAAGGCCTGGGATGCTGCTCGTCAAACAGGTATAAATTCCAGAGGAACACAAAGGGATTGGCAGTGGAAAGACATAATGGGCGCTTTCTATCCCCTATAGTTTTAATTTGGCATTCAGTTTCGGCCTGACCCTTACTCTATCTGGGATCCTAATGGCCTGTTTGAATTCTCTTGTATAGACATAATACTACAGACCTAAGTCTAGGGAGCAGTACAATACATTCTGTATTTAAAATATCACAGTCAGTTTGGTTTCAATAACACCTATTGTATCGTATCATTCCAACAATATTGATTATAAGTTAGAGATTTACTCCTTCAGAAGCTATATATGATGGATAAAGAGAAAAAACAGGCAGAAGAATAAAGTTTAAATGGCATCTAGGGGAAAGAGAGGAACACTGGAACTATTTAAGATAATTTTTTTTTTTTTTTATGACATTATCCTGTAGTTTATAGGACTAAAATTTGCTTGGCATAACTTCCTTCACAACTCAGGGTTTACACTGAGAATCAGATTTTTCTGTCAACAGTCTTAATCTTTTAAACTAATGTATTATCTTTCAGGAAAAACTCCAAGCACTTCATAGTCCTCAGGTTGTATGTTTTAAGGCTATACTCAACCATTCTCAATTTAACGTCATACTCATATAGGAGCCTAGAGCCTCAGACAGATGAAACAATTCTAATTATATTGACTTGCACCAGCAGAGGAGCTGGCTAATGCCAGCTGACATGCTTAGGAAGAGAATCAACTTGAAAGACATATGTAACCACTGTGGCATCAGTTTAATGTGTCACAGGACACCAGATTAAGACCATGATAAGAAAAAAAAAATCTGCTGATACCTGTGTGGGTACAGACTGTTGCATAAGGCACAGAAAGGCTATCCCTGTGACTCTTGACACAGAAAAAGCCATTGTACATGAGTAGGAAGAATAGCCATAGCAAGACACACACTCATTTTCTTTCCTGCATGCATATTCATTCTAATCATTGCATGGGAGTGAGAGCTGGGAGAATTAGGTCTTTGTAGATGGGAGGTTTGGTTTTTCTCACCATGAACTTCAGAGGAAGGCTCCCCCATATCTAAATAGGATACCCCAACAACATGTAAAGAAATATATAAAAAAAAGAAGTATACCAGAAACAATCAAAACGTGAACATTATCAGGCACTGCAAGTCAGCACTGTCACTGAGGATGAGAGTTGCCACCCACAGACCCACCTACGTCAAGCCAACCTGCCTAAGTTGATCAGAGAAATTCTTTGTGGTTGGATTCAGTTAGAAAGACCACGCACAAACAGGCCCTGGAGCAAATCATACCATTTTAGCAACATAAGTATACTCTTATCTGAATCATAGAGGATCTGTTGTTACACAATTAATCAAGTGTCCTCCTTATAATCGTTTAGCCAGTTCCGTCATGATACAGGAGGCGCATGCCATCTGCATCACACAGGAAATGTCCTGCCTGTCCCTGGCTATCAGCACGGCATCAGCCATGTAAAGGCATCACTATGCATCGCAGGAGTAGCAGCGAGTTATTTAGCATCCCTGCCGACAGGTCCTGAACAGCACACCATATTAGCTCTAGCCAAATCTTTAGCTTTTAAGAACAGCCTAACATTGGCAAGTCTATTTCAATACAAATGCCTCCTGACTGGAGCACCAGAGGTTGCGAGCAGGAATGAAGAACCACTGCGCTGCTAGACTATGAGGCTGCCAGAATACCTGCCTGATTACTTCTAGCAGGGGAGAAGAGGTGAAAAAATTCAGGAGAATGTAAGCAATGAATATGTTCCAGGTTCACAGTGTGCGATGATTAAAGCCAGGATTAAACCTATTCTGTAACTACACAAAATTACTAGGTTATATACAATGCTGATATACCTAACATCTGCTTTTTTTTTTTCCCCTTTCTCCTGTTGTCCAATAAACCAAGGCCTCTTCACTCCTTACCCATTAATTTCATTAAAGCATAATACCTCTTATCATGCATTGTAAACAGTTTGCTATGTACATGTGTTTTCCAGGAAGTTTCCAACCGTACGTACTTCTTGTGCTGATTGCAAGAACTGTTATCTATCAACTGTTTTTAAATAGACAATGATGCATACCTAGCCCCTGCAAAGGGTTTCTTTTAAACCTGTATTTAATTTGTCTTGAAAAAGGAAATATGTTTGGCAAAGTTATCTCCTTGTGTCCTTGACCTTTACCCACTGCCAGTGCTAAAGACCCAAAGGCAGTAAAAGATTTAGCCTTCTGCTGCCTACTCCTCAAAGGTGTCAGTCAGTGAATGTTAGGATCAGGCTATGCTAATAAACTGAATGTAAGCATTTCTAATGTGGACAATATAGGGTCTGCCCACCTTCTACTCTCTGCCTGGAATATCTACATTTTAATACACACTTTTATTACAGCCCAAATAGTCATGACTGTCAAGCATCAGGCTGAGCCTAGAAGCAAAACAGGACAGAGCACTTAGAGAAGCAGGCTACTGAGAGATTCCTCAGCTCTTACATGATCTCAGAAGTGACCTAAGTAAGAGGGAAGGAGCTTAAAGACCCTGCCAAAATGGATCCTTTTTGGAAATACAGACAGCAGCTGAAGCAGACTCAACGAACAGGACAAAAAAGGAAGCCACAAAAAGCTTCACCTCTGACACTAGTTTTTTTCTGAAGCTCTTGAGATTTTTTTGATAGTTTTTCAGTTACCTGAAGTAGAGATGATTTACCTTCATGTTATAATATTAGGGGTGTACTGCCTGCTGTGTAAAATGAAACACTAGAGATATCTTCCAAAGTACAGCACAAAGAGAAGGTATTTATAGACAGTATTTAAGCCTGAAAAGTCAGTCCTTTAAGTTTCAGGGCTGATAAGAAATTTCTGAGCCAGAAAACTCGTAGTGGGACTAATGGAAAATACCAAATTAACTTGAGAAAGCAATCAGAATTTGTCAAGCACAAGTAGTTATCTAGTCCAGACTGATGCTAGAAAAGGCTGGTGGTACTGTAACTTTCTGGGCATGATGGAAAATCCAAATACAGAGAAAGAGACCAAAGCAGGTAGAGAAAAGAAAAAAAGAAAAATGGTAGCATTCACAAAGAAGAGCACATGGAGATCTCCAGGCCTGGGCTACTGAGAAATGCCATCTGGTTAGAGATCAAGCCTTGCCACAAATTACATATTTTTTTCAAGAATTGGCAAAACCTGCTTGCAAATCCTACCAAAAAAAACCCCAGAGAAAAAACCTCCCAAAAACTCAGTTCATTTTACAGCTGAAGTGCGATCAGCACATCATGCCCATCCTTCTGAACTGAACCAGGCAGAGAAGTGCCCCAGGGCAGAAACATCTGCTATCACTTCCTCTGTCACGGAGCCCTGCTCTGGAGCTAACACCCTGAGTTGCACAGAGCCAAGAAGACCCCACAAGACAGAGCAGTGTGGACTTCCTTGGGATTTTTTTTGAACTGCAGATGTTCAACTCATGAGTACCTTGTGCAATGATGGCTGCTTACCTTGTCCTTCTGTGTTAAGACAGAATTTAACCTACAAAATATTTTTGTGTTGCTGTAGCTGGATGGTTGCACTCATTGCGATGCTTTGCTACTGATCCGGCATGTTGGCATGTGAAATTCCGTCAGACTGGATTATGCCTTTCCTTTCTTTATCCCCTGAGTTTTGAATAGGCCCAGTGACACCAAACTAGCTTGTTTCCTGAGCTAGCTCATACCTGGGGCTGTTTCACCATTCTGTTCCTGGGTTTACCAAGTGCTGAAGCACAGCAGCTTCTCAGATAGAGAGAAGTAGAGATCTAAAGTTCATGAATGAATGTATTAGCAAACATCTTTGGCTTCTTGATCAGCTCAGCCAAATGGAAACAAGAACTCCAGTTCCAGAGGACCTCCACATGGCTTTGAGCTTGGGATTTTCCAAAGAAAGGCAGCTCTGAAATATTTGCATGCAGACTGACAGCTTGCATCCCAGGCACTAGGACAGAAATCAGTAACAGAGCTCCAGAGTTCATGGTGAAAATGCTGTTCTGTGTGAAACTGCACACAAAGACCAGACACTTCTCATTTCACACAGGGAAAGCCTAATGAATTTTTTTAAAAAAAATTTTTTTAAAGGCCATATTTCAATCACCCTCAATCATTTTCCCCCAAGTTAAAACTCAGCTGTTAATTGTAGGTGTTTCATCTTGGTAAGGTTTCGAAGCTGGAGCCAGTATGGTGGAAATCCTACACTTAGCACCAAAAGACTCTGCTGAAGCCTGTCATTTGTTGCCCGAATGGAAAGAGTAACAACCCAATGCAAATATTTGAACTTCTCTTTGTTCCTGGCAGGGCTCTTGCAGCACACACACGAGCAGATTGCATTTGTTTTTGCTAGGATGGAAGAAGCAATAGAGACAGAGCTGGGTATGAGCCGAATCCAGCATACAGGAGAGGCAGATGCTGTTCTGAGGGCTGTGCCCATGTGCGCAGGGCTGAAGCACCAGCATATGTAGTTTTACCGAGGCAGGGTGAGTTGGTTCCTGGAGCCTATCAGGGTATAGATCAAGGATGGTTGTTGATCATGAAGAGCAGCACAGGGCAGAAACTCCAGCGGGTAAATCCTCCACCTGTGAGGGTATGAGCAGAACTGAACCAACCACCAAAAGACTTTAGATCTGAGCAAAAATCCAGGTGGTCCAAACCTGGACCTTCCTCAAAACTGCTCCAGCCTGGTCACATCGCTCTTGGCCAGAGCAAAGCATTGACCAGACAAACAGCACCCTCCAAAATAATGGCATTTTCCTGTCCTTATTTCAGAGCAAGGACAGGACCCCAGCTGCATGACCACACTGTTGTTGTTCCCGCCCACACCCCATTTATAAATCTGCTACAGGTCCAAATACACAGCACTGCTGTTGTAGGACTAGTTTGTCTTTACAGTTGCCTTGTGTTTGGTGCTGTGGAAACTCATGTGAGATGTCCCCCCCCATCCTCAAAAAGCACAGGAGCAGGAGATCAGAGGCCTCTACCACCTGCAAACCAAGAGACCACAAGCAGACTTGGTTTCATCAATAGCACTGGTGAAATTTAAACAGCCTGTGGAAAAACAAGCAGCCCATCAGTTGATAGGCCTGATTCCCTGGCTCACGGCCCAAGGAAAAAAGCTCGAGAGCACTGAGCAAAGGATTTGGAAGACAGCCCTTGAGTCAAACACCTGCCATAGAGGTTAGTGACTAGTGACCTGCACTTGCACAGGGGACAAGGACTGAGCCGAGGAGCAGCGGTGAAAGTACCCTCTCACCAGCTGGCTGCTTTTCCACTCTCCCTCCTGGTGCTGGATTTCACCAGCGATCACAAAGGGCTGCTTGTCTCCAGTTTAGAACACGAGTACCTAGTGACATAACTTGTAATCAATATAAAAGGCAAGATTAGAATTAACTTGTAATATTTCTCCTACTGCTCACCCTGCCCTAATTCAGCATGGTTTGCTAAACACTGCATTTCAGCTTCTGTTCTNNNAAAAAAAAAAAAAAAAAAATCTGCTCTGCACTCATGGCTTCAAGAGGAAAGAAGTGAAGGAGAAAGCCCAATAGCGACATTGTCTTTGCTGCTCTGCTCATAAAGGTGGGCTCAACCAGACACAGCAGTTGCACAAACTGGCCTTCAACTGGAGCTGAGCTTCTTCTGCAGTGCTGGAGGCAGCAACCCAAAATATCAGCCTTCAGAAGTTTGGTGCTATGATGGATGTTCACCGATACATGTTTGAATTATTTCTTAACACTTATCAGAGCTCTTCACATCCATCTATGCCAATATGCTTCAGAAGCTGGGTTCAAGTGAGGCAAGAGCCCTGACACCAGGCAGAGAACAATACTGCACTTTCTCTCTATCTGCAGCACGATTACACCCCCAGGACCTCCACTGGGCACACCTGCAGTGTCCAGCCTAGTCCAAACAAAGCTGGAGATAACATGTACATAAACGCCTGTGCTTTACAAGGCCAGGCAGTCACACAGCTACGCTTTTCAGTGGAGTCTGTTCGCTAGTATTTGCTTACCCTTAGTGACACAGACAAGCAAGTAGGAAGCAGAGTTGAATTAAAACTCAACACTTTAATTGTGTTTGCAAGGTACAGGATAGCATTAGAGCACTTCCTATGCTTTGGGAGAACAGCAGAGAGGGATGCTTCTTAGGAGTTCGTAAAGCAGCCCCTTCAGATATTTGTCAAGCCCATTTCTCTTGGCAGCCTCCTGTTGGGACCCAAGGAGACAGGAATTAAATTAGTAAGGGATCAACATCTCCTGGCAAGCACTTGCTGAGTCAGCCTGTATCAGTCTTCAGATACTCATGGAAGGAGAGGCATTATCCCTGAATGGCTCTGCCCAGGATCTGTAGAGGTGCCAGCTCACACAGCTAGTCACCTCATCCTGCCCGTGCCAACGGGACTGGTAGAACAGGACAAAGCACAAAGCCCTGCACTTACTGTAATGTGGGAGGCAAGGAAGCCTGTGCTGGCTTCCAGCGAGGTAGACAACACTAAATAAACAGATAGCCTTTGACAGCATAGAGAAGAATGTTCCACTTTGCTAATGAGAAAGGGTTTATGCCAGTAGAAGACAAGCACTGGGGTCATCCCCCTTTGCAGCAACAAACAGAATGACACAAGTTTCACTGCAGATCACAGTGTGCAGTTGATGGATGAGCCATACTTCAGAGCTGCTGTGACAGAACGTGCAGAGCAAAGTTCTTCCATTACGTCACTGCTACCTTGCTTGACCCAAGGGTTAAGAATAACAATCAGGCTCCACTGCCTCAGGCTGCCAGAATGAAACTATTTAGAGACAGGCTTCCTAGGGCAGCCATGAGCTTGCTCCCCTGGCAGGCTCACAGGGAGAAGAGCTTTGAGAGGTAGGACCCATCAGTACCCCCAAAGGAGATGGAGGCCAGTAGGAACATGTCTTAATTCCTATAAATGCAAGAGGTGCAAAGTGTTTGGCATGTGCTCTGAAGAATAGGATTAGCATGGGCCCTGCAAAGCTCTGCTCGCCTGAGCATGGCTTTTGCTTAGGTGGGTTCTGATCTCACTTGCTTATCCTGGTTGTACACGATCATGAAAGCTTTCCAGAGCCAACAGAGATGAAGGAAGTGCATTCCTGACAAGCTACTCCCTCTTGAGACAGCCCCCTCTCTTTCAGTAGAGCACTCAGCAGGCTACACAAGGCATTGTGGGTTTTACGAGACTAGAATAGGATCCATGTCCTGTTTCTGGACAAAACCTACTCTAAGCTGCGCTCACATGACAAGGACACTGCAGAGTCCCCCCTCTCATATCCCCCATGACAGCAGGGAGTATATGAGGGAGATTGGACATGGGAGCACTGCGCAACCTCTTGGTGAGTACTAGAAATGCTCTCTCCTCCCTGGGAAGTCAAATATCTGAGCCCCTCTGAGGCACAGGGATGGGAAAAGCAGGAATTCACTTGCTTGCAGAGGTACCTCAGGAGAAAGAGCCATCTGAGCATCTGGAGTTACAGCTAAATTGCTCCACTCTTCTTCATGGTCTTACACACATATTCATTGCAGCCTGGGATCTCTGCTGCTGCCCAGCAGGCACATCTGGACAGATGTTTTAAAGCAGCACCAGACATCTGTCAAATCCCCATCACACAAACTTCCCTGCCATAGATGTTTCCAGGTCACTCCAGTCCTGCTTTCTCCCAACTTCATATTCCCAGGTCAGACTATTGGAGATTCACTAAATATGGTGTGGTATTTCTGATCCTCATGACCCTGGGCTGAGGTCATGGTATCCTCTAATGGGTGGTGGTCATCCATTATACAGAGATATGAGAAGCTCTCTAACCACTGGTGCCTGCAGAGCTCCAGGATCTTCTTTCCTAAGAGACCATCGACTCCAGCCTGACCTGTGCTTTTTTGCAATGGGGAGGGAGAACTTCATGGTAGCAGATGAGGAAAAAAGAGGAAGAACACAGCAGTGGAAAAAGGGAGGATGAAAGCAGATAATTGCTGTAAAACACTGCATGCTCAAGAAATTAGAGTAGTTAAGAGCCTGGGTTGAGTATTAGTGATGACACTTCAGATAAGTTCAAGCACAGCGATGCAAATGAGCAGGGCAAAGTTACCACGGCTTGTATGGAAACCCCTCCCTGTGAGCTCTGCTCAGAGGCAGGGTTGCAAGGCAGGAGCATGGTTTCCTCACAACAAGCCCTCATTGGCCACAGTTATTCCATTACCTGGCAACTTTGGAAACAAGCAAACCCATCCCACGGTGCTGCCTCTTTACTGACGTGCAAGAGCTGATGCGTGCAGTGCATAGCTGTCATCCAGGTAAACATGGAGTAGCAGGGTGAGTCCCCAGGAGCAGAGGAGTTGCAGGATGCGAGATGGCCATGGTGCTTTAAGACAGCTGATGATGGGCAATTGCCATGAAGACCACCCAACACCATAATTTTCTATTCCCCGGACAAAACCAGCTTCAGATCCAGAATAAACATCAATTTCTCAGGCTGGGAAGAGGAAGGAGACATAGTCACTGAGTTGCCCTGTAACCACCAAGCTCCTTGCCCTCTTCCACAGGGAGAGCATGCCAGGGACCATCCTGACTTGGCTATTTCTGCAGTACTGATGGGGTGGGAAGAAAAATAGGGCATTTCCACTCTGAAATTTAGTGGAGGGGCTCTGCATACAAACAGGCTTCCACAATCACCACCTGTGCTCCCCCCCAAACCCTCCTCTTGTTCCGACAGAGAAGATGAGACCAAGTGCCTGATCTGGAGCGAGAGACCCTTTTACTCCCAAGGTTTTCAGCTGCTCAACACGTTGGCTTGGTTTGGCTTGTCAGATGTGGGGTGGGAAGGGCTCTCCCTACCATGCGTGTTTCCTCACATGAAGCCCAAGCAGCGAGTTGCCACAACCAAAGTGGTCCAACCCATAAATCTTGACGCAGTTCCCTGGGAAGTTTGTCAAGTCTTGTCCTCACCGCAACAAAGTGACCCTGTTGTCAATGCAGCTCTTCCCCTGCCAAGCTGTCCTTGCTGAAAGCTGCTCGGAGCAGACTGATCACTGGGACAGCAAAAGCCAGGCCTGGCCTCATTTTATTTGACTGGTTTGGGTGTGCAGTCAAGCTCAAAGCACTTTTTAAGAAGAAAAAAAAAAAAAACCCAACAAAAAACCCAGATCCTTCCATGCCACTGACAAATAAGCCCACCAGAGCTGGCAACCTAGTGCTGAGTTAGAGTTTCACTGCTGACAGGATCATAAATACCAGAGGTTTAGGATTTGTTTTTTTAAACCAGGGATGAGAAATTTGGGTGGAGGACAGGGAACTGCTCTGGCAGCTCTTGTAGCAGTTTTGTTAGTGCCACAAGGTCAGTAATCATTTGTGCTGCAGAAGATCCAGAGGCAGCCCCTCCGCTTCCCCATTTACAGCCCTAGCACATGCCTACAGAAATCCTCCACATACCATCCAGCTTTAATACCCTCTCCTATTCTTAGCCCAAGCTGGTCTTTTTATAGATTATTACTCAGCTATGTATCCCCTGGTTTTGGCTGTCCTATATCCCTCCCCTGGTGCATTCCAGCCCCACAAGGCCAGCCAACTCCCCCTACCTAGAAATTTCAGAGAAAAGCAAGTAAGCGATCCACAGCACCAAGCTTACCAGGAACTGCTAGGACATAGAGAGCCAGGACAAGCCCCCTTCCCCTGGACAAAACATCCCTTGGGCTTGCTTCTGCTGCTTACAGCAGCATTAGGCTCAGCCCCAGCTCACACACCATGCTCACCTGGCAGAGGATGAAAAAAGCAAGGTGGTAGGGTTGGAGGCAGTTCTGGTATTTGTGCTCTCACAAACTGCCATCTGAGAAGCAAAAGACAGCTCCGTCTCCAGGAGTTGCAGCATTGCAGGAAGGGTTTAGGAGCATGTACCCACCTGCTGATAAAGGGCATCATCCAGAACAGTTCCACCTGAGCGATAGGGCTGATCCCCACCACCGCTTCTCCTGGCCCACAGCTGTGCAAGGGCATTTTCTGATTAAATTGGGGGTTGAGGAGAAAAATGTCATTCCTAATAAAGCAGAAAGTCCCATTTTAGAAAAGTCATCTGGGGTAAGGGCTGAGAGTCTCCCCCTCAGCTGTAAGGGGGCTATGGAAGGCAGGAACATTTTATAGCACACACGCCCATTTTATGATTTGAATCAGCAGGTAACAATGAGTCTCTTCTCAATAACTTTGTTGTGTTTCTCTAGCTGTTAAGTCCCAGGTCTTGTCTGAGATGACTTGTTAATAATTTTTTTAAAATCCAGGCGTTGCCGTGGCTTTGTGATTTGATTTGAAAACTGCTCCTGCCCACTTTACTCTTTTTTTTTTTTTCCCCCCTTACTGCTTTTCTTTATGGTACCAAAACAGAAAAGGCCTCAAGGGCTGGCTGAGCCTGGGGATGGGTGGGAGTGAGAGCCAGGAAAAACCTTGACTGGACCCTGGTGCCAGCCCCAGTAAGCACAGCTGCCATAAACTCAGGTTTTCAGCTTCAAATATTCATGGGTTCAGATGGCCAGTCATGTGTGTCGTCCCCGTCCC
>VYZV01039929.1:47756-118092 GCA_013401275.1 Pandion haliaetus | reverse complement strand
CCGGCCCCCCCCCCCCCGCTTTAAATTCCCATCCCTCCTATTACATAGAAGTATTTCAACTCTGAAATGACCTCACAAAATCCTCTGAGTATTTAAATAGTCAGAAAATATCTAGACTGGACAGTATGCAATAGGAATATGATGCTCAGGTTATTTTTTCGGAGGGTGGAGCTGGCTTTTCCAGCTAAGACTAAGGATGTTGTTGAGGAGGAGAGCTGGCCCAGGGACTCTGGGTAGGACCGGAGGAATCTAGGCACAGGGATGGTGCCAGGGAGCCCAGCAGCAGAGCATCAACAACGTTTTGGAGTACAGAGACCGCATTTACGTCACATTCTTATTTTTAAGCCACTAGGAAGCACGACTGTGTCCCTGCAGGCAGAGGTCTCCGGGGCCGGGAGCAGGAGCCAGTGGCTGTCTCTGCTGTCCTCCCATGGCTGTGCTGGGGACGCTGGTCCTGCCGCTCGCCCAGACCGGGCCTGCTGCCTCCGACCTCCTCCGTGCCCTGGGGAGAGAGGTCTGCAGCCCCTGGCAGCGGTACAGCCCCCAGCCCAGGCACACGTCTGCCATTAGCTGGCTGTGCACCCGCTCGCCTCTCTCAGAGACAGTGCCCATCTCCCCCAGACCCAGAAAAACATGCCTGGCAAGCCTGGCTTTAGAGGATAACCCAAGAGAACAAGTTCCCCAAGTACCAGGTTCATGCTGTGATTTGCACCTATTGCCTCTACCCTACCAGCGATCTGCAAATGTGGTTGGAACTGGCCAGGGATTTCCAAATACACCGTGCCCGGAGGGGTGGCTGCAGAGGCAACACATGGGAGCCTCAGGGCCCTCGTGGCCTTCACAGCCCCCCCCGGGTGCCGCAGTGTCCCCCACCCTGCTGGGCACGGGGCTCACTCTGCTTTGGGTCTGTAAAGCACAAAACCCCTTCACTGATGGATCCTCACCGCTTCACCCACGCAGGACTGCTGTGTCCCCATGGAGGAACAATGCAGCACCCTGAGCACCAGGGTGCTCGCTATAACGGTGCCTTTGTGCCGTGGATATCTGCTTCCAATGCCCCAGCCCAGCCAACCCCACAGTGAACCAGTGACCTCAATGGGAAAAGCTCCAGCTCCCATTTCCATCCTAGGGGAGCTTGAGCCTCCTGCGGTTGCACCCAGAGCTGATGGCAATGGTAGGGTGGCTTTGCCAGTGGCCAGGGGAACAACCAAGCAAGCCACATGCCTAGAGGAGACAGCAGCATTTCTCCATCCTCCCCAAGGGTTGTCCGGCAGCAGCAGAGCCCCTATTCCTGCTCCATTTCTGATCATCAAAATACATAATTTGAAGTAGAGAGGGGCATATTGAAAGCCTTTCCACAGGCTTTATTTAAAAATCAGAGTCCCCCACGTTAAATAAACATAATTTAATTTGATGTCCTGTTAGTGTGGGTCCCAGCGCCACTGTGACCACACCAGCATGACTGGTCCTTGTTCGCCACAACAGGATCCTTGATTGGGCTTGAGAAGCCGTGCAAGCAGTGCTAGCCATGTCCCTGCCTCCTCTGATCCTTCAGGTTCAGCTTCTGGATAGTTATTACGTGGAGGAAGACNAAAAAAAAAAAAAAAAAAGGAAAAAAAAGGAGGGTGTCTTCCCGAGATGCTGTGCTCCTGCCTGGCCTCATCTCCAAGGGGAATCTAACATGCTGACATTCATGCCGTGTCATGAAGCTATGCCTTCTTGACACGAGAAAGAAGAGGAAGAAGAGTGCTGTGAACCGGAGGAAAATCCCATCTCCCACGATGGCAACCCACAATGCCCTGCCCCTGCAGCCTCTGCTCAGCCCAGCAGGCAGAGGTGGGATGGGAAGCTGCTTTGAGCAGAGCAAGACCAATGCGGAGGGAACAGCAGAGGCAGCTTTACTCAGCAGAGGGAGCTGCTATGCATGAGGGGGCTTGGTTTGCATTTTTTTTTTTTAAAGGATATTTAATGCTTTAATGGGAGGTTTCCATTGACTCATGCCCCATAAAATCACACTGTAGCACATTGTCCTGAAAATAGCTGCATCCTGTGAATGATTTGGACTATTTAAAAATGCAAACAGCAGAGGGGGAAACTCAAGGTGACCCCTTTTTGCTATCAGGAGGCAACTGTGCACTTCTGCCTTTCCCACTGTCCCACAGAGGGCTTTGTGTTATGCCCAGCCGCATGGCAAAAGCCCTGGCTGGCACCAGGGCCAGAGGAGCAGCCTTGGGTCCCACAGAGACACTGCCTGTGGCTTTCTGTCTGCTGCCAGGTCTCTCCCAGGAGCTGGCCCTGGCAGAGGCAGCAAGAGGCATTTCTGCAGGAGCTTTACAGAAGCAGCACAAAGAAGAACAGCGTGTCCCAGTGGCTGCTGCCCATTTCTCTCCTTTAGCACCCCTTGACAACACCACACTGGAGGACCTTGGCCTTCCTGACATCTCGATCACAGTTCCTAGTAGAGGTTCTCACTCACCATTTTCAAGGACTCTCAGATGCCCAAATTATACTGCAGAAAATGGATTAGCAGTGAGAAAAAAAAACCCAGGAACATCCTAATGCAGTGCTTGACCTTGCTTCTGTCAGTCCAAACTCCTGGCAGAGGCATCAAGAAGAGTTTGAGGCTGTGCAGCATCCCTCCTCCCTCCAGCCCATCCTACACTGCGCAGCCAGGTATGACACAGTCACAAATGAATGCAACACATCTTGATCCCTCCCAAAATGTAAACCAACCTGAAACAGGAACCCCAAGAGCAGGAGTTCACGTGCATGGGTTAGGCTGGGGTGGTGGGTGTAATTGCATCTCATTTGGCTGCACTCAGCAAGGTTGATCCTTGCATAGAGGTGAGGCTGCTCCTGAGCCTCAGTACTCAGCACCTTACTGCAGGTGGCAGGCTTGGTCTGGCAGAGGACTGGGAGATCTCTGTGTAGGCAGCCAAGGTTTATTAGAGAAATTGTTAAATTCAAATGACTCAGATACAAAGATAAGCTGCGCTGCCTTCTGAAAGACAAAGGTGTTTCTGACCCGTAGAAACTGGTACAGGTTACTGAGACATCAGTGACCACAGCAGATTTGACAGTAAAATGATCACCTTGCAGTTAATTTTAGTGGAGTCAAAGTTTCTTTCTACCTAGTACATCCAATAGGATGCATATATTGTGTCAGCATATAACAACCACTTCTCGCCCATAGCCTTGTTGCCTTTCCTCCGGGATGTTGCCATCTGTCTCAGCAGCATCTCTTCTGTTCCCATTCAATCACAGTAGCTCTCTCCTCCCTTCTTCGCTGTGTTTAAACATCCAAAGCAACACACCTCTATGGAACATTTCTAAATTCAATGTTAGGCTGCTCTCATCTTTAATGGGATGGGGGAATAAGAAGGTGCAGAACTCAAAATCTGTTATTAGACCTTCAAACTAAAATTAAAAAGAAAAAACCAGAAACCGCTGTTCATTTCTCATGGAGAATTCAAACCCTTTACCAGCATGTTCCTAGGAATGTTTTTCTGCTTGCAGCAGTTAGCATCACGGGACAGTATCCACCTCCCCTCCCTGGAGCACCATGGCGTTGTCTCGTCTGTGGGATAAGGTGTCATAGGGCTGCACAGAGCAGCGTTGCTGTCCACACGCTCATCAGCATGAAGCTAGATGACAATCTGAGCACAGGGCAAGCCCGGAGGGACGGGGAGGCCGAGGTGCAGGAACAGACCTCGTAGCCGTTTTCTGAGCGGCTCTCGTCATGCTGCCCTGGCTTGGAGCGTGCCCCAGTCCTGCTGCTCCCGGCTGCTTCTGGGGAGTCGGATTGCATGTCACTGCACACCAGCCAGTCTCTAGCGATGGACTGGGGATAACCAGGCTGGGCCTCCAGGTCACTGTCCAGCACTTTCCAGTACTCCTTACCCCTGAAGAAGTAACTTGCACCTGCAAAGAGACCAAAACCCAAAGGCAACATGAGTGGCGATGGGTGCTCTACCAGTGGAAAGGGCACAGGAGCACTTGGAGCAGCAGAGGAGCACTCCCACCCCAGCTGAGCCCCGGGGAGCGGAGGCACACACGATACCACTGCTTGTGGCCAATACCCTCTCTCACTGCAGGAACATGGTGGCTGCTGGTGGAATGCTCAAAAAGATGATGCTACGCACAGCTGGGCTTTCTCACACCAGCCAGGAGCCACCAGACAGATGGGAGGCAGGTGGTGAGATGTAACCTCTTCTATGGTAGGTCCTAGAGCAGATGCATCCTCCTAGTACTGAGGGTGTGCAGAATAAAAACCCTAGTAAATGCACAGCTGGATACACCATACACATCTCAGTGGCCGTCAGTAGACAGTCTTTTAACAGGGCATGGTAAGGCTGAAGAAGACCTCACCTACCTGTTAATGACCTGGGGTGTGTGCTGCTATCCCTGGAGTCACATAAATAACCTGAGCCTTGCAAGGCCCTGGGAACTTTCTGCTCTTGGGTGCATTTTTTCCACTCTGAACTGGGAGGTTGTGAATTCTCTAAGCAGGTCTCATGCTCATGGAGGACTCCCACCCGCATGAATGGCCAGCCACTCTCAACAGCTTTGGAAATTCAGCTTGAAAAGCCTTTGGAAATGTCCCTCCCTTCTGCCTAGTTTAATGGTTGCTATTACACTGTTAGGTTGCCGGTAAATAAAACCCAAAGTGCCACTTTGTTGTGAGTGAATGGCTGGTTTTATACATCTCCTGTGACAAAATTTTTGTGGCCTTTTCAGGGGGAAGAAACCAGTGAGAAATCTCATCCCCAGAAAATAAGTCGTAACCCTGGGGAAAACACCTCCTTTAAAAATATTTTCTGTCCACATCTTCATATATGTAGCTAAAAATCCAATGACAACAAATTCAGTGAGGAGCAACTCAGCACATATTAGGATAAAAATCACTGCAAAACAACATCAACTGTGTTCTTTTAATAAAATCAAATTATTAGGCTCTCAGGATGTTTTTGTTGGCTGCCTGAAAGTACAAAGTCTTTTAGCGAGCAGTGCGGGGAGCTCTGGCTGGAAGCCTATCTCTCTCTTCAGCTTTCAGACACCGGGAACTGTCATCCCATCTGGGGCTTAGCAGTTTATGTCAGCAGGCACGGTAGAAGGGGCTATAGCTCAAGCGCAAATGAAGCACTGATTTTTTTTTCTTGAGGTTTTTTTTTGAACTGGCATATGGACTCACCATCTGACCACCTCATGGCATCATCTAAAGGGCTTGGTATTCCCTTCCACAGGATGGTCTCTGAAGGGTACCCAGGATCCATCCTCCGCTCATGGTCATCGTAGCACCAGTAGAGATTGTCCTTAAAGAAATAAGTCTTGTCATTGTGGGCCCAGGAGAAAGCGGCGTCGATTCCTCCCGGTGGCAGACCAAAGTCCGAGATCGGCCGTGGGTATCCTTCCTCCACGTTATTGTCTTTGAAGACCCAGTATCTATCTCCTGTGGAAAGGAAGGAAGCACAGAGCAAAATCACATTTGTTTCACAGCCAAAACCAACATTCCCTGGCAGACAAGCTGATGTTTTATTATCTGTTGCTGTGACAATCCTCAGGACTGAGCTCTTGGCATTTAAGGATGGGGACAGGAAGGCAGCAGCCCAGTGGGGAACCTCGATCTTTGAATAGTTGCTTTTTTGTGTGTCAGGCTCTCCACAGAGCACAGCCCTCCTTCGCTCCTCAACGGCTGCAGGCATGACAGTCCCGGGACATGAACAAGCCGACAGCGGTAGTATGCTTGTCACTTTTATGTGTTTGGTGGTGGCATTTGGTTTTCTGCCCCATTGACTTCTGCCTGATATCCAACTGCAAGAAACAGAAAGTCACATGCAGCTTTTGTGGGCAAACTGGGCACTTTCTGCCTGCTAGTTGACTCCTGAGAAGCAAAGTGTAGTCCCACTTTGGAAGAGAAATCGCCACAGTTTTTAGAGCCAGATGGGCTGAAGGACCTGTGGATTTTAAGGGGTGTAAGGAGGATGCGCGGGGGCTGGACAAATCCCATCCGAGCAGCTCACTGCTCTTCAAGTGTCCTACACAGCCACCCCACCCCGACCCTACCCTGGGCAGGATAGAACTGTCAATATCGGGTTTTTTTCCAATAAAAATGAAGCACAACATGACCAGCCCCTGGTCTGTGGCAGAACAAGAAAATGAAACCAGATCTCGCAATTCCTACATAATCCTCTAACCCCAGGACAGTCTTTCTGTTTGTACAATGTCTCTTTGGGAACCTGCAGTGTCCTTTTAGGTATCAGATGACCTATTTTAAAGATCAGGCTTTTTCCTCCCTTGGTTTTCTAGAAAATCTGAAGAGGCACTTAAATACATGCCCATGTACCAGCAGCAGGACCTTAGAGGCTGGGGTAATTTGTGTGCTTTGGTTTCTGTCCAGGGATCAATGAAACAGCGCTGGAGAGAGGGAACGAGACAGTATTTTATAGCTGGAAAGAAAATCTTGAGTTTAATCTTCAGAGCTAGGCAGGACTAACACACACATTGTGCGTGACCATGGAGCGCTGCGCCTTGCAGGGGCAAGGCCCCAGCTGTGGCACAGCTGTAATTCTGGCCTCACAAGCAGCCAGGAGGAGCCCCTGGACCTGAAGTGCCAGGGGCCTGTCCGTCCCCAGCAGGGAGAGGAAGAAGGGAAGGAAGCAAGTGAGTGTCGCTGTGGACCACAGCCCTGACTGGGAGGGTCTGGTGCCAGGCGTAAGGGCTGCCATGCTCCGGCTGGCCCCGTTCCCTCCAGATTAGCAGAAAGGCAATGCAGGGCAGGCTGGCTGACGCGGCTGGAAACACGCGGCGGAACTTTTTGCCTGCTGTTCCTTGGGGAGATGCAGGGCTCTGCGGTGCTCAGCGTGCGGGCAGCCTGGAAGGGCTTCGGCTGTGCTTGGAAATGCTTATGGGAGCGTAGGGGCTTGCGTGGGATGTAAGCCATTCCTCTAGCCTTGCTGGAGGACTCGAAACCAAATTATTACTTTCAGAAGGGCTTGGTTCAGCACTTCTGAAACCAATAATTGCACCATGCTCAGAGCAGAACGATCGGGAGACAAAAAGCAATTTCCAGCCAGGGAATACGGAGGACTGGGATGTATTTAGCTCTTCAAGTGCACAACCTTTCCGAAACAAGAACCCGTGCCTGCCAGGGGCTTGGGTAACATTCAGCGCATGGGTAGCATCTAATCAGCATGGGTGGGTGGTTTGTGGGGGACTTGGACCTTTGTATAGGGGCCAAGAACTAAGCACTTTCCTCCAGCTCTTCTACAAGGAACTTGCGAGTCATTTTAAATAAAGAGAGGATTGTACCACTTATTTTAAGAAAAAAGTAACAGAAATATAATTAGCAAAACCAAGTTCTTCAGATTTCATTTTTGTCACCTCTGCTGCTTCTTCTCTTCTCAGCAGTAAATACTAAAAAGAGAAAAGGCCAAAGCAGGAACCGAAAACCCATAGTTGTGTGCATGGGTGGTTTCTGCTTTTATTTCATTCTTGAAAAGCTAAGATTCCAGTTAGATTTGGCTGAAGTTTTTCTTCAGTGACATTTCCCTCATTTTCTGGGGAACGTGACTGCTACTTTTTGTCTGCCCTCCCTACAAGCTAGTTTCTCCTGGCCTTGCCTGTGGACAACAGGTCTTGGGCCTGCCCTGGGAGGTGCTCAATGGCTGACGCTGGTGTTTCCTGCCTGCAGGAGAGGTCAAAACGCTGGCAAGATACCTTGGTACCGGGCTCTACACCGGGGAGTCACCCACCGCATTTGCTCTCACCTTTGAAGAAGACGATCTTGTGGTCGCTGGTTCTCTCGTAGACTGCGTCCAGGCTGTCCAGGTTGAGTGGCAAGCCTCGCCAGAAACGGTGGATCTGAGCCGGCTGGAGGGAGACCAAGTGCTTATTGCGAGTCAGTCTCCAGAAGTACTTGCCTGGAGGAACAGACTAGACATTACTGAACCACACTGCAACCCACCTTCGCTGGGGGAAATGAGCACCAGGCACCTGGCAGCAGCAGAAAGCAAAGTGTGCGAGATGGGAGCTATGAATTAGAGGCATCCTGCTTTCCAGCAGCAGCTGCTAGCGCTTTCTATGTCTGGCAGACCAGTAGAAGAAATCCTCTTTTGGGGATCGAAATAATCCTCTGGACATTGCACTGGAGTTGTTATGCTCCTGGTCAGTGTGAAGCTGCACTGCTGAGCCGGATCAGGTGAGAGGAGCCTTTCACCTCCCACCCTGCTCCGCATGGGACCTCCTGGGAGCCAGTGGGACCAGGCAGCAGCTGAAGCTACACCAGGCACCAGCAGCCTTTAGCAAGAGGCTCTGAAGAAATCCCTATTTTTCCTCTCCCGGAGCACCCACAACTTCCTGCACACAGGGTACGCAGCTGCTTTCATATTTAGAAATGTGTATGATGTTATGAAGAAACATGGAAATATCAGAGAATTTTTTTTTAATGAAGAAAGGGAGTAAGAAAATAGAGGAGGTGGAAAATATATTAATAAAAGTGGAAGGGGTTGAGGTAGGGAAGGAGGCACAATTAGGGAGTTTGGTACCATCTAGAGGTGTAGGATAAGCAGGGAACCTGAGTCCTGTGGTGCTCCCAGGGGCTGAATGTACCAGTGGTGTAAGCAAACACACTTGTAGTACCTGCAGCAACACTGCCCCAACTAGAAAAGAGTTTGGCTTGGGGTATTTCTGGAATATTTTGGGTAACAGAAAAGGAAAGAGGTTTGTCCTCTGTGGGAAGGATGCCAAACTTTCTCCTGATGAAGGAGCCTTACATGGGATTTCCCGCAGAGTCTTAATGCTTTTAGGGGCAACTCAAAACCTGACTCTTTGCACTGGCTCTGGGATTCCCAGCCTGAGTTGTTGCAGCACACTTTGTGCTGCATCTTCCCCGGAGAGCTCAACGCAGTGAGAGCTGAACTGGAGCAAGATGTCTAAAAGCCAACTCTCAACTTCATCTCATATTTTTTATTGCCTGTTAGAAATTATTGCATGTTATTTACATCTGCTCTTGCACGGATTCCCAAGGGGGGATAAGCAACAGAAACCAAAGATGCATCTTCAGATTTGTATTCACGACACTCAGCCTTTTCTCCAGAGCCAGCAGATTGTGACACTGTCTTTTAAAATTTTATGGAAATTGGATCTTAGCCTAATAATGCAGGAGGCGAAACTCTAACACTTAAACATCTGCAGAGAGAGGGTTTTATTCTAATTATAAGGATTTATATCATATTCTTGTTCTTCTGCTCCAGTTTGCATATTTGCTCTATCTGACTGAAACCCGCAAATGAATAATACATTCAAATGTGGCAGGAATTGCCATAATTATAGATTCTTTTTAAGAACGTAAAAAAAAATAGGATTCAAATTTGGTGGCCATTGTACATCGATGGAAACACATGTAATTAAATAAAGATGATCTCTGCATCTCTAATTAGCAAGGCCCTAGACAAAGCCAGATTTTCACTTTTTTAACAAGAAATACAGCTCAACAGAATTCCTGCTTTAGTAGGTAAGTATCTGAACCTCAGAGTGCCCTGGGCTCATTTGAAACAAGGAGGGAAGCCCCAGTGCTTTTGACATTTCAACCTTTTGCCAGTGATAGGCTCAGCGGGTGTGCAACTGCAGCAAGCAAGGTTTAAATCTACCTTCAAAGTCAGGCATAGCCTGGGCTATTGGTTAGTTTGGTTGTTTTTCTGATAAGCTATCAGGAAAAAGCAAAATAATATAGCAACTAAGTAGCAAGGAACTCTTAACGCGACAGCCCCCGTCTGCCCATGCTCGTGTTTTGTCATGGCCAAGCCTGCTTGCCAAAGCGCTGCGGTTACTTGGTCGATCATCAGCCAAAGCCAGATCCGCAGAGGAATTGCTGCCATTAGCATGCAGAAATAGAATAGAATAAAATAAAATTTAAAAAAAAAAAAAAAAAATCTCCACCCCGTGTTTGTTTAAAAAGCTGGATTTAAAACCACCCACCAAGGTGGCAAACTGAGCAGGATGAAAGCCAAGTGTAAAGTCCTGCTGTCCCGAGCATCTCGTTTTATATGGATGATGGGTTGAGGCAATTGCTTTCTTTAATACCAGGTGATTTTGATCCCAGCTGTGTACCACACTCTCCGTACTTCAGCTGCCTCTGGCAAGGTTGCTGCACGCACCGTGCAGACACACACAAAGGCCAAAGTTGTTTTAAAACTTCAGGAGTCTGTAGCAAGGCACCTAAATCAAAGCAAGCAGTGTTTTGGAAGTGCGGAGAACCCACTGTTGCCTTCAATGCGACAAACCTGGGAGCCCTGGGGAGTTCCAGTCCTGGTGTCTCCACGGTGGGAGAGGCTGCTCTCCGGCTAGGAAACCAGCCGGACCAGCTCAGAACAAAACATCCATCGATGGACGGAGCTTATCACTGGAGATCATTAAAATCCTGCCCCAGAGGTGACATCCCTGCTCCTTGGTGCCCAAGACAGTTTGGTGGCAGCAATGGGGGCTCCGAGGGGCTCCGGAGGCAGCCATGCAGCTAGCACCCACGGACACTGTGCTCTTTACATTTGCATTTTGGCCCACAATAAATATATCCAAAAATAGACACCGAGATAGAGTTCTCTTTAGTTTTCACTTTGGTTTTTTTTTTTTCCCCTCTGAAAGACAGACAGCCATTTATCCTGGACACCAGTTCTTGTCTCTTATTTTCCTTTCTTCACTGTGGCTTTTTGGAGCTGTCATCTGAACAAATATCACAGGGGAACAGCCTCCATATTGTGCTCCTCTGAGGGCAGAGACTACATTGAATTCTCTGGAGCCCTTTTGCCATTCTTGCCCGTGACCCGAGACTTGTACTGTGATACCCAGATGGGTTATACGTGCCCGGATACTGCTCCTGATCCCGGGGGGACATGTTTCTGCTTCCCTGCTGGATGGCTTTGGGGTGACCAAATGGTGGCCAGGGATGGAAAGAAATGCCCAGTGGGCACTTTTCCATCTTGGAGAGATGGAAAAGAAGGCCCACGGAGTCCAGCCTACATGGGCTCTGTACAGCTGAGAAGGCACCCATGGGATCCTTGTCGACAGCCGGGCAGCCTGGGGGCACACTGCCAGCAAGTGTTTGCTGACACGGAACCAGATGGCTCCGCTATTGCATGCATGTTGTCTTTGAGCAATGCACAGCAAGCAGCGTTAGGGAAGGTGAAGCATGGGAGGAAAGGGAAGCTGGAGGCATCCAGGAAAAAAAGCAGTGGAGAGCTGTTGTTGCTCTGCTTTTTTCCTGGATGCCGCCAACTTGGGCGGTGCAGTGTGATGGGCCAGAGTGCTGTACAGAGTGCTGTGCTGGATTGTCACCAGCCCGACCGTGTCAGAGGTAAGTGTTAAACCCCGGGACATGCCACATGGACACACGCCCCTTGTGGGCGCTGCACTGGCTGTGCACTGCCATGGACAGGAGGGTTTGCCGCTGGCGGCACAGCTTGCAGGTGCTCCTCTGGTCTCTCCTCCCTAACCATCTGCCAGACCCCCAACCTGGCTCATGCCACCCAACCGCTCTTGGCTGCAGGACCCACAGGTTAGTTACATGCTGGGTTTAAAAATATCCATTTTTATAATTTTAAAATAAATTGTATTTCAGTTTCACTGGCTTTCTCCTTCTTTTTGGATAAAAGAAATGGTCAATTTACTGCACAGTCTTTTGGATACCTCCAGCACATCCCTCCCCCTCCTCCTGCTCCCTCACAGTCCCTGTTCAGCTGTGATCTCTGTCTCTTCCCCAGCAGTGTCACTGCATGTCCCCAGCCATCGGCCATGTGGGGACCTCCTCCACTGCGCTGTGACAGACCGTGCGCGAGCCAGGCGGTTTCCTTCTGCACTGGAGGCAGGATTCCCATTGACATTAAAATTTCCTTATCGTCTGTCCTCAGCCTTAGTGGGTTGATTAAAGGTCTAAGCCCTTTGATTTGAGCCAAAAGGAGTCAGCGGCATGCGAGACGCCTCCCTGGGTCTGCAGGCCCCGCAGCCTGCAAACCCCGAGCCAGCTTATCCTCATTGCCTGCCCCAGCCTGTCCGACTCTGCTGCTGCAGCATCACACTGTCACGGCAACACCACCACAGTGCGACGCACGCAGAGAGCGCGTGGGCACTTACCTTTGAAGAAGAAAGCTTCTCCCCTGATCTGGGCCACCGCGTCAAAGTGAGTGTTGCATCTGTTGGGCACGTCTCGCCTGAGCCTGCGGAGAGATGCCCAGGTGAGCACAGCCCAGGTGGGCAGCGGGGGGCTGTGTCCACCCTGGTGTCCTCCATCCCACAGACCACATCTCCCCTGCCCCCAGAGACCCCAGCAGAAGACCACAGGCTGCATCTGTCTGTCGTTCCTCACGCTCAGACCCAGCCATCTTCAGGGGGATTTCCGCGGCGAGCTTGGGAAACCCTTAGCCTGAAGACAGCTTTGTGGCAGACATGCTCCCTGGGCCGCCGGAGGCCATCACTGGGAGTCAAGCGGGGACAGGCTCTACATCTACCAGCTAGCGTAACTGGTGAGGGCGGAGCTGGCTTGCCGCTTCCCCATGGCACAGCGCGGCTCGGCCAGCTGCCCCCGGGCAGCAGGACACACGGTGGGTAAGAGCCAAGCAGCGTCTTGCTCCAGCAGCTGGGGACATTGCTGCTCCGAGGCTGAGCTCCGAAATGCCAGTGAGAGGTGACAGAGCTGCAAAGCAGAAAGCAGATGAGACCAAACACAGGGAGACGATGCCACGTGTGAGACAATGCCGTGTGACATGTGGTAAAAGCCACCTGGCAAGTTGCAGCTGAGATACTGAGCTGGTTTTAACAAGGTGGGTGGGACAGGCACAGAGTATGAAGGACCAAAAGCACTACAAAGCCCATGTGAGAAAAGATGACTGATGGAGGACAAGGAGATGATGCTGGGAACATGCACAGAAAAGCTGATGTGGGTGACAGGGAAGCATAAATCTAATTTGCTGATAGAAGTGCTGGGCTAGGCTGCTAGCACCCACTTCACAGCTCTCTTTGGGCACAAAACGACAGATGTGGAGGTGAACCCCATCCACCCCCCATACATGGGGCAGGAAGAAGGGGTTGGTATGAACAAGTACCCTGCTCCTCCTGCTGCTGGTGTGAGACAATGGTCTCCTACAGCAGCAGAGAGAAATACTCTCATCCCTAGGTCAAAACATGGCCATATAGACCCTTGTGGACAAGTGCCATTAGAAGCTACATGGGAAGAAAGATAACTAATGGCCTTCAGCGTGTTCAAGGAAAAGCATCCCTTAGGACTCTCATAGCCTTTCTGCAACCCCTGGCAGCTGGGACACCTCCACCAAGAGCAGGTGCTCAGCACCTCTGTACTGTGGGCATCACACCAAGTAGGGCAAAGCGGGGTGAAAAAAGTGCTGAGGTGGGAAAAGTACAGCACAGGGATATGTTTTCAAGATTATATTCTTCTTGGTCCCATTGCTGTAGGAATAATCCGGTTGTTCATGCTTCAGGGCTGTTATCCCCTTTTTGCAGATGGGGCATTGAGGCACAGAGAGATGAAGCGACTTCCTCAAGCGCCAGCTGAGGTCAGACCAGGAGGTGAAGGCGACCTGCTCCATCTCTGCTGCTCTCACCTGGGGCACTGCTGGTATCTGGCAAAAATATGTGTGACCATGAGCTCCTGCCTTTTTGTTCAGTGTCCCTTCCTCTTTTAACTGCCCTGCTGCCCTGGTAGTAAAACAATTTGGTAACTCCAACATTTATTAATGAGCTAGATCCAGCACTTCCCTTAATGAGGGCACGCTGATTGCTTGATGACACTCAGCATAAGCAGTCCTTTGCCAATTCAAACCTGCGTTGGAGTCAGGCTATCGGTCCACTTGTTCCAATATTCACCTCCACAGGTACATTAGGGAGTTGCTCACCATGAACAGATTCAGGTAAGTTAGGCTTGCACAAATAAGGATACTGCAGAGGAAGTTTGATTAAAATTTCAGCAAGGTTAAGTTTACCTAAGGGTGGTGGGGACAAATTTCCATTAACACGAGTAAAATTTTGAGTCTTAGGGAAACACAAAGCATTCCAAGATGATACAGAATTTCTGGATGTGTCTTGAATGATAAAAAGTAGCTAAGGGACAGATAACACCTATCACTTGTTCCTGCTCTTAACCACTTTGGTTGTGGGCTGGCTGGCCAGTCTCCACACATACTGCTTGAAAAAAAAGTAACAGCGTATGCAGGAGATCATCAGGAGACATGAGGAAGAAGGTGCACTTTCTGTGTGTGCGTGTGTTCTGGAAGACAAAAGGTCCAGAAGGAAATACCGAAGCCAGAGTGAGCAGGCAAGATACTGATGCTTGAGTGGAGCTTCACTATTAGATGCCCTTTGCAGGAACATCAGCGACGGTTGAAAAGAAACGAACTTGACTTACGGGACAGTGGAGCGGTTCTCTGGCAGGTCTGGCAGGATAGGATGGTCATCAGTTTTGCTTACATCAGGCTTGGCTGTGGGGGACACAGATTCCCTGACTCCTGTGTGTAAAGACAAAGATGCAGTAGAGGGGTAAACCATCTTCCCCACCATCTCCACTCACCTCAGAAGACAGCTGTTCCAGCATGTCCCATGGCAGAAACGTGCCATAGCCAGGTGAGGGACACAAACTTACCGTAGAGTTGCCAGATTCGGACTTTGTCCTCATAAGGTAGGTCATACTTCAGAGGATCCCCCACTGGACCTTGGTAGTAGGGTCTCATGATAGACTCTATGGCAGAGATGTGGGTCAAGCCAATGGCATGGCCAAACTCATGGACAGCTACAGCAAATAAGTCCATCCCATGAGCATCTGGAAATAAAGAAAAAATTGAAATAAAAGTCACTACATGCTGATTGTGTTTTGGGGTTTGGGTGAGCTGTAAGGACTGAAAGAAGAAATATAGGTATATGTTGGATAAACTGGAAAGAAAAGCTTTGGAATAGGTGACGTTTGAGAAAGACATTTTTCTCCAGTTGGAAAAAGGAGACCTAAGTGTATCATATGAAAATGGAAAGCGAGCCAGACATCAGCCCACAGTGTGAGTCCTCAGCCCCACACAAGCCTAGGGATCACCCCTCTTATTCCCAGATCACAGATGACACCTGAGAAAGAGCTGGACAAACAGCTGAGCAGCAACCTCGGCACAACCATCTGTCATGCCCGGTAACTGGCGCTGCAGGAGCTGGGCCAGAATGGTCGTCTCCTGTACCTCATGCATGCCCTGCAGCAGCTGCCGACACAGCCTTTGCGATGCCCAGAATACCAAATTTCTACAGCCGCTAGCCAGAAGCTTGTCAAAGCCTGTGATAATGAGCAAAGCCATGTGCCAAGGAACCGGTGAATGCCCGGCAGTGCCCGCCTGCCCATGGTGCTCTGCTGGGCTTTCCCTGCCTGCACAATGCTGGCGTTGCACCCTGCTGCCCTGGCGAAATCTACCGCAAACGCCTTCCTGCATGCACACAAACGCAGAGCTGTTCACCTGCTCATCGTCCACCAACCCTGGTCATCTAACTGCTGTCCGGTGACCACATTCAGCTTGTTTCCAGAGGACTTGCCCATCTTCTCCCCTTCTACACCTTGTGCTGGTGGGGCTGCAGCTCCAGGGTCTGCTCCCTTGGGTAAACACTTTGATCCTCACACACCACACTGGGCGTCAGGGAGACTTTATCGAACATTGATACCTCCTTTGATGACACTTTTTCCTCAGTCTGGACTATCTCTACTCTATTCTCTTTCCCCAGATTTCTGCATTTGCAATCCAACCCCTAGTGCCTCACACTGCACCCACACACAGACCCACTCAATACTCTCCAGAGCCTCAGACACTCAGGTCAGATCTCAATAGGGGTTAATGTCCACTTCCAAACCTACATCACCACTGCCAAAGCAAAGGAGGAACTGCTCCCAGGAGCTGTATGGGACTGATCCTGCTCAGTGCATTCTCACCACCCAGCTCCAGACCAGCTGGGTCAAGCACCCATGCAATTGCTGCCCCTCGCTGAACAGGAATGCCCTGCAGAGCAATACCAGAGTGTGGCGGTGGTTTTAAGTATGGATCTTACAAAGTTCATGATTGCAAGTATTGTAATAAGAAGGCAGTGAGGTCGGAAATGTCTCCACAGAGCTCAGGGGAGCCCCATGTTCCCTGAGCCATGGTTGGGGCCAGAGGAGATGTTGCGTAGAAGCAGCTGTGGCTGATCCTGCGCAGTCCTTAGCGTTCCCCACCAGGCTTGGGTTGTTGAGGGGGGAGCATATTTTTGCTGAATTCTGCTTTTTCCTTGATGACTATTATTTACAGTGTCTGTAAACAGCCAGGATTTTTATGACTTGTGCTGTTTTCCCCAGCACTAGGAGAGAACAAGACATATGCTTTCTGACATTTTAATGCCAAACTGACAACCTTGGGGATATTTTTGTATCATCTACCAAGTTGTTACTTTTGAATCACTAGGGAGAACAAAATGAATAAAAGATGAAGATTAGATAGCTCCAAGACCTTCAAAATAAAGGGCAGCTTTCTCGCTGTCGGGTTCATCCCCTCACCCCTTGGTGGTGCTTGGAGGGATCCTCCCTGCGAGGCCCACAGCTCTGAGCTCGCTCGTCCACGCAAGTCTGTTTCACAACAAGCATTCCCAACTACCAGCTACAAAAGGGGCACCACTCCTTACTTCATCATGTAACACATCTGCTACGGCAAGCTACCAGACCTCAGCACTTGCCTCTGCCCTGCATGTCTGCAGAGCGGAGCTGCTGCTTTTTTTTCTTCCCCATAAGAGACATTGGTAGGGCTTGCACAGCAGCATGAACCAAGGAGCAGGTTGAATCCTGAAGAATCAGCCTGTCCAGACCTTTAGCCTTAACCTTAATCTCAGACCTCCTCCAGCACATCTGGTGAACGCTCCTGCCCACAAACACTCAGCGGGGATGGATGGAGGTCAACTGGTGGGCAGGGAGGAGAGAGGTGGAGAGAAAGAAGGTATTAACTGATTTCAGAGAAGACGGTTAGGTCTAAATGAAATAATTAAGCTGAGGCAGCAGGAGCCCCCTGGGAGGCTGGTGGAGGAGGTGGCATGACAAGTAAATTAGCAGCTGGTGACTACAGAGGAGGCAGTCTGTCAAAACACACCCGACACGAAGGTTGGGGACCCAATCCCCACAGATGGCTCGTGCAGCAGAGGAACACTCGCTTCTGAAAATCCCTCTGCTTATTAAAACTGCTCTAGCCAGACGAGATACAATAAAAGAAAAAAAGACTAAAACCGTAACTTGTAACCATCCTGATGTCAGGTAATGGACACAAGATGGCAGGAAAAACCTAGCATTCACAGGGGGCTTTTTCCCCGAAGACCACAGAAGCCTTTCCAGGCGGGTCAGCTTATAAATAATGCTTTAAAAATAGGAAACTGGGACATGTAGCAGTGAAGCCACCCAAAAGATGCCAAAGTCAGAGAACGCAGTCCCCGTCCAAGAGCTCCAACAGCCGGCACGCCCAACCTGCGACCTTCCAGGTCTCAGAAGAGATGGGGTCTGGGTGTGGGTGACGGGGAGCTCTGCAACTGCTGATACAGTGGGCAGAAACGTGGAGATGCCATTGACGCTTCCAGGAACACAGAAGGTCCTCAATACTGGCTGTTGTCATGTCGCTAGCAAGGCTGAGGAGGGAACCAGGAGAAGGTGTCGGGATCCCCAAGGCCGGGTGAAGGTGTAGCAGAGGCTAAACCACCCGAACCAGCAGAGCAGAAGGAGGAAACTGGGAGCCCTTGCTTTTGGCTGCAGCTCTCCCACCCTGACCTACCTGATGATCGGAAGGTCCAATACTCATCATCATCAAAGTGAGTGTCTCCTGCTGTGTGATGGTCTCCAGGGAAGAAAGCATGTGCCACTGTCCCACCAGGCCCATCAAAGGGATAGCCGTCATTGTGATCTGCCTTGGAGAAGTCTATCTGGATGTCGGCGTTGTTACCTGCCACTTCATGGAAATTCAGCGGGGTAATGTCACTCCAGACCTTCAGGGCATAGTACATCAGGGCTCGGACTGTGTCGTGGCCCAGGTGGGACTCTTTTGGGAAGGTGCGAACTCTGAAATAAAAAGGACAAAAAAGAGGATAGGTGAGTACCATAAAAGATCTCTGAGGACAACCAGGAAGGGCTCTGCAGGCGCCTGGGGCATCACAGAGCCTTGGTGAGACCTCCAGAGCTCTTTGTGCTCCTCCAGAGTGTGGGACCTCTGGAAATACTGAGCCAGCCTTGCCCACCAGTGTGAAACATCCCACGCTTGTGAAACAGAACCAGGATTTGAATCCTGATGCCTCCCGATCCTGCTGTACCAAGGGGCAGCCAGCCTCAGAGCCACAATTCATGCACAAACTGCTGTTAATACGCAGGACTACTACCCTTGCCCAGCCTTGGAAATGCCAACGCCGTGAGTCCCTTGCTAGAGCTTGCCTATTTTTTTTTTTCCAAGTTCCCTTTCAGACCTGTTGACAATTATTTTCTCACCACTTATTCATTCCAAGTGCAACCCAAATATGCAAAGATTATTGACTTCTGAAGCCTTTGCACCACACACAGGCCCATCAGTTTCTCTGCAACAAACAGCAGGTCATTGCTCATTCTTATTACACACACACAGAAATCCAGTACGGATTTGCTGCCTCCATATATTTCCCAGCATGTCTGCTGGAGGTATAAAATATACTCTGAAACCGGTGCACTGCCAGCAATCTCTGAGACTGCAATCCATAACGAGGAGGAAGAGGAAAGGATGCATTTTATGTAAATCTCATTCGACACACCTCCAGCCTATTGCCTGCAGGAGACAGGCTATCTGATGGAGCACTGTACTTGATAAGGACTTGCCTTGCTTCTTGGTAGAAAAAGCATTGATGAGCAGGGGCTTACGACACTACTGCACACATCACAGGACTATTATAGTTTCTCTGTATCAGCACTGCATCCCTTGGTCACCAGCTCTGCCTTGCCCTGGAAGAGAAGCCAGGTGGGACGAGCCGTGTGCCGGTGTTTGCCCTGCAGCTGCATGATTCAAACCTCCCTTTCAGTCTGAGCTGGGATGAAAAAAACAATGTTTCCTGTATAATTAAACTTTGAAAAAGAATTCCTAATATTGTTGATTTAATAAAGGAGGTGAAAAGACAAAGATGCAACAAGGCACCTTGGCTTCTAAAAGAGTATGTTTAGATAATCTTTCATTGACAATTTGGAGAAAAATAAACACCCTCCAGGAAAATGTACTGTTGACTGAGTAATTATTGACAAAACCCAATTCTGCTGGAAAATTTCTGGCCAGCTCTACCCCAGTAATAATGGATACTTTATTTTTTGTGTACAAGCACACCAACCAAATTGTTCATGAAATATTCATGGCTTGACAGACTTTTAAAGGCTGAAGCAACAATTTTGATCACCTCACTTGCACTGCTGTATAATATAGCTGGGAGAGCATCGCTCAGTATTTACACCACTCCCCAGCACCAATGTGAATTAATGACCCGACTAAACTTCTAGAGGTAATCACAGGTGTCAGAAAGGGAGGTGATATCACATCACTCAAGCTCTTCTTATGAGTAGTGATTTGGGTACTAGTAGACAGCATGGATCAGAGAAGGGGGGTGGGAACGACTTGCTGACTGAGGTCGTACGCTCTTGCTTTCACAAATATTTGCATATATCCCATGCCCTCAGAGACACACAGCCCAGGGTGGGTACCACCTCCTTACCTGGGCAAAACTAGTGAGGGTTAAATCCAGGACAGAACAAAAAGGGACTCATGAGAACAAGCAGAAACCTTACTAATGGTTTCTCTGAAGAGCTTGGGAACCCCATCCTAGAGACAGTGGGAATGAGATGGGTGAATCAGGCAAAACACATCACAGCCAGATGAGCAAAAATCACTCATATCTACGCCTTTGCTATCCCTAAACTATTCTGGGCAAAGAAAGACCTTATCTACTAAACTAAATGAGTCAGCATACATGTAGCATCAGATAATCATAGGACTTCAAACAAAACGCATTTGTAAAGACAGCATAGAGGTACAAGCAGTATGAGCAAACGATTAGAGAACGCAATTTTCAAGCAATTTTTAATTTATAGAAGAGACTGTGGCTGGATGTAAACCTCTACAGTACAAAAAAGAAAGGCCACCTGATTTCCAGGTATTCTTTAACTAGGTGTCTTCATCTTCCACAACACTCCTCTGGACTTAGGCAAACCCTTTGCTGCTTTCATCTCTACTGAACAAGTCATTATACAGGTAAAACACACCAAGTTTAGTCCAGGAATTAAGACCTCTCTCCAAGATCATGGTGCCTAGGGCACAGACTCAGATTCAGGGACATTACCTGCTTTTCCCTCCTCAAGTCCCACTCAACCACGTGAGCTGCTTTCCTTTTCTTTCCCTCCCTTTCTAGCTGTAGAATGAGGATAATAAATCTGATCTCCCTTGTAAAAGGATAGTGGATGAAAAGCCCTGTCTAAAGAGACAAACATTATTAATATTCATTCCAATCCCTAACTCCAGAAACATTAGATTAAGGCAGAAACAGTATCAATACTTATTTTGCTTCTTATAAAAGGTCCTGCATCTCTGAGCTGACCCACATTTTATTAACATGCTGCAGGTGTAAGTGAAAAATCCCCCATCCTTTATTCATTACCACCGTTATTTTTCAAGAGAATCCCATCAGGGTTTTTCAATTCAGCATCTGATTTGATTGCCAGAGCTCTGCTAATTGTTTTCAATGAGATTAGGAGAAGGCTATTATGCTGATAGGACGTTCGTCAGCATTGCATTACCCAGTTCCACTGAAAAGGTGGCCCATTTCTAATGTCATGCAGATGCAGACAGGACTAAGTAAGCTTCCTCCTCCTCCTATTATTATTTATTATTATTGTTATTATATAGTCCCTAGGTACCCAGCGGAGAGCAGTGCTCCTTCTTCTTGGATGTTAATCCCACCTGAGACTCCCCTTACAGAGCTCTAACCATAGGCAAAAGCCTGATGTGAGTAATCGGAGAGAAACCTCTCCCCTCTGGCTGGTCCCTGCCAAACCACCAGCAAGGTGATGAATGAGGACAGGGCTGCTCAGTCCCCCTCCAGCCACCCCACCAATGTGGCCCCGAGCCACGGCGTCAGTCACATTCCTCTGCAAAGCCACACACTGGGACACCCCGAGGAGCATCTGTCCCCACGGCGGATGGGGCTGTGCAAGGCAACATCAGCCATGCTGCTTGAAACAGCAGCTGCCGAGCAGTACCTGGTTGTAAGTGGCACAACTGGAGGCCAGGGAGAACACCTCCACTCTGCTTTTAGAGCTCACCCAGGCAGCAGCACCACCAAGCAGACAAATGAAAGCTGACTTTCACCCAGCTGCTGCCAGTCCTTCACATGATCCCTGAGTCCCCTCCTTCACTTGTCCCATCCCAAAGAGATTTTGGGTCCAAGCTGGTTAATAAGTAGAAGCCGGAGGGATCTGATCTGCCTCTGTTCACTATTGAGGGACACCCACACCAACAGTTCTTTTGATTTCTCGGTTCCTTTTTGGTTTTTGTCCTCCCAAAGACAAAAGTGGAAAAGTATTAGTGATGTATGAGAAATCAATTGCTGGTTAATGAAAGCACTCCTTCACCTTCTGCAGCCCTGAAACCAGAGAAATAAAATAAATGCTGATAACTACTAAACACATCAGGCTAAGGATTTCCTGGGGGCAGGTGGAAAAGGGGTGGATGCTGGCTGCCATGGCAAAGACGCTTTCCCAGCCGCCCGGAGCCACCTGTGGCACAAGCTGTGGCATGAGCCATGGCACGGCAGCCCCAATCCGGTGCTACCCCAACGCTGCTGCAACAAAACAATACCACAGGAGGAAAGCAGTGGAGCTGTTTGCACCCTCCGTTGCACCTCACCCAGAACTTTGCAAAAATTACTGAATATTTTGGGGTGATAATCCTTCTCCTGCACTTTAATACGCACATAGCGCCAGGTGGCTCCCTGCAGCCCAGTAATGTGTGCTGGCATGGGAATTATCCATCCCAGGGAGAAGAGGTGAGCGAAAGTAAATTTCACAGCTGGTTTCTTGGCCTGTGAGAAGAGCAGCTGCTGCAGGGGGGTGCTGCCAGAGTGGGGCAGCTGCCGGCACTCTGCTCCAGCCGCTCGGGGCTTTTCCTACGAGGGTCCCAGTTGCCTGTGGTGGGTGCATTATGATAGCCCTAAAGCAGCCCCACATCAGGGGGGAGACACTCCTGCCCCCCTCGGGCATCTGTCACCCCCAGGGAATTGGGGTCACAGCTGTCTGTGACCAGCTGGGCTCAGGCTATGAGGTCCCCACTGTGGGATGCCACTGATTAGAGGAGGAAAGCGGGAGGATGAGGTCCATCATGGGGATGGGAACGTGGTACTGGGGGTTACCCCAGTTGAACACCTTTACGCTGCGGTACCTGCCCAGCAGCTGCCCTTCCATGCCTTGGTAAATCCACATTTCAGCCCAGGCAGCGCCATACCTCTGCTGCGGGTGGGCTCAGGATGCTTGTGGCGATGATGGGCAGCGACTGACAGACGTCACTGCTCCCCTGCTGCCTGCGTTTGTTCCAGCTCCGGCACCTCATGTCCTAAGCATCACAGTTTCAAAGACTGCAGCTTTGATGAAGTGGCACCAGGGACTTGTCTTTAAAGATGGATGAAAGTCAGCTCAGTTCAGCACCGGGCTGAGAATTCAGCAAGAAAAAACCTGGGAAATTTAGAAAGCTAGGATCTGGGGGCTTCCCCCTGCCCAGGGAGTTCAAGGCACACAGAGAGGGGGCATGGCCCTGATGCTGCATTTGCTATGACCACAAGGAGACGGTGGGTGCTTGGGAAGAGATGGAGGTGCTGGCTGAGAACTCCCCTTCTGTGGGGCACAACCAGAAGCAAGAAAGCAAAATTAGCAAAAGAAAATCCAGGCTGCAAACACGAGGGGGAACAGGCTGCAGGCAGCTCCCGGTGCCGATGCCAGCAGAGGGCATTGGCAGCACGCTGTTCCCCGCACCACCCCCATCCCAAACCCATCCCTCTGCCACCCCTCAGTGTACTGAGTGCCCTGGTACCTATGTACAATGCAGAAAAAAAAAAAAACGTGAAAAGAAGATTGCTGTGTTGTAATATCCTGGAAGCTTCCCCTGGAGATCTGGCACAGAAGACTGTGTCTGACGCTGTACCGGGATGCTCTGATGGTGTACCACGGGCTGTGCGGGATGCAACTTGTACTGTTTTGCTGCCTGAGCCCTCCAGTCCCACAGGCTAGCTGTACGCAAGGGTAAAAAGAAGAAACCTAAGCAACCTGCATGCCTATGAAATCTTGTTTGCCAGACACTGCCTTCTCCATCAGTGCACATGCCTATCCTGAGATCATCCTTTAGCACAAGTTTCTTACTCATTTATTCCAACCTTGCAACTGTTCAGGCTTTTCTTCAATTTTTAAATGCATGCCACAACAGAATTTGGTTTTGTTTCCTCTTTTAAAAATCTTCAATCAATGTGTAAAACGTAAGCATGTAAAACATTATGCCTCTACTGGCAGATTTTCACGGCAGTTTCAAAAAAGCTATTTTAATCTCAAGTGCTGGATGTAAATACTGCGTTGGAGTTTCTATAATGCTATAGGCTTCTGTTGGCTTATACAACCTCCAGCTATAAAATACGGACCTTTCTTGAACAAAAGCCAAGGTCTTGGAAAGGATCAAATAATAAAAAGCAGAAATGAGTTTGCCAGGAGATGGAATTTGTATATTACACATATAAAATAATCTCAGACCTAAACCCCTTTTAATGGCAATCTTTGCCACAGCATCACAGCTTCCAAGGGGGTGGGAGGCAGGGAGTATCCCAGGACTGCATCCACGAGAACAGCCTGACCCTGTTTCCCCTCCACACTTCACTCCAGCCTGGGACTGCGGACATTGCACCAGCATGTCCAGATTCCTGGTGGTACCTGCAGCACGAGGCTCCTGACTGCACCGCCCGGCCACCGCACCTGCCCTGCTGTGGGACGTAGCTCGGGTTTGTCCAGCCCAGCTTTGCTCAGAGGAGCTGCTGGGGTCAGGGCTGCAAACAAGCCTTCCCCCCTGTGCTGGCTCTGGCAGCTCGTGGGACACCTGGGCAGGTTTTACTGATTTGCCCAAAGGGATTTTTTTTCCTCTCTGAAATGCAAAGTTTATTCCTCTTACCCATGAAGACGGGACTGGTCGACAGGGGGACAGGCTAAGCTTTTATAACATGGGTCACTTCACTACGAGAAGCCACCCATGAGCCAAAACTGTTTCTTATTGAAGCTAACGTTTTAATTATGTTTATCTTTTCTGAAAATAAGGTCTCGGGAGAATGTGCTGGACCAAATCCCTGGTAAGGCCAGAGTTTCAACACGTCAACAGCAACAGCCAAGTTGAGATTTGTTACTGCAATGGGAGGTAGACTCGCTCTAGGGATTATGTCAGGATCAAAGAGAAGCTTATTGTTAATAAGGAGATCTCTCCATAGCATCCACATGTGCTTTCAGGATAGTACGAGCACCTCATGGAGGAACAATCATTGCAGCACGTGGTCTTTGAGGGAGGAAAAATGAGTCCCAAAAAGCACAAGTATTGCTGGGACAGGGATCAGCTTGTTTGCAGCCCTGACCTGCAGCGGGCTCTGGAAGTTGGACCTGAACTTCTGTGTGTCGCAGGTTCAGAATGACCCACACACGTCACTCCCTGATGTCAAGGGAAAAATACTGCCCTGTAGCAAGGGGAGTATGGGGCTGTGGGGAAAAAAAAAGTGACTCTATTACCCAGAAAATTCTCCCAACCCTTGGGCTCCGGTGAGGCAAGAGAAGAAGCCTAATATGCGCTGAGCCAAGTCCGTGGCAGCTGCTTGAGAGAGCGCAAAGTCCCAATGAACTCAAGAGAAACGATGCTCTAACCACTGCAATGTGGCAGAAAGCTCCCAGCTAATCCGCCAGCCAAATCTGCACCACTCCCAGCCGGTGGCCGAGCGGGTCCAAGAAGTCAAGGCTAGGATCAGCAGGAAAAAAGTTTAAATAAATAGTCTATGAGGCCCTGGGAGCTCAGAGGGTCACATTTCAACATGTCACGCTGAAACTCACCACACCACAAAGCTGTATTTAACCCAGGTCTGTGTGGGATCAGCCCTTCGCTGCAATGTTTCAGTATAGGAGGATGAATTCCTACCTCCAAGACAAGTTCCTTTTGCTCCACTTGGTGACAGCCTGTGTGAATCGCTTCCTTCTCATCTCCGTGGTGGTGAGGTCAGGCAGAGAGCAGCGAGGGGTCTTCATCAGCTCCAGTGTGGCTTCGTCTAGGGTTAGGAAAAAAAAAAAAAAAAAAAGAAATCACGGGAATGGTGGGTTAAGAAATCCCAGGGCAACAGGGAGAAGGGAAGGGAAGTTCTGAGGATGCAGCAGCAGAGCAAAAGGCAGTGCCTGGGAGCCACTGGGGCATGGTCCCGGCCCCAGCATCACCCATGGTGTGACCCATGGGGCATTGAGCCCCCTCCATACCATGGTTGCACCCATCAGTGGCAGCGATTTCTGCTGAAAGCTCATTTCTTCAAAGCACCCACCAGCTGGGGCTGCCAGGAGGTGAGGGGAGACGACACCCCATGGCCAGGGGGTTAGGCGCTATCTCTGCTGTTAGTGTCAATGGACGGTTTTATTGATTTCAGGAGAAAATGTAGCAGGTTACCTCGTGTGACACTTTACAGATCTCAAAAACTTGTATGGAAAACAACCTGTGGCCACCTTTGATTATATTTTAAAACTTTTTTTTTTTAAATTATTTTGTTTTGTTCTCTATTGCTGAAATTCCTATTATTCCCCCAGCAAAGCAGAGGTGTTCACGTGTAAATAAACTATATCTCTGTTCAGCTAGAAGCTCATTTGGAAAATGTTCCTATTCCTTCTTGTTTATTTTTAAAACTGAATGAAAGCTTAAAGCTCCTATTCTCATCTGCTGAAAGGCAAACAAGTTGTTCGTTCATCCATTTTCAGTGCTGGCTTTACCTCTTAAACACTTTGTTTTCAGATGCAAACCCATGTCCACGACCTGCCTGGGGCAGCCCCCCAGGCCTGTTTGAAACACCCTCTCCAAAAATCAAAATGCAAATACATTTGAAAGGCCATCCTTTCTCCCAGGCCTCCTGCAACTTGTGATAAGGTAGAAGAGAAATAATTGCATGCACTCAATTAAGAGCAGAGAGGGAAAAGTCTCAGTGATGGGACACGGCCAGCGGCTGGTTAGGCAGCAGCTGCTCCAGGGGACTGCCGGAGGGCTGCCGGGGGCACCGGGATGGATAGAGACTGGCCTGCTAATTAGCAACTTCTCATTAATTCTGTCCCAAGCAGAACTGACCTGGCCACGTGGCGGGAGGTCATGGCCATGCGTCAGGGATGGGAGGAGAGCAGACAGGCACCCTTCCAAGGACCGGGATAATGCTGGCTTTCTCCTTCCCTCAATGAGGACATTGAGAGGAACGACCCTGGCCATGCCAGGGAAACTTGTGTCACTGCAGCCTGGCCTTGGACTGCTCCCTCCCAGCCAGATGTGGCTGCCACGTCAGGCAGAAGCCACCCACTGCCCTGTCCCACTGGCTGCCAGAGCTACTGGGGAGGGTGACGGGCTCTCAGCTGGCTGGGGGCAACCGGGGTGTGGGGGGGTGCCCGGAGCTGCTGTGGCTCGGCGAGAGCCAAGGAGACCCCCACCAGCTCCGCAGGCACCTTGTGGCTCTATGTGTCATGGGCAGGAGCAAGCAGCACTGGGGGGATGCAACACCATCTTCTTCCCTCCCCTGTGCTGTGCCCCAGCGGTGAAGAAACCAGAATATCTACACATACAAATTAGGAGGCTTAATCAGGATTTTTGTTCAACTCAATGTGATGCTGCAATTAAGGCTTTGAACAGGACAACCTATCAGCCTTAGTTTCTCTGTTTTGTTTTTTTCTTCTTTTTTTGTTTGAAGATACCAAGAGCTGTTTTAAGCTATTTTAAGCATGACAGGAACCCCAAGGGTGTGTGGGTCTGGTGAAATAATTGCTTGCCTCAGGTTCTTGAGAGCACAAGGCAACAAAGCACCTGAGCCATGTAATTACTCTTACAGCTGTAAACTGGGCCATATGTTACCCCCATGTGAGCTTTTCCTGGAGATGATGCCACTCCACAACTCAGTGCCAAGTCCCCTCTCCTCCCCGGATGGCAAGGAGCCATCCCTGCATCCCTCTGCACCGGAGAGAGGAGGGATCATGAGCCACTGACCTAGGACCCCTGTCGCCTCGAGCCCCCCAAACCGCTGCATGGCAGTGATGGCCTTGGTGAGCTCCTCCTGTGTCTGCAGTTGTCCTGTGACAGGATCCGGAGGAGGCAGATACCCAAATTTTGTCAGCCAGTCCTATGAAACAAGGAGAAGGGGTCAGAATGAGAAAAGGAAAGGAAGGAAATATGTATGCAGGAAAAAATGCTCCAAAGGTCCCGTCCATTCCGCTTGGAAATCCTTTTCCCATTTACACATTTATACCCGACTTCTCCATCGAACTGCTAACAAATGGACATGTCAGGGTGGATCTGTACAGATCACTTCAGTAATGGGATCTGGCGACCTTCACGCATTCCAAGGGTGACATCTAATTTTGCCACCCAGCTGCAGACCATCTTTGATAGCAGCACCAGCAGAGCCCCAACCCGAGGGTCACACAGGCGCCTTTGATTCTCCCCTCAGACACTGGCAGCTCTTACTGGAAACTTGTTGCAGGGCTGAGCACAGCAAGGGGAGGAAAACTGCTCATTGTGAGGGCCAGGCAATGCCACCTCCCTCAGGACCTCGCTTCCAGTGGGAGCCCACGGCGGTCTTGAGGACGGTCCCCGGGTCTGATGGAGGAACCTCACTGACCTCTGGCCAAGGCTGAAGAGCATCTGGGTTACCCCAACTTTGTCTTGGTCAGACCTCTCTGACCATATGTGCTGGGCCTTAAACTTTCTGCTGTCCCCTGCAGGCACCACAGTAAGGTCACAGCTTCCCATGAGGGATGAGAGGAGTGGACCTTTCCTCCTCTCTGCTAGCATGGGGCACACCTCTGTGGCCAAGTGCCCTTTGCAAGTCCCACCATGTCCCCACACTGGCACAAGCGCTGTGCCTGCTCTCCGGGTCCCTTCAGCTGATCTGCCACAACACCATCATCGTGCTGTGACATTAATCGACCTGCTGTGACCTCCTGTTCCTTTCCAGTCTGCGCATGGCTGGGGCGGCCAAGCTTTGAGATTGCAGTGCGTTAAGGGTGCAAACAGCTTGGCAGAGGCTCCCCTCACCCAGCGGAGATGAACTGGGACACAGGGATGAGGACATCGCTGACATCCAAGTCCCCTCAATACGCCTTGATAGTTTGAGTACGTTAACAGCTGGACTCAGTGATCTTAAGGGTCTTTTCCAACCTAAATAATTCTATGAGTGTGGCTTGTTTTACCTTGACCTTCACAACACTAGGATTTTGATTGGAAATAAACCCAACCATGAAGCCTCCAACCCCACTCTGACCCATGCAGTCATCTGAGAGCCAAGGCAGATGACCTCAGCACTGACACAAAAATGAGCCCTCTGGAGAAAAACACCATGGAGTCGTAACATGCCAAGCCGCTTCCTCAGAGGCCACCATGTGTGGTGGGACCTTGACTTGGTCCCTTCCCACCAGTTCCCAGGCAACACGATGCTGCAACCACAAAGTTTCAGCTTCCAGGAACTGAAACACCGCTCCAGCGAGACCCAGCGGTTTCCCAGCAGTGCTGTCACCCTTCCACGGCAGCAGGGAGGGGTATGGGGACAGGGAGCAGAGGAAAACCCTGCAACAGCCTTCCCCTAAAATTTGGCCAATGCCAAAAAGTCATTCCTGGTGATTGATGGCCCTCGTCATTTGAAAAACAAACCTACATAGATGGATTTTTAAAAAACACTGTAAGATATCCCATTGATGAGGGCAACAGGTTTCTAAACTTCAGATTATGTGTTTAAAGATATAAATCGGCAGTCATGCTCACTCCAGCAGCACCAGAAGTCTGAGGACTGGCTTACTGGTGAAGCTGAAACCTCAGTCACCCTCAGGCCCTGGCAGGGCCATCTGGTTTATTTAAGAAGAGAAATAAATGGCTTTTCTCTCCGTGCCCTCCTCTCCAGTATTTCCAAATGCCCTGGTTTAACCATCTCCCTGCCAGTTGCCTTAAAGCATTTAGAGCCAGGTGTGGGTATCTCTACCACCAGAAAGCAGTGGGAACCTGTGAAACACCCGCGTGTCCCTCTTTGCCAAAGCCTAAGCAAGCACGGCCACGTGCCAGTGATCACCCTGCCATGGGTGTCTCATTAAACCCAAGACCATTATTTGATAGGAATTAGTCTCTCAAAGGACAATATATTCTTCTGAAGATCTTTCTCGTCCTCTTTTCAGCCTAAAACTGATGAAAAAAATGCCATAAATATCCTTCTTACAACTGCTTTTTAAATGTCTGGTGAATTATCTTTTTAAATCCTTTCTTACCTTCCTTCTCGCTCCCCTCCCCCACCTCAGCAGAAGGATCAGCAAAGAATACTACCACCACACACAGGGAATGCCATAAACACCTATCCTCTGTTTTCTGTATCTGTATCAGAGAAACATTGATCTATTGAACCTCTTGAAGACTGATATTGATCTAGACTTCCACTGCAGTCAATACACCACAAATTCATCGTAGTCAAATTAGTGCCAAAAGTCAGTACGTGCTTATAGCTACAATCTGAATGTCTTATAGCTTGGTGTCACCTGCAGCGGCCACCGAATGCCACAGCATCCCCAGCCCCTCTCCAGCAAACCCAATTAAACAATTTCACACTTACACAGCTTTATGACAGAACTCCCCACACTTGGTGTGGCTCTCCATTGGGGAACATGGTCTGCTGTGCTGGGTTTCTCACAGGCAATTTACTTCCCTCCTCACCCTCCTTCACAGTTGCCTTATTTTAGCAGGGTGGTGTGTTATTACAGCCAGAGAAAGCAGCTTATCTGGCCATTTCTTGTTGCTTGATGCAACTCCATTAGCTACCACCTTGCCAGGAGCACGTTAGCATCGTCACAGCTTTCCCTTGCCGTCAGGCTGAAGGCCAGGCCAAGCGCTCTCTCCTCTTCTCCCTGCTCCCATTTGTCCCTTTGCACAGCAAAAACATTTGTGACAGAAATTAGAGGTACAATTTGCCCTTGATTGTTCATGAGAAATTGGCTGTGACATGGAGCTCGGCAGCCAGCCCATCAATTGCTGAGGATGGTGGGGTTTAATTTGGTTTCTTCCCCGGCCATGGAGACAAGTGTCATTTATTCTCTAATGACAGTGGAGCCGAGGCTATGCTGGAGATGTACATAACTCAGCTTTCCTCAGGTCCTCCTGGAGATGGAGGTGGCAGCAAAAGGCTGGGGAAAGCAAAGGCACAGTGAGGTCCAACAAAGGTACTGCTGCGCTGGCTGCAGCCAGGGCAAGATCTTCTCTCTTAACCCAAAGGGACAGAAAAAGCACAAATGCAACTGGACAACCCAGAGCAAATGGGGGGCTCCCTAAAGAAAAGATGGAAGGAATGGGCAAAACCACAAACCCTTCACCTGATCCACCTTGCAAGCACTGATTTTCCTGAATGTGATTTTTCATTCATGGTAGACCGCCATGTTTATCATACCTCACTCAGGTTCTCCATAATTTTATGGTCCTCTGTGATATTGCTCTCATTCATCTCTTTTCCAGTGTACGGGTTCTGGCCTGTTTCCTCTCTCCTCATAAGCAAAGCTGATCCATAATATTGAACTTTCACATTCCACCTTTGCTATGGCAGAAAATTTCATTAGGGAAAATGCAGCTGGATTTGAGGATGAGAAAGACCAGCAGGAATTGTCTGGCTAATTATCTGTGTGCCCTGTGAAAGCTTTTCAGTTATTTTCTTGTCCTTACTTAAAACAAAAGCTAAACTCATAAAACTTCCATAAATGAAAATATAAAAACATTTTCCACCAAGATAACTTCAACACGTTCCCTTCTTATTTAACGTCTTTTTTATTAAAAGGCTTTTTTTCCCAACTCATTAGCTTAAAATGTTTAAATGAAATAGTGATTTGAGCTGAATGCTGAAATTCTTTGAACATTTTTCTTGCCTGAGTTAGCACGATAAAAACTTTTCCCTAAAAATGTGCTGTGCTAAATGAACTGACCTAATCCCATGAGAAGATTCAGCTTCAGCAACTCCCTGTTTTAAAAGGAAAAAAAATTGCTTCACCAAAAAATTCAGACTGAGCCAATGTCTGACCATCCCCCAGCCCTGAGATGATCTGGGAACAAGCGTGGCTCCACTACATATCTCATGCCATATGCCGCGGTACGTACCTTGGTCTGGGGCTTACGGGATCCCAGCTCAGTTTTTGTGGGAATCACCTCATTTTGTCTCTGGGCCCCAATTCCTCATCTATAAAACACTTGCAATAGACTTCCCTGGTCTCCCATCTATTGGTCCTGCACTGGGAATTCCATCCTCAACCATGGGGGGCTGCCGGGTCGGACCCAGCCAATGCGTTTCACTGCCATCATCAAAAGTGGACCCACACAATGGATTTCTCTGGTGCTGGGAGCTGGCAAAGATGGGGCTGGTGGAAGCTGGAGGGACCGAGCCCAGTCCATGATGAATCTTCTGGTCCAGCTCCACCACTGAGCAATACACAATTAAAGGTTTCCCATTGTGCTCAGGACTGGGGGAAAAAAGAAAGAAAAAAGGAAGAGCTGCATGCCTGGCAAAAACGTCCAAAGACACCCATCCATCTGCACCTCCCCTCCACCGCACCAAATAAACACAGCTGTCAGCAAGAGCCCTCACGCTGCTCAGCGCTGAGCAGAAGCACATACATACCCCTTAAAAACGACAGCAGGATGCTTATTGACAAAACACCATCCCTTTGTGGGGCTGGAGATCCCACCCTGCCCCACATGAGAAGGCAGGAGTCAGGCCGTGTCCCGTGCAGAGCAGAAAAGCCATCGCGACATGTTCACCTCTTGGGACCAAGGCACCAGGAACGGAGGCTCCACAGGTGCTGCCCATGCCCCATCCCCTGTGGTCTCATGGGACCAGCCATCCACGGACAAAACAACTCAAGAAATGAAGAAAAATTGAAAGGAGTTTTTCCCTCCCTTATATCCCTACAACCCTTAAACGGTTTGATTTTATCCCTCCCATCCCACTGCAGGTGGTACCCAATAAAAGATGTCTCAAGGCAGCTGCTTCAAAGCACAGTTTTCCTTTGAAAACGGACCGTGTCAATGGTGATGCAGCAGCGTCGTTCCTCCATGGAGCTGCTCCGCGCGCGTGTTTGGAGACCGATTGCTCACCTGGTTGGCTAAAAAATAAGCTCCATTATTTTTTCTCGTTTGGGTTCCCATACTGCTGTGGCAGAGCATAATGGAGAAAAGCCTGCTTCTTGCCTTAAAAAATGGTAAGCAGAATCTAAAACTACAGAATTTTTTTTCATGTAATTTTTTTTCCTTTTGGAAAAGGCACAAAGTTAGGAAAAATGCTAATTAAGTCCTCTTCTCCCCTGCAAACAAGACCTGCTTCAATTTTGGACTTTTTTTTTATTCCTTAACCCACTTGAATGGAATACCAGGGAGCAACACTGCTGTGGCAGCAGCCAGGAACTGGGGCTTTCCAGGGCTGAGCAATGAGCCAGAACCAAATGCTGGCTCCAGCAGCAGTGAAGCCTCTGGTATCACTTATGCAGAGCCAATTTTCAGATTAAAATGGCAATTTCATTTCTTTTATCTATCCACTTCCTTTGTATCAATATCCTTTTTTCCTAGAACCTATTTACCTGCTTCATTTTAAAATAGATGTAGATATTGTCCCTCTTTTATGGAAGATTTATGAGCTCTATAGGTTTGCTTTTACAAATATTAATATTATATAAGCCGATGGGCTTATTCAACTGCCACAGGCAAAAAAAGACTCAGTCAGCAAGTTTTCTTCCTGATGATTTCTTTTTAAGGGTCGTAGGTTGGCGTTTACAAGAAGACAAACTAGTTCAGGATAACGAGGAGAGGATAAACAGGATAAACAGCAAAAAAGAAATCAGGACAAGCAGAAAAACTCTACCCAAGCCGGTTCCATGCTTCTGCCTGCTCTTGTATTATTATAATGACCACGTTTCTAAAGCTTAGCCCCCAAAATTTTTTTTGCTTGTTCCATAAACATACAGGGGAAAAACCAGCCTTAATCCGGCAGAGTTTGTAAGACTCCCTTTGCTCAGGGATGTAGATCATTATTCTTGGTTTACCCGACACATTGCCAAGCAGAGAGAAAAGCAGAGCTCTACCCCCAGTCCCTGCGTCCTCTGCAGGTTCCTAGACTTGACCCTGCGCTTTGCACCAGTATCCCAGACTGGCTCCTTCCCCACTCCACCAATGCCAGGGGAGGAAACTGGGTTTAAATTCACGCCCCTGTTGACCGGGGTGCAAGCAGCACCCACGATGCTCTCTAAGGGCTGTCGGTTCTGACACCTGTGGGCACCTCTCCTGGTCCATGCCATGGCCACTGGTATTGCCCCAGATGCCTCTTTGCAGCAAGGAGCCATGCTCACAGTGACTTGCAACACACCTCCAGAGAGTCTTTGGTTGTGCGACATGCACAGAGAGGATGCTGGTATATCCCAATTTCCAAATTTTCAGGGCAGTCCAAGGCTTGAGCAGTAGCATGTTTTTTCACTCAAAAGATCCCTTTCATTAATATTCCTTGAAAAGCTTTACCAGACTGCACCTTTGCTCATTAACCAAGCTACAAGTTGCTTTTTTTCATTTAAAAAGGCTCCTGTCACAGTTGACAGCCTAAACCCTTAGCCTGACCTGAATCCGGCCCTTGGTTTTCTGGCAGGGGCAGCCCTGGTGAGGTCCCTTCCCACCGTGCCCAATGTCCCTGGCTGCAGGAGGAGCACAAACCACCCCAGTGCCCATCTCCATCACTCATCTCCTGCCATCCATGCCAGATAGCCACAGAGAAATGGGCTTTGTTTTTGTAGGGTTACCCAGGGGAGAGAGGATTTTGAAAGCCCCTTTTCCTGCCAGAAGTCCCTTTATACCCTGGGTGCAGTTGTGCTTCGCACACACAAGGGAAGAAAAATCCAAACACACTATTCAACAAAATTAATGACCCAGATTACTAAAATAAAGCTACAACTCAAACATCCGGAACTAATTTCCAAATTACACTTCACTTTATCTCTGCAGCTACCATTAAATAGGGTGGAAGTTTTTAAAATAAAAAAAGAAATTAAAAAAATCACCACCACAAGCTAGATTAAAGGGAAATTGCTTTTGGCTGTTTGAGTTTTTCTTCCAAGTTTTCGAAGGTTTACAGTATTAAAATTTTTACAGTCATTTTCCTGAGATCAAACGATCCCAGGAACAACGCCCATTAATTAGAGCAACACATATGGTGCCACAATACTCTAAGGAGCACGCTCCTGCAATGTAACAGCCTCTGGGCCACACAAAGCCAATAATTTCCTTCCAAAGGTTGCCACACACCTCTTTAATGAGCTATCGTGTGCACGTAATCAGCTGATTAATTCATTAGGAGAAAAAACTGCAGTTTGGATTACAACCAGGATTTTGGTTGATGCCACCACTGAACCGCAGGACCGGTTTCATTAGCTCGCGCTGGAGGATTCACTTGAATCCAAACAGCCGTTTAATTCGAGCGAATGCTGTGCACAGAATCCAGGGTAGAAGTTAATGCAGCTGCTAATGATTTCCTCTCCCTCCCCCTTGCTTTAAATGTTCCATTAGGTTAACAACAGCGGCGTTTCAAAAGGCTACAACCTACATGTCCTGAAGACAGCAGGTCCCTTGGCAAGGGACAGATCAAACCACTCGATGGCACTGGACCTGGGACATCCAGGTCATTAAAGATCCAGCAGAGAGACCACCTCCGCTCTGGCATGGCTTGCTTCCCAGCCAGCAACTGGATGCCAACTTGGCTGCCTGCAGGACTTGTCAGACATGATCAGGTCTTGCGTGTAGCCTCAAATGCTCGTTTGCAGGGCTCTGCTTGCGTTGCCACTTTCCTGGGCGTTGCGGGATGACGTCCTTCACCAGGCAAGGTGGGCACAGAAGAAGGCTGTCATGATTTGGAAGCAAATGTCATCCACTCTGCAGTAGATGTTACACAAGGTCTAAGCATCTCTTTGGTTGGATGGATATCGAGAGCATTCCCAGAAACACAGAGTTAATCAAGAGATGTTGTAGAAGCAGAAAGGAATTCTCTGCAGACCACAGAAACAGCCTTTTCAATGTCTTTGAACTGAAGATCAAAGAATCAATTCCCACCCATAGAAGGCAGGCAGAACAGTGCAGCACAGAACACTGTTTCCTACAGCTGGTTTAGGTTTCTTTTCAGTCAGAAAAAGTGACAAAACTTGTAAACAAGGGACAGTTTATTCTGTATTTTCAACATAAATGTGTATTTTTCTTGGTGGAGATTTAATACACCAGGGCTTTAGCGAGGCCTTCAATCACTAGAAGTTTTCCAGCACATCCTGAAAATTTCCATTCAAAGGCAATGAACAATGTAAAAAAATTGTGTGTAACTGAAACTCCACATGACCATCAAAAAAAGAGTTTCAATGGGAATAGTTCTTTTGTTTTTAAATCAGCCCTAGTTTTGCATAATGCTGCCTGTTGCACTGAAGCATCCTTTGTCATCAGTGAGTTATTTAGGAAGGAAAAGAAGAAAGTTCTGGTGTATAATAGCCTGTTGAACCGTGATGGGAAGTCAGGTAAATGACCGAATTAGCATTCTTTTATCTTGCTGCAAAAGTAGCTCTAAACCATGTAACTCATCACTTACCACAGTTTATGAAAATCAGCTTGCTCCTTTCATGCGGCCATAGTCGGAGGCTGTTTGTGGTGGGTGCAGGAGGCTCTCACCTGGCAGCACTGTGTCCTGGTGACAGAAGCCACCTGCCAGATCCTGTGCTGAACAGCAAACTTGGGACTTTGGCTCTCCCCGAATGCCCCCAGCCCCGCTCACTACATAGGAAAGCGCCAGCGCTTGCATTAAAAACAAAAATGCGATGACTTCTGGTCCTCTGGTGGGCCCAGAGGCCAGTAACACCACCGGGGGGATCTAAACAACCCCAATACTCTATTCCATTGAGAAGCACAAGTAATTACCACTGCAACATATGGCACATAAATACCAGCAGCAGAGTTTGGATGTGCTTTAAAAATCCACTTTAGAGCATCTGTGCTGCTGGTACCCGGGTTGTGCCCAGCTTCGTCTGCATCATGGAGCATAGTGGCTGTTGGGTTAACACACAGGCTCACTCCGGCTCCATTTACATAGGACAAACCAGAGTACGGCCTCAACCCATGTGTCCAGGTAGGATGGACAGTGGCCAGGCAGGGTAGAGGAAAAAGCCCAATTCCATTGTGAGAGATGGAGCAACTGGAATCCATGAGACCTGCCACCCTCAGCTCTTGAAGCAGCTGCAGATGATGATCTGCACTGTTCACAGCCCACACAAAACCCCCAGGACAGGCATTTCACCTGGATGCCGGCTCCCCTCCGTGCTGGAGCCCAGCAGCCGGCGGGTACCCAGAGCCAGGGAGCACGTCCCCCTGGTACCCCCCTTCCCCACCGGCATCACCTGCTGGTGTGCTCTGAGCACGCCAACAGGTATGGCTGGATCCAATCTAACCTCAGATCTAGTGTGTCAGGGTTAAATTAAATGTCACCAGATACAGTTCTTACAGCATTTGTAAGCCCAGGAGAACTCTTCTCCCCATGTACTGGGCTGCCATCCACACGTAGCCAGGGAAGAGGTTTCCCTGCTCAACAGAGCACGATAAATCATGGAGAGAGGTTGCCTCATCCCTGAAATCACATCCTCTCTGTATGAAGAAAAATCAAAGCCAAAACTTTGCAAATTCCGGGTTTTCTGGGCACAGGACACAGGAATGTCTGTGGTTTCCTGGATGATTTTGCACAAGGCTCATCGGAGTCCAAAGCTGCCGGGGGCTGCTGTGAGCAGAGCCAGCTGGACAGTGCTCCTCAGGAAACATCTGCTTGAGATGGACGGAAGGAACAGAGAGTGCCTCAACCCTCCTCTTCCCACACTTCTCCACCTTGTCTCATCCATACGGCAGGAGGGTGGGCAGGGAGGGCAGCTGCTGTGTCCCTTGCCCAAGGGGAATCCCATGTCAGGAGGCTCCCCAAGTCCTCTCCACCACAAGAGCTGGGACGCCTGCCCTGCACACAAGGTGTAGGCTCTGCAAGATGGGCTCTCTGGGGGTTTGGCTCATCTCAGCACACAGATTTTCGGACATTTAATTAAAATCTCCAAGCCTCCCAAGTATCTGACATGGGGCTGTTGACATCACCCAAGCAGACTGTGCAGAGAGACCTTCTAAACACTCCTGTCTTCCAGCTGGATTGGGACCAAGATGAGCAAGAAAATGATGAATTCTTTTAAAAAAGAAGTACAAATTGCTCTTTACCAAAGTGAGGATACACAGCACGGCTCTCCTAGGGGGTGACTTTAGAGATCCTGGTTTTGCTTAATGAGCCTGTCCATCTCATTGGACCCGAACGGCACGTTTGCTTATGGTACGTAGGGAAAGTCAATGACGCATTGAGAACACAATGGCGTTAATCTATATTCTCTCCCAGTCTCACCGAGATGAGCTCCTACTCTTTCGGTTTCAGTCATTAAACAAACCACGTCTGGTAGCTAACTGAACAGACTGCTATACATCAAAACAAATCTCTCTCTAACTCTGTTTATTGGATCTTTTATTAGGACAGTGTCTTCTCCAGGATGGACTCCAGACCTGACTTTCTCCCCACAGCATGACCGCTAACACCAGAGTTTGCCTTGGCCCATCCAATTCCTTGCTCACAGCTCTCAGCCTCCATCCCATGCTTCAGAGCTGAACCTCCAGCACGGCATAAATATTTCTCCATTTACAGCAGCCAACAACATTTTACCTTGATAAATCAGCTCAGCTGCACATCTATCCTCCACTCATTAGCTCGGAGATCAGTGACTTGCTTCCTTCCTTCCCCTTGTAGCATCACGCTTCTCTCCAGCTAGGTAGGCTTGGTTTTCAAGATAACCTCAGGACACAGAGTGCCTGTTTAAATATGCTGACAGTGTGGCTCAATATCCCTTTCAAGAGATTGCAGAAATTCTCTAGTCCTCTGCAAACTGGGAATTCAAACACTGTTATTACCGTGCTCTGTGCTAGGACTGGTCCAAGGGCTGCTAACAACAGCCACAGTCCCTGTGTTCACCTCAGCAGCTTTTAGATTGGGTCTTAGCTGCATCTTCCCATCTGGTTTTTAGCAATGAAAATATTGTGGTGTTAAGAAATCTATAAATCAGAAGCTGTGCTGGGGTGTGAAATAGAGCATCCATGTGGGAGAGGATTAAGCCCCACTTATGTCTCCTGTCCCTGGATCTATGTGACTACAGGAACAACACATTTGCTACCTGGTTGGCTTTGCTGCTTCTCTTTAAAACAGCGGCATTACAATGAGCTTTTCTTGTTGACAGGCTCTTTCTATTAGCTGTACAAGTGTCTTGAACAATTATTGATGCTGTGGGCAACTGGCAAACAGAAAAAAAGGAGCCTTCTGCTCACAAACAAGGCTATTAAATCAAAGGAGGCAATAATATTGCAGTCCTCAGGTGCCCAGCCCTCAGGTGCAAACACCGGGAATTCTGCAGAAGTACTTCAGGAGCACCCCACAGGCTGTACAAACTGGAAGAAATTACCCACTGAACAGTGGCAGGTNAAAAAAAAAAAAAAAAAAAAAAAGCCCTGCATCACCAGAGTGTTGGACAATTTGCAAAACATGACAAAAATTCTTTAATTATTAAAACAAACTAACTGAAATGAATAATTTAACCTGCTCTGACTAGTCCAGAGCATTTTCCTGTGGCTACCGGGATGACTCTGCTTTCAGTAAGAATTGCCGTTAATCATGACTTGGGACCAAAGCTGTTTTGCAGAAAACAACCAGAACAAAGCAGAAACCAAACAAACCCACAGATTATACTCCTCCCCAGAGGGATTCAAATTATACAGTACCCGATTTTTGCAAACGAGCTGAACTATGCAATGCACTCCCCCTGCCCCAAATGCTAATTTAAATAATAATAAATCTGCACGTCTATACACACTGTTATCTCTTCAGGCATTACAAGAGGTACCAAATGATGCAGCACCACTTGTGTATGTACCAGACCACTGCGGATGGGCAAACAGCAATAACTAGCTCCCTCAGAAGAGCGAAAGCCAAGGGCACGGGTGCCGACCCCTCCTCTCAGCGAAGACCCGTGCATCCCTCCAGCTGTGCACAGCTGGCACTCCCTCCTGCAAACCACCCCCACTGCTCCTCAGCTCTCCTCCCCAGCAACACCGGGTGCCCCAGCCACTGCTCGGACCTGCAGCTCTGCCACACCGAAGGACAGGCTGAGAGCAGGGTTTTTGCAATGTTTTATCCAACAGAAATGTGGGTACAGGCGATGGTTTGTGTATGTACTGACAGTTTTGTTTGCCCTTGCTCACCCCCTCCCAGCTGCTTCCAGGCTTTGCTCTGGGCCGGTTGTGCACAGCTTCATCCCAGTCAAGTGCAAACTGATGGGATATTGGAAAAGTAGGGGGCTTTTTCCCCCCCCTCCTTGTTAGGGGACAGGTTGCTGTTTGTAACAGCTCTTTCCTGCTGCTGGCAGGGAGAACTGCCCTCCCTGCTCTGCCAGGACTGCAGGTCTATAGGGGAGATACTTCGCGCTCCCTCCTGAGCCCGCACGCAGCTGGGGCTATGTAAGACATCAGCAGCTGGTGGTCAGTGCACAACTGCTCTTGCTCACGTGGCACAACGCAGGAGAAAACTAACGCATCCAGGAGACACGTCCCTTTTACTCCATGGCTGCTATCAGAAGCATTTTCATAGCACAGGAACTTCACGCAGGTCCTATTTTACCAATGGGGAAACTGAGGCAGGGGCAGCAAAGGGAGGAGAGTGCTGGGTCACTGGCAGCAGAACATAACGGTGCTTTGCAGACAGTGGTGTGAGGGCCTTTTGGCTGCTGCTCCCACCACCCCATCCCTGGGATGTGGGCACCCTGCAGATGGAAGGATGAGAGGACTGTCATCTAGGTTCTGCCCAGGTAGTTCAGAGGAAAACAGAGGTCCAAACACCATGTCCCACTTGCAGTAATGAGAACTTCTGTCTCCCTGGCACTCATCACCTGGTGGCTTTGGAAACTTCCCCAGATGGTCCTGCCAGCTTTGGAGTACTTCACAAGGGGTTGGCCAGTTGGATCCAAACCAAACCAAGCCTGGAAGTGTCCCCGGCTGAAATATTACCAACAATTTGCCCATTTGGAAAATCTTCCATTTTTCCCAAATCTTCCAGTTTACCAGACCCCGCTGTGCTTAGGGCAGCTCAGAACGGTGTACTGGAGGGATAGGGAAGCCGTGTGCCAGCTGTGGGCTGCACAGCGACCTGGCAGGCTGCAGCGAGGGCACTTCATTAAGCACAGGCATTTCGGGTGCTCAGGATCATCTCCAGGCTCCTGCAAGTGGGCTTGAAGCCAGGGGGCTTCAGGGAGGTGCCAGGGAAAGGGGGCCCTCATTCTGCACAGAGTCCCCAAAACCAAGGTTTGGCGGCACGGGACCGGGCTTGGCTGAGCATCGCCTTTGAACAACCTTGTCCCTAATTAGGAGTCCTCATTCCTGGCTCTGACCAGGAGCAGCCAGAAGCCTCGGAGGTGCCTGCTGTGACTGATGGCACTGGCCACGTGGCAGTCAATCGGTCAGAGGCGATGCTTTATGCACAGGCTGCCAGTAATAAATAATATTTGGGTGGATTTTAATGTTCCCTTGAAGATCATGGGTACCAAGTGTTGTGACTCATGCCTATTTGAAAGGACAGTGGACCGTGTAGCCATGCGCCAAAGGATGGGCTGTCTCGATATACCCCCCCCAGCTTCAAATAACCCCTTCAGGAGGCTGGCTCCCCAGGGGCACCGGCATCCCTGGGGCACCTGCTGGGTACCTCAAGCCTGGGTTTCTGCTGGGTGGCTTGATGCCACGTGCCCATGGCCCCAGGGTCACCCCGCTACTGCTGTCTTCTCCTCACCAGCCTGCAGACCTCAAAACCCTGCGTTAATTTTCAGGTGGGCTTGGACGGGTTGGGGGCAGCGGCACCCCAAAGCCGTTAGGCAGGGAGGAGTCTTTTCCCAGCATCATGGCCATCTGTGTGACCGCAGCCACACACACCGCCTCAGATCCAACCCTGATCTTAATTACAACAACGTCTCTTTGCTCACTGCGGTCCCAATCGCACCAACGTGAGATGTGCGAATTAAAGCCGGTGCCTGTGATTTTACACATCAAAAGCCACTCCCCTTCCCAGCATGGCTGGCAACAGGCACATTTATGCACAAAGATCATCTCTCCCCCACTGGGCAGCAAACGATGAAATAAAAAGATTATAAAACTTACATATTTGAAAAAGCTCTAATGGGAAAATATCCCCAATCTTCTGTGGCCTCTCTATGATGTTGATACAGCCTGACACAGCTGGAGGCATCCTTCACCTTTCTACACGTAAACAGCCAGAATTTATATACCTATTATATCTATTCGCAGTGCGGACAGATATTGAGATTAAGGGGTTTCAGGTTCCCAGCCATGTACCCCATGCCAAGACCCAGGCAAAAGGGATCCCATCTAACCACCCCAGCTACCGCTGGTCTCTTTAACCCTCAGCCACACTTCCCTGTGCTCGAGGCTTGGTTTGCCTCTCGTAACGTAACCCTTTAAGCATAAGCAATAAAGGAAGATGGATGTTTTTATTTTGTTGAATCTTTGCTAAAAGTATGGTTCCCCTCTGTGAGGTCTGTGGCTGTTGGTGGTGATGGCAGGCCGAGGCAGATCGCTCCCATTATGGGCAGCCGCTGCTCTGTACTCATGAGATTTATGCAGAAGCTCATCCCCTGGCCTCTTCCCGAGACCTATTCCAGCAGGAATGACACAGACTAACTTTTTGATACCAATCAAACTCATTAAATGGAGAGGTCTCGCATTCCTACATAAGCAGAAAATGAAATGCAGAGAAACTTCTGGAACACTCCATCCTGCACAGCAGAGCAGAAATCCATCTGGTAAATTGGGTGCATTTANTTTTTTTTTTTTTTTTAAGGCCCATATATTTTGACTCCTTCAGCTTCACGACACAAGCTCTGTCAACACATTTGATTGAAAATGTCAAAGTGACCATCTGTATCATGTCACAAGCAGAATCGCTCTCCTTGCAACACCAGGATGGCTCTTCATCAGGAGCAGAGACATGCCTCAGCATGCTGAGCGGGCTGCCATTCTCTTAGGCCATTTATATACACACACACACATATATATATATATAAAAATAAGTACCATTTGTTAACTATATGGAAGCCAACCATCCAGGCCTGCTGTCTCCTACCCTAAGTACCACGAGGACAATCTCATCTCCTGCTGAACCTTGTGCAGAAAGGTAATTGGCATCATTCTGCAACCACAGAGTCTACAGGTACTGCCAGTTTGACTAGACAAACTGCCCACAATTTGCAGACACATCTATTTCCAAAGCTTAAAAAGCTGGGCAATACCCCAGAAGGAACCGAATGCCTTCCCATGGGGATGAGGAGCCATGCGCGGCCACAGCTTGGACTCAGAGTGGTGATGATACAGACACCGTTATGGAGAAAGGCCAACAAAACCTGCCAGAAAGGTTGAAGAAGATACGACATATATGTCCTTGGAGGGACTAAGGCAAAGCCCCAGGTTCTGCTGCGTTATTTAGGGTTTTACCTTGACCACACAACAAACTTGTTCAGAAATACAGGCAATGAGTTTCTTTTTCATAAAGAGCAGGGTGAATCCTTGTTCCTCCTTACCAACACATCAATTCTTCCTGCTTTGCTTGGGATAGAAAGGATGCTGCTGTACTCAAATGGCAGTGAACACAGGAGAGCTAGAAAAATAAGTGTTATTCCCTCTTTAACACAAGGAACAAGACAATTTGACCTTTCCAGACACCTGCAGCTTTCTACAGCTCCAGCCCTGCCTTTTAGAAGGTGTTTTGGGGTACATCTAGCCCACAGAATGCAAAGAGAGCGCAGACATTTCAAACAGCTTTAAGCAGGTTAGGTACTGAGACCTGTTTAGCTGCAATAATAAACTAGCGTTGTTTTGTTCAGATTTCTTTTTTTCTTTTTCTACATGCCACAGCCACCAGTGTGGCGTTTGCATAGATGTTATCCTTTATTTTCTTCCATAGCAAGGACACAGACATCTCAGTGCAAGCAGATCTGCTGCTGCTGTGCAATTAACCCACTTTAGCAGACAGCTGTCCCCATGCAAAACCACAGCAGCAGCAGCCGTGGAGGTAGGACATAGCCCCTTCCTCAAAGGGATAACTTTCAAAGCATAATTAGGCCAATTTCAGTGATCAAGCTATTAAACTGAGTTAATCTTGTTCTTGGTAAAATAACCAAAGATATCAAAATGTAAACCCCTAAGTTAATGCAAATTTAAGCTTTCACATTGATTGACCATCACCTATTTATGTCATTGCTTAATCTAGCAGCACCAAAATTAACATTCTTCTAGCAACAGTACAAATAATAATCCTCAGTGCTTTTCAGTGAGCGATAACATCTCTGGCTCCAAGGCTGCTGTCCTGCAGGGGTGCACAGAGGCTACATGCAGACAGGCAGAGCCCATCCTTCCCCCAAAGAGATTTCTCTATGTCAGCAAGAGAAATGACAAAATGGAAATGGGGAGGATGAGGTGTGAGCTGGAGGTCACACCGCAGGGAGCACAACATGTCCCCCATGTCCCAGGCAGATGCCCCGGACACCGAACCTCAATGCCTCTCAGCAATTATTTACAGCAGTGCTTTGCATTATTATCTAGCCTTTTATCCTGGTTAAAGCCTCAGGTTAAAAATAAAACAATGTTTTGGTTGAAAATCTCAATTATTTTTTTTTAATTATTATTATTTGTTAGATTTTGTGAAGTGTCTGCAATTGATGGAACATTGCCAGGGAGGCAGCGCAGCAGCGATGCTGTCATCTGGCTCCCTGCCAGCATGCATCAGGCCATAATGGTTAACGAACCCCCTGTAGCCCTTGTTTTGCTCCCTTTTCTGTATTTAACACTATCATTTATAAGGCCCTTGGGAAAAGTAAAGGGTTTGCATGTGACTGTCCTGTGAATTTTCCACAAGAAACCAGGTTTCTGTGAACAGGGATGCAGCTGAGCACCTGCGCTTAATGAGGTTATGTCAGAGCTCACTGCGTGGGAAGAGCGAGGGGTTTGCAAGAGCCCTTCCTTTTTCTTTCTCTCCTTTATTTCCTTAAATAAATGCATTTCGTCCTCTTTTCCCTCTCCTTTCTGCTTTGCAAACAAGCCATTATCATGGCTTGGTGACCACAGCCTGGCACAGTGGGTGGCTGCGAGCAGCGAAACTGAGGCACACAGGGCTCCCTGAGGATCCCAAAATAAAAGCATTTGGGCTCCCAACAGAAGAAAACTCTAGGGTGGGAAAGTTGATTGGTTTTTGCCACAGAGGGCTGCGTTGCCCGATTCCCCACAGACGTGGGGACGTCACAGCCAGCCCTGGGGGACAAAGGCCAGCCCAGCCCAATGAGGAGGGGAACAAAGCCGGGAGAAACCTTCACCAGACATCTCTTGAAGGTGCCTGAGCACTACGTGATGCCTGGCCTGCGGCACAGCTGCCCGCTTACTCCCAGCCCCTGTCTTTTATTTCCTCGCTACTCCAGGCTCCACCACCCTCCAGCAAGGGGAAAAGCCTGGCTGCTGGGCTGGGATCAGGTCTGGGTGAGCAGTGCTCGCCTTCTGGAGCCAACGTACCCCAGGCAAGCCCTGAGCTTGAGCCAGGAACCCCTCGGAGCCGTTCCTGTCCGACAGGGTAGTGCTACACCAAGGGAACACGAAGGAAGGTCCACGTGACTGTGCCACAGACAGCAAATTAATTTCTTCTCATCAGCTCTGTTGCAATTAACACAGAGCAGTAGCAGGGTGCTTAGAAGTGGCAGGTGCTTGGCAGGATTAGCATTACTTGCTGTTGCAAAGAAATTCAGGCAGTGCATGGCTCCTCTTCCCCTGCACGTACAATTAAAAATAAAAAGGGCATCTGCTGTATCTTTGGCTTCTCCTTCCTCCCCTGGATTAGCCCCTCCATGGGCGGCACGAGGCTCCTCTGCTAACCAGGTACAGCAGGTGCAGAACAAACACGGGAGAAGAAACAACTGACCTGCTGCAAGAGTATATTTACTCCATGGCAGCCAAAACTAGATATTGGAGCCCCTTCCTCTGCCACTGCTCTTAAACAGACAACCTAGAGAGGGGTGGCCTTCACCCAGCCTGTACTGATCTCAGTCATCCCAACACGTAATTTTGATCTGTATCTTTTCTTGCTTTAATACAAAGACCTCGTATGGCTTTGGCCAATCTATCCATCAGGCTGAGCTTTCAAAGCAATAAAAGAAGATGCCCAAAGTCCATCTTGTAGACGAGGGAAGAAATCTTGCAGGCAGGACTTGCCACAAGTCAGGACAGCATTGTTATGTATATATTCTGTGAATTAATGCCTTTTAGCTAAGCTAGTAAGACTTGAATCTTTTCCAGCCTCTAGGCTCATGGTTTTACTAAGTAGCAAGTATTGACTTTTAAAAAGGCCAAAATAATTTTATGACCATCAGGAATACTTCAAGCTATACAAAGACAGATAATGGCATGGCTCATGTGTGGGGGGAGAAATAAAATCAGTTCATATATATCAGGCCTTAATTACTGACTGACAACAGCCAGGAAGGAATTTTTCCTTTCAGAAGCAGCATTTCATACACTGTTAGAGACAGGGCTGGCAGGAGCCGAGAGCACATTTGCCCTTCATGGGACAGGCTCGGAAGATGGAGCAGCGAGACCTGTGCTCCCACCAGTGCACTGGGACCCTGCCTGGCCTGACCCAGTGTCTTTCACTGTCAATCCAACATTCCTCTTGACCACGGGGCTGACATATCAAATGCATGAGCCCAGCTGTATACAGGATGGAAATACACATTTCCCCAGACTGCCCAGATAAAGAGGGAAAGCCACTGGCATGGAGCTTACGCCGGCACTCCAGAGGAAAACGGGGAGAAAACACAATATGAAAACATGCAGGAGACAGTTTCTCTGTGACCAGCNAAAAAAAAAAAAAAAAAAAAAAAAATTGCTAATTAATACAGTGGAGAGACTGAAGAATCAAACAGGAGCCCAAATGCGTCAGATTAATCAAGCTTGCTGGACAGGCGGGAAGGAGCACCGCACCCGGCAGGGATGGGGATGGAGCCAGTGGGCAGCAGCCGGGCACTGCTCCCCACCCTTCCTGCAGAGGGGCAGCTAGCACCAAGTCCATGTCACAGTGAGGATGGTGAAAGGTAAAAGATTGTCTTTTTCCCCTCAATTCCATGGCTAAAAAGTGCCTTTCTCTGGAGGGCCAGCACTGAGCGCAATCTGGCACTTCCACTACTGCAAAATCTTACTTCATTTTGTTCCCAGATTGCCACTTCATGGGTTGGCAGGTTTTGGGAGGAACAGGGCAGGCGAAAGAAGGATGAAATGTCAGCTCCTCTGAAACCAGGGCAAGACTCCCACGGCTCAAAAGGAGGCAGGATTTCTCCCCTGCATCTGATCACCCAGGCAAGGAGGTCTGAGAAGTTGCTTTCCTCCTCCATTACCCATCACCCCAGTGAGACCCAGCCTCAACCACGGCCACAGTTTGCACCAGGTGGGAGTATAAACATGTCAGCGAAAGGCATCCTCTGATGGATGGATGGAGAGGGAGGAACAGAAGAAAATCTATTCAGATTGCTCTGACACAATTTAATCTGACTAAAAGTCACAACCACAAAGGTAGCAGCAGGCAGACACCCACAGTAACAGCAGCCCACCAGCTCAGCAGGGCCCATTTTAATGGACTTTTTGTTCGCTCCGCGTTTAAGTGAGTATATTGTATGCCATTGTATTGTACTACAAAGATCATTAAAGCAGTTCCCTAGATCTCAGGGCACAAGTGACAGATAAGACAGCTTCGGAAACTGCTCAGTGGGGTGCTGGGGTGGGCAGGCTCCACTGGCTCACCCCCCCAAAGCCTGGCACGTGGAAAAGCAGTGTGTGACGCAGGTTAGGAAATACAAGGAAAGGGCAAGAAGAAAGCATTGCAGACCCCAATAAAGAACATCACAGACTGCTTGGTAAGAGAAGACAAGTGTCAGCCAAGAGCAGAAATAAGACAGACCCTGACAAAGATCTGGCTACATAGAAAATTGCAGTAGTGAGCTGCATTACAGGGATTTCTAAAGCAAAGGCAGGTTCAAGAAGGAACCAGTGCTGGGAGAAGCCTCATCCCCATGGATGCTGCCACAGCTGCATAAGTGTAGCCCACCACCTCCTGCTGCCCCTAGACCCCCCAAGACTTCATCAGGCAGGTGACAGGCACATTGCAAGAGGCGAGTGGCTTCTCCCCTGCTCGCTGTGCCAGCCAGGAACATCGCTCGTGCAGTTATTACCCCCCGCCCAGCAACACCCCATGTGTAGCATTGGCATCCCCACCTGTCTTGACAAGCAGTCCAGAGCAATGCTGCCCACAAAACCATCGTACTAATGAACAGACACACGGCTCCCTGCTCCCCTGCCTTTGCATCCCCTGCACCTATCCTCCTGCCTGCACCCAAAGCACTGGAGATGAACCCTGCCATCTTGAGCAACCCAACGTGAAAGCATCTCCACCGATAAATCCACCACCACACAGCAAACCAAAACTATTAGGAGAAAGCAAGCAAGCTCTTTGGGTAAGAAAATGTTAGCTGAACAACTATAAGCAGAGTAAATTCAAGATTAACTTGACCTAGACAGCAAGAAAAATCATCTCTGTGTGCTGCTCTTGCCTCCCTTTGCTGCTGGGAGCTCTGCTGGCTCCCTGCATGCAGCCCCAGCAAGCGGGGCTGAATGTCCCCCTGGCCAGCGCAGGCAGGATCTGGCCACATACCAGGCACATAAGGACAGCAGAGGCAAAGCCAAAAATCCCCTGCCACTTGGGCAGATGAAGCCAGGGGGAATAAGAGGTGGTAGGTGGGTAAGTGGGGAACAGCCGGGGACAGGAGCCTCCCCCAGAGCCTGAACACGTAAGTGTATTTTAATGCTACATAAGGGTGGACTTTACAGCAAGACTGCTTTTGAAATGGATCTTGTAAGGAAAGGTTAAAGAATCTTAAATTATCCTCTCTGAACTCAGAGGCTCAGAAGTAATGTCTTTCATGTTACTTAAGGTACTGGAAGCTGGAAGTGCAGCCCCACGCAGGGTCCAGCTGCTGCGGGGGCTTTGGGCTTCAAGGGAAAACAAAAAGTTTGAAGGAGATTATATTTCTTTTCATTTGCACACTTAATACACTGTGGGCTCCAGCTGGGACTAGCTAGAGAAGCGGTAAAAACCACTTTTTTTTTTTTTTTTAATTAACGAGCTGGCTGACTATGCCATTATTCAAGCTCATTTTGTGGCTTTTTTGACTCGGAGTCTCCAGGACACCCCAGGGGAAACCAAAGCATCATCCTCAGATGCTGCCCTTCCCTGTCCTCTCGGTTAGTTAGAGGGAACGAGCAGGTCCAACATGGCCAGATGCTCCCTGGGGCTCTCTACCCAAGCAAGGCACCTGCAGGACCACAATCCCTCATGCAGCAACCCTCGCAGGAGACCTGCCCCACAGTAGCAGGACATTGCATTTTCCACCACAGACATAGGATGCTCCGGGAGGGTGTTTAAGGAGATTTTGGTCCAGCTTTCTCTCAAAAGCCACCTTCATCCCTGCCCATCAGCATGGCCTATGCTACGGGTCTGCAGGGAGAGCTTCTTATCTTAAGCGAAGCGTTCCCAGTCTGGCCTACTGCAGTATCGTGTCTGGGCTCTGCACCATGCCAAGAAATAGATTAGTTAATAGGCAAGGAGGAAATATTTACTGCTTCTCATAAGGGGATGTATGAAACTCCCCCAGCACACCTTCAGAAAGCTGAAAGAACCTTGAAACCTAGAACCAGGAATATGCTAATGAAAGGGTATGATAAAAAAAGATTATTAAGCAGTTTTAAGACTTTGCCTTTCTGCCTTGTCATATGATGTCCCACTCTCCAAGCCCAGAAATTAGGGGAGAAGGGGTGAGGCAGGACCACTGTCCCCGAGGGACCGGCTAGGGCCCCGCTCCAGGCAGCTCTGCGGCATCGTCAGCAAGAGCAGGAGCCAAACCTGGCCTGGGAGAGGCTTCAGAGGCTGATCACTCGGCCTAATAAGCTAGCTGAGATGCTGAAGCAGCTACATAAAGAACATATAGTTATGCATCATTTTAATTATGCATAAAACGGCTTTATCTTTTTGTTACCTTATTTCATTATTGAAAACTTATGTCACATATACATTTTAATTCTCAAATCCAGCCACCAACAAAACTACTTATAAATAATTTAACACACAACAAGGCACCAATCCCTCCAAAAGCAGCAATCCTGGAATGAGGCTACTGGAAAGTCTCTCAGTATCTGACACTTTAATGTCATACCAGAGCACCCAGAAGGTAGCAATATACAGCTCCTCCAAGCTATGCATGCTCATTTAGAAGCTGTAGCTGAGGAGCTTGTGTGAGAAGAGCATCTCTTGGTGATCATCAATATACAAGAGAGGTCTTTGGCACGCACTGAGGCAGGAGAGCCTGCCAGTGAGTTTGCAACACCAGCTTGAAAGCTGCACAGAGAGAAAGAAAAGAAACCTTCAGCTGCATGGTCCACTCTGCCCCGGAGACCCATAGCCAGCTATACAGATTGGGCTGGGCAAGAACATTCCCCTACCAATATCTTCTGGCACAGCGACACCATGTTTAGGATGGAGAAAAGTCATTACAACATGTCAAACCGCACAGAACAACAAAGAAGGTCTTGAGCACTGATAGCAGCTGCTGAGCACCAGCATCCCCGCAAAAAAAAAAACCCCAGGAGAGCCAAAGTGAGACCTTCACCTCCCAGCTGCATCAGGAGAAAACACCACTAGTTATCCTAGTCCACAATCAGCATTTGCTTAATAAATAGATTCTTCTAATGACGTTTGTCAGGTTTTCTAATTACACGAGACATGCAGCACAACACCTTAATTTTTCATGTACCTGCCTTCCTTTTTCTTTCCAATATACTGAAATTAAAGATGAATCCACCCATGCAACCTCTACCCTCCATGGAACCTACTACTACTTTCACCACAGGCATCCACACAGCCAGGCTTTTACCTTAAATTTCTTCATTGCATTTATTCTCCTAGTGAAGCTGTATTAAAAATGTATAGGTTAAAACAATAGATACCTGGAGATGGAAGCATGTTTTCTCTCTCATTTGGTTCTGCTATAGTGAGCAGTTGCATCTAAGACCCAGTGAGGTTAATGGGAAGTAAGCAGGTGCTTAAGTTTTAGGCATGTGAAGAAATTAATTGTTATTGAAGAGAGTACACATGTGCATATTTTACTGATTGCTGAATCAGTGCTTTTAAGCTATAAAATTGGATCAGACTGATTGCCATCACAGAGTACCCTTTTGCTTCCCCACCACTGAGGCAAGACCTCCTTAAACTGATTATTTTTGCATTAGTCAGTGGAAGGGGAGAGATGCAGGGAGCTCCCCTGAGCCCCCCGCATCCACCAACCCTTCCCATGGGGCACCTCTGCTATGTCTTCAGCTCAAGTAAGTGGGAGATGTACGAGAGCTGCTAAGGAGACAACTCTGTTGCATTGCAAAGGGGAGGCAAGCGCACCCGCGTGCTGTGGGATTACACTCTGGGTTTTCCAATTCTGTGTGTGCTACATGGAAGGCAGTGTGGGCACTGCGCAAGCCTTCTGCTCTACAGTAAGATGGGAAATTAAGACATTTTCCAGGGTAACATCGGATTTTGCCAGTCATGCTAACAAAAGCACAGCTGGCATTAAACTGATAGCGATTTTGGGTGCTGACAACAGTCTAAATTGGTGCAACAACACAGTGGCAAAACATTTGCAGCTGATGGTGTTAAATGAATTGCAGGCAGTGCTTCATCTGAATGACCACCTGGATGATGAGCTTCCTCCAAATCCCTCCCATGGACAAACCCAGTCCATTTGCTAAAGCCTGTAAGGGGGATGTTCTGGATTGCCCTTGGCACTGCCTGCACCAGCCCACTCCGCAAAGGGCCCACTCCAGCCTCGTGCAGGCAAGCTCCTGCCAGCCGCTTGCCTTTCAAAGTGCTGCAGGCAGGGCTGGGCAGGCTCTGCCCCAACCTGCTGGCTCCTTCCCACCCCCATTCCCCAAATCCAAAGAGTCAGCCACTCACAAAGCGCATCCCAAACCATGGTTCCCATCCCTCCAGCCCCATTTATGCATGACTGTGAGGCATTGCTGCAGGCTGGATTAACTCCCATTTTTGAGGCCCTCTGAGCTCGTCAGATGAAGGTCCCATGGCCATGGCATGCGTCACCCTCTGCTCCTCTCCGCGCTTTCATGCAGCGTGGGAGCGCCGGGACCCTCTCGGGAGCAAACAGCCTTTGCAAAGGGGCTTTATCTTTGCTTGCAGGAAACCTTGAAGTTTCAGAAGGCAGCAAGGGAAATTTGTGCTGTCAAAATCAAAGCTGTGGTAATTAAATAGGAGTTTCCTCTGTCCCAGGGAGGCGGTCGGCAGAGCAGTATTTGTGAGTGGGGACATGAGGTTATGTCCTACATGAGGGACTGCACGCACAGAAGGTGAAAACTGATCCCGCTCCACAGCACACTACACCAACCCCACGGCTGCGGCCGGATCCGGCAGCAGGGTCAGCAGGCTGCTGAGCCACATCCTGCTCCCACATGCAAGTACATCCTGAGGATCCTCACTCCGCTGTTCCAAGTCCATCCTCACCCTGCAACTCAAAACTTATCCTTGCTTTGTTCAAAACTAAAAAAATCTTTCAGAAAGAAGGGGGAAAAAAAACCCAAAGCAGTTTCTGAAACACCTCCCAATCTGATGTGCAAAGCAGCATTGATCTGGGCTGTGCGCAGCCCTGGGAAAGGCCAGACACTGCCCTTCCCAACGCCCAAGAGCCTTTTCCATTGATTCACTTCGTTGCTGGCATCTACTCTCCATATTTCTATTTGTTCCAGTGATGGGTTGCCAAGGTGCCAGAGTCAAATAATTTGAATTTCTCGCTGAGTGAAAGATACTCAAGGTTCAAAATTACACCTTGACCCAGCTGGGTCATTTTGCAGCAATTATCACCAATTTCTACGGTGGAAGATTGTATGAGTTCAGAGGAGGAGAAAAAAATTGCTTGTCCTTTCTTCACCTTGCATACAAATGAAAAACAAATGTGATCTTCTTGCTCTTGACATAACCATGCTTTAAAGAGCTTCACAAACATCTATTTCCTCATTTGAGCTCACACAGAAGACATATTATCTCTTTTAAATATGCCTTCTCCTTGGCAGTGTGCAGCCTATCCCCTATCTTTAACATTTTAAGAAGCCACCAAGTGGTTATTTGCAAAACTGACGTTAGGAGGTGGATATAATCTATTTTAAACCTCAGCAAAATTGGCCAATTTCATGAGGTTTTAACATACAGCTGAATTAATCAAGTCACCCAGATTATGAAATGTGAAACGCAGCTCCCCCAGCTCTCCACCCGCATGGGAGCGATTTGGAAAAAGCCCAACTATCTCACAGCACAGCGAGGAGAGAAAAAATAATAATAAAGGGAATGATTTCCAACACACACCAGCTTCCCGAGCGGCGACGCTCTCCCTAGCAGAGCGTCTCAGCCTTGCGAGACTTTCACCTCGACTCACCTGTTTTGGCATCGCCACGCTCCGCTCTTTTTGGCGGTGAAGCCCAGGGAAACCAGGAGCGATGCCTTCGGGCTCTGCACTCGCCCAGCGCTGCCTTTTCTGCGGCAGGGCCGGATCCAGCCCTTCCTCCCCTCTTCCCAGATGCTTTGGCTACCACCTGCCTTTCCCCTCTGCCCTCTGCATGGGTACTGGCATCACAGGGTCCCCTCCCCAGGAAAGGAGCCCCCCACACTGGCTGGAAGCAGCTTCACCCTTTCAAGGGGATATAAATGCAGAAAAAGGCATTTCCTCCAACGTTAAAATTCCAGACTCCTCTGTCTTGATCTTGTTTGCGAGGGCTTGCTATTCAGTTGCTTGGAGACTTTTGTTTATTGCCTTGTTTTTACTTTGTTTTAAATGGTTGAAGTTAGTGTTTTAACTGAGAATGAGGCCAAAAATATTGATTCCCAGGCAAAACTGCCTGGAGCTGGCCACGGTTTCCATCTTTTGCTAAAGACACATCCAACGCGAAGCACGGCACCCTGTGCAGGGACCAGTGCACAGGGCATCACACACCCAATGCTCCTTCCAGTGCAGGTCGCTGCCTCAGGCCAGGGGACATCAGCAGAGCAAAGCCATGTTTGGCTGGTGTTAGAGAGGGAGTTGCTCACTGGATCTGGATTTTTATGTCTGTGTGAATTTCTTCAGCTGCCACCCTCTATCAGGCTCTGTGTGTGGGCAGATGGGCAGCAGCATTCCAGTGATGGTCACCAGGAGTGCTCGGAAAGCTAATTCTCCTTCTATGTGCCACCGCGCAGCAGCTCTGGATGCTTTACTTAAAGCTGAGGATTTGCTCGGGACAGAGGACCCACACCAGGCAGCCGAGCCCTGGGCTCGCACCGGCAAAACCCCAGCGGTGCCAGCTCCCACCTGATGAGTTGAGCTGCTCCCGGGAGCAGCAGCAGGTCCCAGCCCTGGCTCGTTCCCCAGCCACAGGGTGGCTTTAATTTCCCAGTGCCGACCTGCCCAGGCTGTTGGCTGGCTGCCTGTCCTTCTGCCCTACTGTCGGCAGCGGGTGAAAGCTTCCCAGCATGTGCCCTGTCCCATAGGACTCATACCAGCCAGCCCAGTGCGGGCACAGTGGGCAGCAGCAGCTCCTCAATGCCGGGGAGCTATTTTGTAAATTGTTGAGTGTGGCAGTGGCTGCTGTAAGTGGAGGAAGCACAGGCACGAGCAGGAGCATGGCCCCCCCGACAACAGGGAGGGGGCTTGAACAGTGGCTGCGTCACCTATGGGAGCTGCCAGATGCATCACCCAGGGTGCAGGACCCACAGAAAATAGGGTGGAGGTTTCCAGCGAAGGCAGGAGGGCAGCAAGGGGACGCAGGCATGCACCAAAGGGTTTCCTCTCATGCCCCACCATCCCCTGGGCTCTTCTCCAACACACTAGGTTATTTTTGAGGGTGCAGGCAGCAGCATCACTGCCACGGACACTTTCTCTCAGCTGCCTGCACTCAGAGCGGATTTTCAACAACACCAAACACGGCATGCACAGAGCTGAATTCAGTCCTCCCTCGCCCCCAGCACCCCAGGACAGCCAGCATCTCCCAGGCGCTGGCTGCTGTGCAAAGCCAGGGAAGGCAGGATGTGGTTTGAATGCAAACACGCCAGGGACAAGAAGACAAATGGCTCTGGGGGAAATACGATGACCTCCCCGGCAGTGTCAGGAAACATTTGTCAAATGGCAGAAGTCATTAGCTGTTTCGCCGCTCACCTATTGGGAACGTCACATCGCTGGTGATGGCTGGTTAATGCAGACCTGGCAGGGCTTTTGCTGCCAGGGCCGAGGTCAGCTCCCTTCTTCGGGTGGCAACAGCCAGGTTTGCCCAGCACAGGCTCGGCCACTGGTTTGGGCACCCCCAGCTCTGCCCCTGCCTTGCTGATGGGCACAGCAAACCAAGCTGTGCCAGGAAAACCTGCCTGGCTTCTGGCATCCCTTTTGAAGTAACCCCCAGGGCTCATTTTTTCTATAAAATCAGAAGATTTCAAAGCCTTTTGCTAAAGGTGGAAGACTACCGCAAGCCTATTGCAATGGGTGGGAAGCCAAAGACCTGAACAGGTAAAGGACTTTCCTAAAATCCATGAAGGGTCGACGCAAACCCCATCAAACCCTATGACCCATCCTTTTGGATGGCTTTAGGGAGCGTTCTGCTGAACTGTATTGAGCATAAGCATCCTCTGCAGAAAGCCGCTTGCCTCCTACACACAGCAGAGCAGGAGCAAGCCACCAGTTACCAGCCTGATGGTTGAAGAAAGGAAAGCAGATTTAGTTTGTGCAGTGGTTGAATTTTGCCTACCAGCAAACCTGCCCAGCTACCGAGATCCGGCAGTGCAGAGCTGCTGGCCACCTTGCTGCACGGGCACTGCTGGGCCAGCCCACGGCATTTGGTTTTATGAGGGTGAAGGTGTGCTCAGCAAAAATGAAAACAGAAGCCAGCAGGTGAAAAACCACGCTTCTCCCTTCGTGAGCATGGAGATGGGATGGGGACAAATGAGAGCTAACACCAGGGCGTGCAGATGGATTTATACAAATACTTAAATAAGAGCATATACTCAGGCACTTAACATAATTTAATACATTGCAAATAACATCCCACCATAACTCAACCACAGAGGCAATTATTTTCCAGTGCTGCCATGAGACCGGCAGCCCCCCAAGCTCCCAAATTAGCGGTTCCGGCAGCAGGGAGATTGCCCAGCAGCGTGCCGGAGCCTGGCCCATGCTGTGGCCAAGTGCTCTCATGAGAGGCTTTTGCCCTGCAATTGCCTTAGAATAAGGGGAAAGGAATTCAATTAACTGCACCCATCACCTGGCAATGAAATGTTACTGTCAAGGGTCCTTTTGGGGAAGTCAGTGAGGCCTCTTCTTCTCCCTTAGGAAAAATGTCACAGATATCTGGACCAGCTAAAAGGGGTAGAGCGAGAGATGAAGGAGGTTAATCCAAACCCAGGTGTGACCAAGGGATGCTGAGACACAAAATGAACAAGCAAACTTGTGCGTTGGGCCACCCTGCCAATGTGAGCTTTAAATTTAGCACGACTGCATTAAGATGCATTCAAAATAAGATGTATTTTCTGCATTACATCTGAAATATGAAGGGGAGGTAGTACCCCCAAGAAGGGCAGCCATAGCAGGGGGGAACTGGAGGGGTTCAGCAGCATCAGGCCCCTGCTGAACCTCCTCCTCCAGTGGGAGACGGTGTCCAGCACCTCGGTAGCACATCGGACCCCCGGCTGCATTTGCAGTATGCACATCCCTCACCCATCCTAGGCCCAAACTTGTCTTCCTACATAAAACAGCAACATGCACCTGGAAGCTCAAAAACCACAGTGCTGGGACTTTGTGAAATGAGGCAGCGAAAGTGAGCAAGAGGTCGATTCTGTAAAAGGTGCCACCACCCCCTTCAGCAAAGAGGCCATTTAGCTGTGATGCTACCTGCAGCAAAGGAATAAAGAATTGCAATGAAGTGAAGATATGATTTCTTTTAGTGGGTCCTGAGCCTCATTCTGCAGTTAAGACATCAACACAGGCACGCGTCGGTTGAGTCTCCAAACCAGCTTTTGCAGGCTTGCCTCCCTGGCAGAACCTCTCCTGCAAAAGCGGCTTTAGGAGGAGAGTAGAAAGGGCTGCAAAACGCTTGAGTGAGCAAAGCCACATGGCGTTGCCTCCGCAGCAGGGCACTGCTCTCAGCTGCCTTGATGGAGTGCTGCTTTTGCACGGTGGCCCTCCTCCCAAACAACATTTTCTCTAGAATGGAGCTGCATCTTAAAAGTCAGTATATAAAAAATATTTAGGCCTCGCCTGATCATAACACGCCTTCCTTTGAGCACCAAGGAAATCCTCAGCCTGGCTTTCTTGTTCTTGAATCCACAGCAGAGCAGGGCAGGTTCCAAAGCCTCCCCCCGTCCTCCCAAAACAAACCAGGGTCTCAGCACTCCACCCCCCACCACTTAAAACGTTTGCACCATTTTCACCCGTGTTCAGTTTTCTTGTCTTGGACTGATGGTGTGGGGTTTTTTTGGGTGCCCAGCCCTTCACTGGCGCATGTGGGCAGTGATGCCTTGGGCACCTGATGCCTGCCACAGGTATGGGTTGCTGGCATCACAAGCACAGCATACCGTAATCAAGAGTTAACGTTAAGAGTTAAATTCAAAACACAAGGAAATGGCACTAGCACAAGGTTGGAAATAAGAAAAGGCTGTCAGAGACGTGAGTGCTGGGACCGAGCCCCCCTAGGTGCTGTTTTTGTAGGGCAGCGGGGAGAAACAGGGTCATCAGGAGACCCTGAGCAGGTGGGAAGGGTCCTCCAGACATCACTGCACCACGCCATGGCAGTTTTTGGTCCTCCCCATCCTGCCCAGAGCTGTCCCCATGGGCAGGGACGGTGCTGGGGAGGCCCTGTAAGCGCCTTTGGCCGCGGCACGTCTGTGCACACCGTGTTGGCCGCCTCGCGCTCTCCTTCCCCCTCCCCGGCAGCCTCCCTGGTGCAGGGCTGGCAGGGCACCAGGGAAATTAAGCAGGCGATTTCTAAAGCAGAGAGAAAAGCAGCCATCTGGGCCCTAACAGACAGGTCGTTTAATGAACAAAGGGAATTTTCTAGAGAAGCTGGAGAAATGCAACAGTCTGAATAAAAGAAGCGGTAACCCCTCCAATCCGTCCGGAATGCTGAATACTGGGGTAACGCCCCGTCCTGTCTAATTAAAGGATGAAGCGGGAGATGGGCTGAAGCGGTGGGAAGCAGGAAGGAGCAGGGTGGGCTGGGGGTGAAGTTCAAGGTTTTCTGTGCCACAAAGAGCCAGGGCAGCCATGCACGATGGTGGGAGCAGCCACCCCGGCAGCCCCCTCTGCCTAGGCACCTACTTCTGCACCTTTGGGCATGGGCTTTACAGCACTAGGTCCCCTAGGAGACTTCGTGTGCTCTCATCTTAACCCTCAGCATATTCCCCTGCCTAAAGCACAATTAGTGCTTATGTGACAGACAGAAAACCCACGTGAGTTTCCCAGGTCACAGCTCCAAATTTCAGGATACCAACCTGGCATCCTTGCCCTCACCTTGCACATCCACCACCAGCTACAGACACCTCCTCTCTTTTCTGCTCTTCCTCGTAGGAAAACCATCTCCACTCATAATTCAATTTGTAAGTACTTTCTCACCCTATCGTTGCATGCTCTGCGACATTTCATAACCTTGTTTTGCAGGCTTGCAGGCAGCGCTCCCCCTTCTCCTGGGGCTGGTGAGCAGGTCTCTTTTGAAGCTCTTCCAGGTTATTGAACTACTATGTTAATGCAGCTTGTTTCCCATCAGTTGAGGGCAGAGTGCCGGGGACATCATTTATTTTCCATGTTTATTTATGTCAGGAGAGTCCTTAAAGGATTTGTTTGCAGCTGCTTCGGTCGCTGCTCTTGCCGAGGTTACCTCCCGCCCCACTGCGTGCCAGCAAGTCAGGCCTGGGGAGACTGGAGTCCACCAGCTTCCTTCAGCTGTTTTGATGCCTTGGAAACAACTAATTTCCTTTATGCTTCCTAATGAGGAGCAGAATCACCCTTTTTTCTGGCTAATAGGCCCTTATGCCCCTTAAAGGTAAGGCAAGCTGGGAACCAGCAGTGATCCCTCAGTCAAACACCTCTATTTCTTCACAGTGCCCAAAAAAGGACCGGTTCTGGTCACCTCCTTTTCAGATGGCTTGAGCATGTCCTGTCTGGACTTCGATGATACGATCACAGCAGAAAGCAATGTTGGTCCCATGGCGTGTGGGGCGCTCCAGGACAATGTGCGTGGAGACCTGTAAGCCCTTGAAAAATGGAGGTATTGGGATTATATCAACAGAGCAATTCCCGCTGCTGCTCTCATCCTTGTGGAGGAACCAACTGGGTGCGTATTTTACTCCACCTGCCACTGCCTTTATTATAATTATTTCTCCAGGCTCAGTCATGGCTGCAGGTGGTCACTTTTTTTTGCTATAAACAATATATGGCCAATTTGCAAACTGAGATGACCTCCTCTGCACCAGCCCCTGCTCAGGGCTCCAGAGCAGCCCTGGTTCATCACCCATGGGCGATGGCCAGACCCTGCGCCCTTCCCCAGGTGGTCCCAGCCAGCACGTCACCCCACTCCCAGCTGCTACCCAGCAACTTCCAGCTCTTTGGAGCATTCCAAGGTGATGTGCTGGGGAGCTGGCTGCCAACTAGTTTTCTCTTTAGCGTTCGAGGCTACCCTGGCAGAGGAGAGCGTGCCATATTGATTTCCTCTGTTGTCCTCACAACCATCCAGGCAAAGAAACATTCCTTATTTTGTGACAGATCCCTGTGGAGGCCGCTCAGGCAACCTACCCGCTTGTACAGCAGAGCTGGCAATTTTGCCAGAAACTCTGCTTTAAAGGATTTGCAATGTTAGTTAAATATCTGCAGTTGTAACTCTTGGCTCTGAATAAGATCCGAGCTTCTCTGAGCATGTGAGGAAGGGCTCAGCTCCTCATCCCTGTTCAAATCTTGCCCTGAACAAATCTGGCTCCCAAGACTGAATTCCCTGTATGCAACATCAGAAATACAATATTGTCCCTCACCAAAAGGAAATGAATTCAGGACTGTCAGGGTTCAGACACGGTATGGGTCTAGATAACCTAGAGGCTGGGAGATGATCCCAGAGCTACAAAAAAAGCAGATGCCCTTGCCTGGAGAATCAATTCCTCTAAATAGACAAGCAAAAATGAGTATCTGTGATCACACAGACAGGCATGATGCAGGAGGGACAGAGTCATCTCAAGGATTCCGGACAAATTCGACACAAGCTCCCACAACTCCGGCTCCTTTTCGCCTTCAACAGCACACAACCCCTGCCTCGGGCTGGTACCAATGACCACTGTAAACATGGCTGGGCTGTTGTAGATACTGCTTTCCAGGAAACCATAGAAAGCGGAGGAGCTGCCAAGCCTGGGAAATGCAGGAGAAGACAGGTTGGTTTTAATAGTTAAAATTCTTTAGAAATTTAAAACAGAGGCTGTTTTTTTCAGGAAAAGGATATTAATAAATGAGATAGGAGGGAAATGTGGAGAAGATAAGGCAAACTTTAACTCAGGGGAGCTGTGGGACAGGGGCTTCCCAAGCAGCAGGGCTAGATCCACTGTTCCCGAGCTGTTCCCGCGGTGGAGCTGTGGCTGTGAAGCATGAAGCTCACCAGGGTTCTGCAGGGCTGTGAAACCAGAACAGAGGATGGAAAACAGACCGATGGTGCCAGGCTGGCATTTCCTACACAGCGTAGCACGATTTCTGCCAGCTATTACAAAGGGGCTTGGAAGCGCGGCGGTTGGCGGGGTCAGAAGATGCTTGGCACCAGCAGGTTTGCTTCAGGGCAGCTATTAATCATTGCCCTTCATGGCCAGAGCTGCCCGAGCACGACAGAGGGGTGGTGCTGGGCTGCGAATGTGCGAGCCAGCACATTGGCACTGCGGTTCCGTGGGCCCGTTCACCCACTGACATTTTTAGGAGAGGGCCGAAGCGGCATAACACCTTCCCGAGGAGAGCGGCAGAGCTGCCGCAGACGGGTGACGGTGGGTCTGTGCCTGCTCTGCGGCCATGGGAAATAGCCGGTGGGCTCCGTGCCGCGGTACGCTATTTCAAGAAGAAAGTCAAAAGTTTTTGCAGCTGGTGATAAAGGTATTTGCTACGAGGTAAATGGCAGTTACGGCAGAGTAAGAGCAAGGAGGGGCAGAAGGTACCTTGCAAACTTTATCCACTTAAAGCACGGACTGCTGTCGCCACATAGGGCTTCAGTGACCAAAGGTCCGCACCATGGGGCAGGATTTGAACGCTGGCAGCCCCTGCCTCCCAGGCTGTTAGTACCGTGTCCCTCATCAGTACCAGCAATACAAAAGGCACTGGGGGGGCAGTCTGGGGGGCTGGCCACGGCGCAGACGCGGGGTGGGGGGTGGGGGGAGCCCGGCGACCCCGACCCTCTGGCACGGGTGGGTTTCCAACCTCCGCCCCCAGCCCAGCACCACCACCTTTCCTCGGCTATTTCCCCGGTTTCCACAAGGGGGCACCGGCACGACACCGACGGGGCCGCAGCGGCGTCGCCGGGAGCGCCCGCCCGCCCCCTCCCAAACCCGCGGCCCTACGGCGGCAGGGGCCGGGGCACCCCGGGGCCCAGGGATGGGGTCTCCCCCCGGGGTTTCGTCTGCAGAAGACAAGCCGTTGATGTCCATCTCCCAGGAGAGCTCCCTGCAAAGGCTGGGAGGGGGAGATCTCAGTTCTGGAGCTCTGGCTCACCAAGACATTTGCTATTGCGGAAAGAAACCTCCTTTGCTCCCGACGGCGAGCTTCTGGAATAGCTCTGCTAACACCGAGGGGCTGCAGGGAGGGGGACGGGCCTTCCCCGGTGGGTGCGGAGGGGCACCCACCGCCACCCGGCTCCTCCAACCTCTGTGTCCCCGTGCACAACCCAGGCAGGGAGCATGAACCCTCAGGAGCTGCTCCTCTGGGGAAACGGCTTCATCCGCAGGGTGCTGTTGGGCTCCTGGCCAGCCCTGATGCAGGGAAAGACCCAGCTGGAAAGAGATAGACCAGTGAAAGTAAACCCCCCGGTAACTGAAGCGTGGATGAGAAGAGCTGGCCCAGCTCAGCAGATGACCTTTGCGGAGCAGATCCGCAGGGCACACAACTACCCCAACCCCGGGGTCAGCCAGCAGACCTGTAGGTGTCCAGAGGGCAGATGTCACTCGAGGGCATCACCTGGGACAGCCGCAAACTGCCACCAGTGCCTATGCAGCAGCATTCGCATCCATACCACAACTTCGAGCAACTACATCAAGTGCTTCATCCTCTACTACGTGACCCTCCGCAGTGCCACGGTTTGATGGGGAGCGAAGCAGCTCTTAAGAGCCGAATGCTGCCAAGTGCTGATCCAGCAACCGCCTCTCACATGGAGCCCCTTGAGCCGTACCTAGCCGCAGTGAGCTGCAGCGATGGTCAAAGGAGGGGACCTTACCAAAGCCACCCAACTGGACTGGACACCTTTCACAAAGGGAAGCCTTTGAGTATTAGAGACCTAGTGCTCAGAGCTCAGGTCACCTTTCAGTGAGCAACGCGGTTGCTTGGTCAATGACTACATCTCATGCCTCAGAGTCTAGCAGATCAGGCACTTGGTGCTCTGGGTTTTAGGCAGAGAAAGAGAATTTTAGTATCTTCTTGGGTGAGTTTTTTAATCCAGGTGAGCTTGTAGAAGACTACTCAAATCACTGTTGCCCTGTTCACCACCCATGTGGGACCCTAGAGCATGACAGCTGATTTCCTCTAGGTTATCTTGATCTTGCTGGACACCGAGTGAGTGCATACCAAAGCACGAGGTGCATTAGAAATGCCAAAACAGCAACAGATTGTCTGATGGGGCTGTCATTCTGTCATGAAATATGACATGCATCCAGCCCGGGAGGAAGAACTGGATAGCTGCACACTTTAGTGCCAGCTGAGGCCATGCAAGATTGTTCCTTGTTTCAGAGTCTCATTGATCAGACCTGGAGGATACATTTCTGCAGCATAAACAGAATGTGGCAGAAGTCCCAAACTACCTCCCTCCCTTTAGCTGTGCCTCTTATAAAAAACATGTTGCCATTTCACAGGTGTGTCTTTGAGGGATTTCCCTTTTGTGAACCCAATTTCCTCTAGCTTTTGAACAAAAATGCATCTCTGACATGAAGGATGCAAAGGTAGAGACAGCATGGCTTGGTACAGAGCAACAGGGAATTTGCCAAGCGGTAACAAAATGGAGAACAAACAAGAAAAATAAAAGCCAGTTTAATACAGAGAATTTATCAAAGGAGCAAAGATGCTTCTTGAGCAGCATCACCGACCGCCCTTCTGTTGGCGGACATGCCAGAGGGACACTATGAGCAGAAAGAAGGAACAGCAACAACAAAGTAAGTACAAGTAACAAGGTGGGAACAAGCCTACGGATAGGTAGGAGTTCCCCACCACCTGTCTTGTCAAAGGCACAGCCTCAACCAAGCACCAGCTAGCACATAACTGATGTTGAGTGGCTGTAGCATCTCCAGAGGAGATCCCACATGGTGGGCCCAAGGAAAACAGGAGAGATCACTTTGTTTTTCTTTTGCTCAGTGATAAACGAGACCTGACATCCTTTCCCAAAAGCTGAATACATCAACTCCAGAGGTTACAGGTAATTAGACCTGGAGTTGTTGTGGGATTGTCTCTAGCAGTCATGGTATCATTTTGCTCCTTGTGCTGTCCTTGGGATTCTATAACCAAACTTCCCAGGAGCTACAGTAAGACAAAAGGAGCATTTTCTTGTGTTACACCCTTCAGCCAAGCAGACCTCCAAGTTCTTGGTAATTAAATAGGCCTTTGAGAAGGCACTGCCTCCAGGGTGGCTAGGGAAGAGCCCAGCAGAGCCAGCCAGCAGCTCAGGGCACTAGCAGTCACAGCTTCGACTTTGAGGGAAACATGAAAATCCATCTCCTCAGACGTACTTCAGCCACAATATCAGCAGTAGTACTTCTGCACGTGACACTTCTCACTGAGAAAGGCAAATCTTCATGAAGGGTTGACTGATGTGTAGACAGTCAAAGCCTGAGAACAAGCAGTATAGCCCATAAGTCACAGTATGTTGGAAAGTCTACAGCTGCCAATCAAGTGCACGCTTCCTCCGATGAGTGTTTCCAGGCTTTCCTCCCAAAAGGGATCTCATGGGAACCCCTTCCTCTCGCACTGCTCTTTTCCATCTTTTTATCCTATTCAGGTCCCCTCCAGGGTTCAGCTGCTCACTTGGTCCCAATGCTACCCTCAGATCTGCTTCCTCAACCTCAAAAAAGCCTTGAACAGCGAGATCCCCACAGTCTGGCAACAGCCCATGTAGTTTCCTTTTGATCTCTTGGTAGTCTGCCATCTCCAGCAAGGGGCATTTGGTGGGAAGTGGAAAAATCCAGAGCCAGGCGGCTTGGGATGGGAGCCCTGGGGAAGCTGTATGGGAGTTAAATGCCCCCACCATGGTGTAGGGCAGGCAACTTCCGCAAATGAAGATAAACCTGTGGATGAAGCAGTCCAGACCTCTTATCACCCACTTGTATTTTGGATGAGGGAACCTTTTGTCCTGCATCCTTGAAGAAGGATGTGTGTAGCGGGCCGTGTAGGACACACTTGAATTGCAGAGCAAACCCAGGACGTAACGGCAGCACCTGGGCTGTTGGGCTATCTTCAGCAGCTGGGAGCTGAACCACGGGAGATGCCACTTGGGTTTTGTTAAATGACAAGATGATACAATCCAAACATGTCCATCACCTTCAAGCAAGGACCCTGTGACACAGGTAAAATTGCTTTTGTTCACCCAAAAGATCAATATTGTCAGGATGAAATAATATGTCAGCTGGTGTGAGGAACTCCGCCTGACCACTGACAGTCAACAGGCAGAAACTCCCTCTTGAAAAAATAATATAAAAAAAAAAAAAAAATCCTGAATATACTGCCACTTTCCAAATCACTGTATTTGGACCGTTCTCACTAGGAGCTGTAGATCATCTCCAGATTTCTTGGAAGAATGATTTTCTGTGCACATGGTTTATTCTGATGCAGGAAATTCCTCAGATTTAATCGGGTTCTCTTCTATTAAATCATCATGGCTAATCAAACTGCCAGAGTTTCATCTGAAGACCACACTCCTCGGTGAATGTCAGCATTTACTCCACATCAGTCACAGCAGGACTTTCCTCTGAACAAATCCATTGTCAAAGGCAGTTTCTCATTACGCTCATCTAAAACTCTCCGGTCCTTCAGTAGCTTCTTCCCCTCGCCCCCGCACTTCTGCTTTGTTTTGCACTGGATTTAACTTTGCCTATGTGGTTTGGTGTGGATTTTTTTAATATAACATCAAATCTCTTAATTCTCTGACCCAGAAATCATAGAAAATCCTCATAAAAATCTGGGACAAAGAAGACGCAGCTGCACGCACACAGCAGCAAGAGCTTCCGAAACTCCCAAATCTACCCATTTAAAGTCATGTTGATTAAAGAAAGCATTTTGAGAACTGTTGCTGTCAGATCTTGGGTTATTTTGAAAGCAAATCCTTGGCTTTCAAGTGCAGCTCTACTCTGAACAACAGACTTTAAAGAACGATGATGCGGTGGCCCAGGTTTACCATCCGCTGGCGATTCACACCCGAGATATGAGGGCTTTTCCCTCGCACGTTGCCACCTCCACGAGGCCAGCTAGGACCCGAGACCCACGCAGGGTGCACGCCTGCTCCTGCAGCATCTAGAAATAAAGGTTCCCTCAGCCGCAGCGTGACCTTTCCCGGAGCCGCACAGCCCATTGCTGCAGCACTTTTGCCAATGAGTAAATAATGAGAAATTAGCGCACGGCCCTGGCGATGAGTCAGAGCGAGCCGCCACTGGCACTAATGAACCTGCAGGGACAAAACAGGGTGCCAGAGACATCCAAGCCCACCGGTTTCATGATGATGTCACTTGTGTCACGCCCATGTCACCCCCATGTCCTCGGCGGGACCGATGCATGTGGTCCCACCGGTGAGTCACACCCAGACACCAAACTGGGATAACCCCATCCGACGCTGGGCAGGGGATGGGAGCGCGCTGCGTTTCGCATTGCCTCTTTGCCAGTTTAATTTAGTGAGGGAGAATAGCAAAACATCGCAGGCTGAGCCAGGTGGGCGCACGCAGGCAGCGACCTCCCTTGTGAGAGCCCTGGGAGTTTTCAGGGGCAGAAGGAGGGTATGGAGGTACAGGCCCACTGCACACTGCCACCAGGGACGGTGGGGTCTGGCTAGGGGGGTCCTGCCAGCCAGGAGCTTCTTCTACCCCCCAACGCTTCACTGCAGTGCCCAAGGCTGAAGAGCGAGGCCAAGGTGGGAGGTCACCCACTCCATCCCCAGCACCAACCATGGGCGAGTCCCCAGTGACAGCAGGGTTTCACCTACCTGCTCTGAACCCTTCCTGAAGGCAGAGTCTCACTGAAGCGGGTAATTTACCTTAACTACCCCGGGTAATTCACACAGGCTAGGCCCACAACAGCAGCCAAGCAGGAGGAAATTGCATTACTGTATCTGGAGGTCTGGGGTGCTTAAATCTGAAAGGCAAGTAGCAGTTCAAACCAGCCAGGGCTTTAATACCAGATTAAATGCTTTCACTGGAGCCTGTCTATTTGAAAGCTTCCAGCCAGCCTTTTGTCAAGTCAATTTAGTTTACATTGTACTTTGGCTTCAAGAGGTACCTTAAAATATAACCAGCACCATTTAAAATTATTTATTTATTTATTTATTTATTTTAACATGTTAGCTTAACTTTCTTGGAGAGAATTCATAGACCTGGGATGGCCACTGCTCCATATGGGAAGGGAATGAAGTGCTTTAACGGCAGAGGGGCCAAGCAAAGCTCCTCTCTCCAATGCTGTTGGCCTGAATGCGTTATTGTTTAGGGAATCTATTGAGCATTTTGTCCTGAAAGACTTGCCATTTTAGAAGGCTGAATGAAGCTCCAACTGGGATTATCAATTTTTAATTTCCCCATTAGCAGAAACAGAAGGTTACGAGTCTGGTAGTTTCTCCTGATAGAGGGAACAGCCTATTTCCACACAAGACTTTTACTTTAAGAGGGCTAATTATCCCAAGCCTCAAACCAGGAGGTAAGCCATGTCTCAGGGACACCGTGCCCGACCCCAGCTGCTTAAATGCAGCAATTTAGGAGGGTTCCTGGCTGATTCTGGGGCAGGTGGGAGCGGAGGATGGCTGGACCGGGATGTGTAGCTGCACATGGGCATCTGGCAGTGACAGCAGCAGGATGCTCCTACCCACCCGCAGGCAGGAAAAGCACCCCAGAAACACCAAGGAGGAGCCCGTTCCCCAGGCGTGGGCCAGCTTCTGCTTTGAAATTTATGACCTGAGAGATGCGGGGCACAGACTTGCAGGAAACTGTTGCTCCTCCGCTCCCTGATGTAGGGACACAGAGGAACCTCTGTCTGATCCCCCGGCCCACCGCAGCCAGCCGAGGGGGGGGGCACAGTGTCACAGGGCTCTGTGCCACCCCGGCTTTCCCCAGCTCTCCCCACAAGTGCATCCTTGTCATTCAAATGAGAAGCTGCCACAAAGGCGAGGGCCCTGCCCTGAACAAAGAGCTGCTTGGGATGGCGGCAGAGGGGGATGCGGGTCCGTGGTCTCCACCGATGAATGCAAATGCCTCCATCCCCAGGGAGCAACTTCTCTGGGAACAACACAGACGGGCTTTGTGAGCTGGAGGCCAAGAGAGGCATCGAGAGAGGCATCGCTCGTACGCAAGCCCCCAGGAATGCCCAGCAAGCCCCAGCTGGAGAAATGCCTGGGGGGCATGCACAGACCTTCTCTGTCACCCCTGACCACGCAGTCAAGAAAAAGCAGCTCACAGCCTTTTTTTTGCACCCACGCTCTTGCAACCAAACTAAAACTTTCCCGGCACTGCTGCATCCCTTTGCCACTGATGCCAGAGCCCAGGTCCACGAGGGATGATCTCGGCGATGCTACCGCCACCACCCCACTGCCAACTCCCATCCCACAACCCCAGTGCCAGGACAAAGCATCTCCCTTGGGGCCACGCTCACTCAGCATTGGGCATCAGTCCATGGCCAAGCCACAGCTTTTGCCCAGCGCCCAGTGTCCCACCGCACAGCTGCCGTACCTGCAGTGGGCAGCGACGCAGCCCAGCGGGCAGGAGCTGCTTGCTTAACAGCCAGCTCCTTCACAAACCAGTAGGTCTCCAGGTCAACACCTTCAGTGTACAGACTCCACCACACCAGCTCTTCTGAAGAATAAAACTTGAAGGTAGACCTCCCTTCAGACCTGGTTCAAACGCCAGTGAAGTGAGAGCTCTTATTACTCGTTTACTACTAACATATATAAAGTTTTTGCTGCTTGCACCCCTGAGACGTTCAAGCCCAACAGCCATAAAAAGATGCAATTTGTGAATGCTGGGCACTGCGGTGAGGAGGGGTTGGGGGGTTTACTGTAAAGGCAGCAGTGCAAAATGCAAAGTAGTAAATCTCAAAAGCGATGTACTAAAATTCAAGGGAAACACTCAAGTCAAGCTCTGTTCCATCTGCTATTTTATGCTCTCTTTGTTAGAGCAGCTAATGGAGAACAATAAAAACATTAATAATCAAGCTAGATTTATAAACTGGGCAGGATATTCCACTAGTAATGAAATCTGGAGAATCATTCAATATTATATTGCTTTGGGCAGCACTCTAACAAGAACTGCCTTTGAATTATAGCCCTGTTTCGTTTTGCTGAACTTTAATTTGGCCCAGCGTCACTGTTTCATTTAAAACAAACCCATAGCAGGACTGGAGCGGAGGATGCGGCTCGGAGGCGCAGTCCTGCTTGATGCTGAAGGCCTGTCGGCTGCAAGGGGGGGAGTATTTGGGATGTAAAAGCTCTGTTGACATTGTGCTCTATTTACTGCAGAGAATTGCTGGATATAATTTTCAAAGGTTAATGGAGCTTTCTATTGCCATGGTTTCATGCTTCCTAGTTTTCAAATATTTGATTGAAATGCATCACAGATCTTTAATTTCTTAGTTGCTTCATAAAGTGGATGTCAAATAATTCTCCTTAAAGCTCTGATTTCCCACACAGTGGTATTTTCCTGACAAACACCTCAGAAAATACCTGGCATTTTCTGCTCCCTGCTGCTCATTAGAGGGCATAGGCACAGACCTGCTTTACAGTCAACCCCTTCATAATCCCACCAACACCGTCTGGAGCCAGAGAGATGTATTTGCCCCAGCAAGCACACCCACTGGAGGGGAGAAATCACCCAGACACCCATCTGACATCATCACCTACTCTATACTTCCCAGCATAAATAGAGCTTAGTTTTAACGTAGGGCGCTGTAATCCCTTTCTCCTGCCGTTCACTTCTGCACCGTTATCACCATCCCCGGCACCTTTTGCTTTGCGAGACTGCCACAGCTCTTCAGCATGGTTTTGTGCTACTGCTCAAATCCAGTCCAGGACAAAAAAGGTACCTTAATGCCTGAAAGTGCAGCGGTAACTAATAAGCCCCCTTGAGTATTAACATTTAACCTGTAAAACCTGAGTGCAGCACATATGGTAGCAAGGGTAAAAGCAGGTCAAAGACAAAGTTTGAGTCAAATTGGCTGGGGCAGAATACACCAAGTTGTGTGCTGTTTGCATGAAATATTCATTCCAGCTTTAACATTTGGTTATAGAGGAAAGCAAATGCACCATAATGATGCAGATGTACCTTCTTTCCCCCACATTTTCTATTCTGCTAGGAACCAACGGGGAACGACGCGCTTTGTCCTTCCCGGCAGGTGTTTGAGCAGGAGCCTGCGAGCCAGAGCACGCTCTTGGCGGCCGAGCCTTGGCGGCGGAGGCAGAGTCCTGGCGCACTGCTCCGTGCGAGCCCCGTTCGTTAGATAACCCTGCCGTGCTGCAAATCCTCCCTCCCTCCCTCCTTCACAGCAGCGCACAGGCAGCGTTTTGAAATTTGCTGAATTTCAGGGAATTCCTCCAAACTGGCGGGTCCAGCCCCAGGACTGCTCGCCCACGCCCAGCCACAGCCAGCTTTCCCACACCCGGGTCTGACGTGGTCATGGGGCTTCTCCGAGCTACGGGGGTATCAGCTACAAGAAACTTTTCCTCCTCCAGGAGAAAAGCCTCCATCTCTCACCTCTCCTAGGGGACGGCGTGAAGCTCTACAGACCTGCTGGCACCATGACCTGGCAGGACATGACCTAAGCCCTCGCTGCCTGCTAAAACCTGTCACCTCCCTGCAAACCGAGCAGGCACCTGTGAGTGGAGAAGCAGGACCACAAGGATGCCCACACTGTGCAGACCACCGCAATGAAGTCAACCCGCCACCGGCACAGAGCAGCCCCTAACGCATCCCTGAGCGTGTCCCAGTCCTCTGGGATCGCTCTTACTCCAAGCATGGCATTTTACCCGGCTTGCTGGTGGGAGATCGTGCGGCTCCACTGCAGGCAGAGAGCCCTTGAAGGAGGCCAGCCCTTTCTCAGCACCTAAGAAATCACCATCCATGTGGGAATGCTGGTGGGGCCATCACCCCACAGATGCTGGGCTGGGGAAAGTTGGCCCACCACACCGGGGTGCAGGGGGACAGAGAGCGTGGGGGGGGACGGGTCATGCAATGGTTGCAAGGGGATGCACTGTACACCGGGTGCGAGGCAGGGGGGGGCACTGGCTTCAAGAGAGCTCCGTGGAGCGGGTATGGGGCGGGGGGTACTGGG
>VYZV01039929.1:25943-46954 GCA_013401275.1 Pandion haliaetus | reverse complement strand
GGGGGGGCCGGCAGAGCGCGGTCTGGCCGCGGCACCGCGCAGCGCCGAGCACCGGCACCGCTCCCCGCCGGCAGCGCAGCGCTGCGGCTGGCAGGGGAGGGCTCGGTCCCCCAGGGCAGGTTGTGTCCCCTCTCCGCTTTGTATCTGCGTCTAGCTGAAATGCCTCAGCCTTCCGACAGGCTTCTTTCTAAACATCAAAATCTATTTAAGTACCTGCCTCATCCTCCGAGTCTTTTAAGGTGCTGTGGAAGAGACTGGGGGGGTTGATGCATCTCCGACTGACATCCAGTTTCAGCAAGACAAATGTCTGGCTTGTCCCCATAAACAGCATAATGGGATCCTATGGCCTCTGCAGCATGTCCTCCCATGAGAGCTGTGAATCTGCCACATGCTCCGACAGGCCAGATGGCAGGGGACATCCTGACATCTCCAGCTCCTGCCAGTTCAGGATGAAAATGTACTTCATACTTAGCATCCGCATTCCCCACTTCTCATTAGCACATTAATATACTCAACAGCTTTGGAAATGATCTTTAAAGTTGTTTTAAAACAACAGAAACTGTAAATGTACTCTTTTTTTAAAAAAAAAAAAAGATAAATAAGAAATGGAAATAATGAAGAATTGGCAGAGATGAAAAATTGCTTCTAGATGCTGCTGGGGCAAAATTGTAATGGACATTGATATGACATCTTCTGCACAAATAGATTAATTCAGCAATGAACCGTGGCTGCTTCTGGAGCTGTTTAATATCAGGCAGGACTAGAGCAAAGCAGTGGAGGAGAAAAGAAGAAATCTTTGTCCAGAAGAAACTGGTTAAAGAGAATTGACAGGGAGACCTTGCTTCCCCCAGGCAAGTTTGTGCTACCCTGTGTCTCCGTGAGCTGGGCTGAAATTACAGCTCCAGCACCAGTGAAATCAGAGGGAAAGCCCCTGGATTACAGAGCTCAGAGCCTCACCAACCAGTTACCTGTTGTAGCTCAAGAGCTGTTATCTTGAGAGCTTTGCTCCTCTCTAAGCAAAGTTCAGTTTGTTAAAAAGCCCAGCAAAGCCTGGTCTCTGGTTCCACAGGTGAAGGGAAGAGGGTTCCAAAGGGCAGGAACTCCCTGTGCCCACGCACAAATGGGGCTGGCAGCTCCTGCTCACCATTTATTTTCTCTGGAAAGATGCCCATGATCACCTTGCCGCAAAGCCCCCATCTCCCTGGGGGTGGTTCCCCCTCTCTGTACGTCCCTCTCCCCTTTGTAAGACTCGCTCCTCCTTTGTGCATCTCCTGCTGCCCCCGCCTCACCCTGTCCATCCCGCAGCTGCTGCTGCTCTCGGGAGAGAACTCTTTCTCACTTCCAATAACTGTCACACCAGCCCCCATGAGACAAGGATTATTAATTGCTCTATTCCAGAATCCACTGCTCTGAGCAGAAAGCAGTGACCACCCAACACCCCTCGACCTTTCCCGGGGTTTCCAGCAGAGAAGTGTTATCCTGGGCAGCCAGGCCAGCCTAGCATTGCTTAGCAACATCACATATAGTAATTTCCTGCTAAGCAGCTCCAGAATCTCTTCTTATTAGGGATCATTTCTCTTGGCAGTTGGCATGACTGTGGGCAGATCAAAGTGGTCCTTGGGAGGAAGGCAGAGGCAGCACAGCTGCACAAGGCTGGGAGGAGCACACAGCAGCGGCTCAAAATCCTAGAGTTTAGGACAAGCCTGCAGCCCCAAGGGTCAGCAGCTTCTGCGATGACAGCCTTGACAGGGTGAAAACTGCCAGCGCAAGTTCACTGACCTCAGTAAAGGACATGAAATAGGTTTGGGGTTATCACTGGCAAATACTTCAGCATCTGGAAATGCTTTCTACGGGCTTCTGGCTCTCATGACCACTCAGCACAAAAAAGCTTCTGTCCCTCTACATGGCACAGTTTGCACACTGGCCTGGTCCCTGTGCTGGGCAGCTGGCAGCGCTAGGACTTGGTCGTACACCACATCCACTGTGCCACCTCTCCTGCAGTGGCCACATCATCCTGTAGCAACAAGGTTACCTCAGCTACTTTCCTCATGTTTCTGGAAGATGTTGCATGCTCCACCCTGGCCTTTAATCCTGTTTTGCAGATGAGGGCAATGAAGGATAAAGGTTCATCATGGGCAGCCTGTGAGCTGTTGGACCAAAGATAAAGGCTAAGCCCACTCCAGCTGGAAGAGTTTTGCTCTTAACTACAAGGGGTCAAGGTTTTAAGGCACATGTTACCACTTTATCTCCACCTCCTTGGTCATTCTCTCACTGCAGTACATCAGGGACAAAATTTTCACGGTTCCCATCAGACCAGGTGTTTTAAGCAGATTGACAGCAGGGCAAATGGAAGATGCTGCTCCACATCCAATGTACTTTAATCCTTTTAGATTATTTCCTGTGGCATGGAATGTAAGAGTGTACCCATTTTTACCAAATCTAGAATATGCTAAGATTTGCCTATTGCAAGAGAATACTTTTCCCACAGCCATTTGTCACATAGATGTATTATATACAGGCACAGGCTGTAATTGCAGAGTTTTGGGTGTTTGTAGAACACTTCACTGCAGCAGACTCGACCCAAGCTGCCAGCTCCATCCTCCCACTGAGAAGCACCACGCAGAAAAGGCCCAGCTTCCCAATAGCTCTCTTTTGCTCAACCTCCTGCCTCCAGCATACCAGGAAGGAGTTTCACCCCAATTAGGATAGATTAGCTTTTGGTGGAGCAGATGGTCAGCTAGCCCCAAGCAATGTTAAAAAAAAAAGAAAATTAGGGTCTTGTATCATCTATTCCTGGTAACAACCGCTGCTGGGGAGGACTGTAATGTTAGGGTAGCTGCAGATATTATAATGAGAGCGAGGACTCACAAGCAGCACTGCCCATATTGAGATTTTGAACCTCCTTTAGCACCAGTTGCTCTGTGGCAGATGGGAGCAGGTCCCCAGGAGATGAGCATTTAACACTGAGCTTAGTTAGCGAGGGCTGGAGGGACTCCCTGCTTTGTTGGATGCAGGGTTGCTCACCTGCACAGGGAACTATTGAATACCTGGGTAGCCAGAACAGTTTTGTCTGCAACTTTAAATGCCCAAGTGCTGCCTCAGCCCCGTCTACGCGCAGCAAAAGGAGAGGTGTGCGTGGGGGTGAGGAGAGCACCCATTGCTCTCCCCTGCTGACACAGGGCCCCGAGCAATCAGCTTCAGGGGGCAATGTCTCAGCTAGTGGAAGTTCGGAGGGATGGGCAGCATCCTTGGTCCTGCTCAGTGAAGCACCTCAGCTCACAGCTCGGAATTCTCACTTGCATCCCAACTGCTTTGGTGTGGGCTCGGGTCCAGGGCTGTGATCTGTGCACCCTCCTCCAACTGGGACTGGAGCAGAGCCACGTGCAGGGTAGGAGTTGAACAGTTCTGCAGATCTGGCTGAGATTTTCAAAGAAAACAAACAAAACCCACAGAGTTTTTAGGTGGTCAAATCCCACTGAATTTTCCAGCCTCTGACTTCTGCAGTTGTTGATACGTGCTCTGTTTCACCTTCTGCACAGGTATTAGTTATTAGCATCTGTGTTGTGACAGCACCTCAGCGCCAGTCTTGCACCACAAGAACTTACAATGTGAAGAAAGATATACACTGGACAAGTAGATGCTTTGTCCATACCCTAAAGCTATTCAAAGTAATTCCCAACATATTTATAAACATTTTTAGCAAGCACTTATAAAAGACAAGATGGCAGATTTCTATGTGTTAATGAAAAGCTGTCACAAATTACAATACCAAAAAAGTCTACAACCATGCCATGTACAAACAGCAGGAAGAGATTCTTTAACAGTTTAATTTTACTGCATGAGATTTCCTCCTCCAACAAAACACTGCTTGATCGTCAAGGCCCAAAGAAATATCAGAGAAGATCTAAACCCTCAGACTGTTGTAGGATATGTATTCAACTTTAAGCACATGAGTGATCATGCTGACATCACTCTAACCAAATGAATGTAATAAAAGTACATCTCTTCCCGGGAAGGTGGAAGCTATGCACAATATAATGAGGCAGATCACGTGGCTGCCATCAGCTCCTTACAGCTGCAGAGAGCAGAGTTAGGCAATATGAAGAACCTAGTTAGAACAAACTGAACCACAAATATTTTTTCTCTTCCCTTTTCAGTCAATGAAAAACCACCTCATGACACAGGTTTAACTCCACACTCGTGTCGTAAGAACAATACGGGGGTAGATGGAGTCTTCATGCCATTCGTTACACAGGAGAGTTACTAAATAGAATTCATTTAAAGAAGGAACAGCGTGATGATTTTAATTCCGTTAAGTGTAGCTTCCAAAATGCATTCTTTATGCTTCATTTGTTGCAAATGAGTGACTCAGTTAAAACAGCATTTCAACATATTTTAGCCAAAATATTTGCTTTACACAACAACAAAATACAGCTAACTGCAATCATCTGTAAGTAAGAACAAGCAAACTGACAGAGACAGCAGATAGCTGTTTATTGTGACACCTATAGTCTTTTTTAGCACAAAACTTTTATGCAAAACAAGAAATGCTAGTAAAGCTGATTTGCAAGTTCACATTTCCCTGATCTGCCTGTTACTGTCAGCGTTTGGAAAAAAACTGTAAACAAATACACTATATTTGTTTTCTTTCCACATGCATTCCAACCAAAATGCATGTGCTTAAAATAATTTCAACTTTGTGCACCAAGATCGTGAACATGAGCTTAAAATGTCATTATCTTCTAACTATATATGCTACGTGCAAGACGAAGATTTTTCCTCTTGCTGTCTTTAGTATAATTAGCATGTATGACAACATTCAGACGATTTAATTTCCCAATTACACAGCTATACTGAAAATATCCTTTGCATTAAATATGCAGCAGTTCTTATCAGTAGATACTCTACAACTTCTTCTGCCCTGTTATATCACTGCAGATGCTCATGTTTTGGCAAGTTAAGAAATGATAATTTTCTGCCCTATCAACCAAGGAGACAGAAATTGCAGTGCTGCAGCAGAGCGGGGGCCTGGGCCGATGCGTCGCCCTCTCCGGGAGCAGCCACTTCGATGGCACACATGCCATTCCCAAGGGGCAGCCACACAGCATGGGCTTCTTGCTGAGCCCAAGTGGTGAATCAGTTTATGCTGCAAAGTGTGAGAATGAGGACATTTGTGATATTATCCTGCTGTTCTCCCAGAAGCTTTGGTAGCCATGAGAAAATCAGTTACTGGAATCTAATTTGCTTGCTTGTAATTAATATCACCCAGAAGCTACTTATTTGTGTGCCTACTTTTAGGACTGTTAGGTGACCAATGATAATAATAAGAAAAAAAAAAAATCAGTTTTTTCCAAGAGCAATAGTAGACACCTAGTTGCATAAATGGTAAGTATTACTCATGGCAAGTTTAGAAATTTTTCTATTCCATGAGTAAAAATGAAGTAGAACAGGGCATTTACAGATGGTTGGGGAGTATACAGCTTTTTTTGCGTCCTTGTTCTCCGATTGAAAGACCAACCTACTGATATTTCTTCAATACCTTGTATGAAAGGAGGGAAGCCAAAGTTAGAAGGAGTGGGGAAACCAGTATTTTCCTGCAGGCCAGGGCTCCAGAGTGGAGAGATGCTGGCAGAGTTGTTTGCAGTGCTCTTGGCCACAGGAGTCTTTTTCTCTGCGTAATCACACACTGGCAAAGGCTCTCCAGCATCTCATGGACACCCGTCTGCCAGCTCCACAGGCCGAGGCAGCACTAACCATCTCCCCTCAGAGCTCATCGCACTTGAGTCCACTAACAACACAGCTTAGACCTAACTCGCTCTAAGGTCTAAATCTTGCAGATTTCTCCCACATAACACCTGAAAAATGCAGCTTTCCCTGGCTTCCCACTCAGCTGCAGGTCTCCCCAGCTTGCTTCTCCTCTGCTGTAAAGCCCTTTTATCTCCTCCTGCCAATCACACTCCTACAGGTACCTGTATCAAATGCTGTTTGAGAGGTCTTTTTCCAAGCCTATCGCTTTGACCATCTCTCTGCGCTCCTCTCCGAGCAGCTCTCTGCTGAATTCTGTATATCAGATCAAACATAAACTGCTTGTCTTTATTTCAAAGGCTTTCACAGACAACCCTGCTTTGTCTTTTATTACTCGTTTAGCACCAAGAAATCAGCTCCCTCCTCCAGCTGGCCATGAAGGCAGCCTGTCTCTTCCTTAGCTAGGCTCTCAAACAATCATGCTCATAATTTTCTTCCATGCTGTCCCTTCTGTCTGGGGATTTTTCCTTCTAAGCAAACCCAAATCAGCTGTGCTATCCTCCCTTTGCCTATGAATATAGCCTATAAGATCAGGACACCCCCCCACCCCCATATTTTTTCCAATACAACTATGCTCCAAGAAGCTGAGCAGTGTTTATTGTTTCCTTCATCTCCCTTGCTTGCAGGCATGCCTTGTTTTTTGTCTTCTCCTGGGCAAGAGAGCTGGTTTTTTTCCAAGTTGGTGAGGCACCTAACACGAGGCCATCTTAATCTACTGCTGGAGTCCCTTGGCACTGTAGTGACATCAGTGATGGCTGCAACATCCAATAGCTCAGCTCACAGCCACATTGCCACCAAGCAGATGCAAGCACACACCATATCACACAACCCCAGCCACTTCTGCCTCCCCACTGCATAGTATACTTCTTGCAGAACAGAGTGTAAGGCATTAACACCCATGAATTATAAAACAGTACAAAAGAGGCACATGTTCTCCAGGCTTAGCTTTGCTGCAAGCTTCCCCAATACAGCAAAGCCTTAATCAACGTCTTGTAATAATGAGTCAAGCAGTAGAACAGGCCAGACTGCCACGTTAAAGCAAACTAAAATGCAATTGTCTGTTCACTAGCAGCATTCCCATCTTTGTTCCCATTGCTTTTTAACAACATCAACATCTTTTCATGCACTGCCTTGTTTAAGCCATGAAGAGAAGTCCAGAGGTTAATTAGCAAGAAGTAGAACATAATCACTTTATTCAAAAAAAACCCCAAAAACCCAAAAAAACAACCAAGAGCCCAACAGAAAGCAAAAAAAAAAAAAAAAAAAAAAATTAAAAGCTACAAACCAGCATTTGGTGGAGTTTTCCAGTGGAAAAAAAAGTACCAATTTTAACATTCTCTAAACACAACAGACCGTCCTTTGGCTTAGGAAAATCATGAAATCTTTGACCTGCTTTTGTAATGCTTTAATAAGCATTTGTCCTTTCTGTCAGTCAGGAAGACAGCAAATTGTGCAGCATACTTCAGAAGCCAGCAATCTGTTATATGCACACATACACTGTACCCTACAGAGGCAGATAGGCACTTCAGTAATGGCAGAACAGCTCAGCTGTAAATCTATATGTTTATACATCTATAAATCTAGCCATATATCTTCTTTCAACATATGAAATGTTGATTGGCAGCCTTTCTAGAGACCTGGCCCAGACATCTGGGGCATCTTACTGGCAAGGTCAGTAAAGCTTCTAACGCAATGCTTTCCATCATGGAGTCATGGGTGATGAGTTAACAGGCCACAGCTACACGCTGTGCTGCTGTACACCCCACCTCCAAAGAGCACATGCTGCATCAGGGATGCTTACCCTGATCTCACATCCTTGCTCTGTTCTCTGTGCTCTTCACGTGGGTTTACCCCCAAATTCTTCCTCTGCCCGACTCCTCCTTATATACATCCTGCCAGTTCCTTGAGATCCCTAATAAATGGGGTTTGACTGCAGTGCCTTCCCTGCTCCCCACTGAGTTCAGTTTTCTCTTCTTGGCCCTGGCTGCTCCTCTTGGAGGGCAACAGTTATTTAAGGTGCTAAGAGTCCTGGGTTTGAACTCTGGATAAATCCTGGTGTCCTTCACCTTCTAATTCTGGGAACCTCACTTCTAGAGAGACAGGGATTACTTGGTGTTCAACAGACAGCAACAAAAAGTATTCAGATGTTTTATGGGAAAGGCCTTAAGACTGATCATACCCATCTTTTCAAAGGAAAATGTTACCAGAAAAGAATAGGCAGGAAAGAAACCATTCATGAGGATGGGAAAAGCAGAAAGGAGATTAAAACAGAAGGTGTGAGATAGACATGGAAAGCTGTAAGAATAGTGAAATATTTAACCCCATTGCCTGGGAAGGCTGTGGGTTCCCCACCACCAGACCAAGAGGCTCTCGGGACCAGCTCAAGCATGGCTGGCTACCTTGGTGCAGAAGGATTGAGAACAGTCTCCTGATGCTCTTCCTAATCTTGTTTTTTATTTTATTTCTTCTGCTCCTCATCTGACCTGCATCTTCTTCCCTTTAAGATCTTCATGAGGTTCAAGAGCTGAGGAAAATCAGCCACCAGCCTAAGGCCATTGTTGCATTCTTACAGATGCAGTCCCAGCTTCTTTCCCTGTATAATGGGATTTAGGAGCCTGAACTTTCAAACTCAACTTTTTCTTCAGTAAGCAAAGAACCTTTAAGATGTGTTTGAGCCACATGGTTGGGTTCAGAGCTGAACAGTCACCAAATTGCATGTCCAGGAGTTTTCCCTGGCCCGGTTAGTTACAAAGCCCAGCTGGCAACCATGGAACCTGTTTTGAAATGTCAGCAAAAGCCAAGGATATTTTGGAGCCAGTGTTGCAAACTCAGGGCTTTTTCTTGCTATAAACAATTCATCTCTTGGAAGTACATTGCCCACAAAGCTAACATGGCCCTTAGCAGAGCTAAGCACGACCTAAGGACAGCTGCCAGCACTGCTCAGCTTCCCTGTTAATGCTCTAATGGGAAAACACTGTCTCTCTCAAGCAAAGCTATTCCAGTGCATCAAATCCAGACAACTCAATACTTGCACGGCTTCTTTCTCCACAGCCTCCTCTAGACCTTCTCATCAAAACTACAACCAAAGGAAAGTTTAACCCACTTGATCAGTCCTCCCTGCTTGAAGCCAGCAGGGAAAGTGTCAGTTAAATAAGGCAAATGTTTACTATGAAACCTGTTCTTGGTGGCAGAACTCGTATTTTGCCTTTGTGGTGATTCTTACCCATGGTATTTTCCATCGAGGTCAAAAGTAAGTGGCTTCTGTTGGAAGAAGGCGGCTTCGCTACTGGAAACACAAGGTAAAGACCCAGCAGGAACATTCTTCTCTTACTCTACTCTCCCCTGCATTGATGAAGGGTAAAGAACGAAAGCTCCATTCAGACTGGAAGGATTATGCCTCTTTATGTCAGAGGCATGTGAAATAAACGGTAGCGTAGCTTGTGGAGCAACTTTAAGAATTTAATTATTTCTCAGGATTCAACTTCAATGACTCCTTTCTACCCCCTGGATCCTAAGCAGTTAGTTATGTCACGTTGCTTCAGAATCTGAAGCTGCAGCAGACAGAATAGCAGACCTGAATTAAAAAAAAAAAAAAAAAAAAAAAAAAAAAAAAAAAGGAAAAAACGGTTTTCCTTTACCAAGAACAAACGTATGCAGTAGCACAGTGCTTTGGAAATAAATTGCTCATGAACCTTCTCGCTTGAAGCTACCAGTAAATCTTCCTGTTTGCAATGATGCCCAGGTATATATGGCAAAAAATCTCACTGCTCTATTAAAGGTCTTACTGAAAAGTCCCCCTGCTTTACAGAAAAGCTCTTATTTACCCCTTGTGTCCTCAGAATAACAGATTACAACAGCTCCTGGCAATCACAACACAGCTCAGCTCTATGTCCACACTGCAAACCAAAGTGCATTACATAGATTGCAAGCTGTTACATAAACCAAACTTTTATTATGGTGGTTGTAGCAGCAAGATGTCCAAAGGGATGTTTTATACACAGCCTCTCTCTGTGCTTAATCAAAGTACAATCAAATGCCTTTTTTTTTTTTTTTACACTTCACTAGAGAAATGTTTTCTTATTTTTAAATCATCCAATACTTTACCACTAATTCCCTATGTTATTAAAGCTTGAATGAGGAGACTAGGGTCTAGCTCTTACAAATCCTCAGTCAATTGAGTCTGGGTTTCTAGAGCCTCAGTGCTGAGTGATTCAGACCTGAACCCATTGCATTTGAACTGTCAGAAGACAGCTGTCACTGGACAGGAGGCTCAAAACCGTGCAGCTCTGCTCATTGTTGTCCCTGTTTTGTCCTGAGAACAAGCAGCTACATTGCTTGGGAGCCGGACAGAGAAGGGGGGCAAGCAGGTGGCACTTTGGCCTGGAGATGCTGTGTGAGACTGGGCACAACCAGCAGCCCGTGGTCACCCACATCTGACAGCAGCATTGTGTTTCTCAGGGGCTTCCTGAGGAAGATACAGGACAGAGCACGAGAAATTCAGTTAATGTGATAACGTGCCTGTGGAAAGAAGATAGGCTGTTACAACAAAGGTCTGGGATCCCAGATCCACTGGCTTCCAAGAAATACCCGAGTCCTGATCCATACCAGTGGCTGATGATGCTCTGCTCAGCTGCACCCCACGTGTGGGAGCAGTCAGAAGCATGCATGGACTAGGGTGTGAGGGCTCTGTGGTGGGTGTGCTGCATCAGAGCACCTTAAATACCCACCTCCTTCCTCACAGCAACACACATTGTCCCACATGCACCCCCTAGTCCCACCAGAGCCATCCCCCAGGAGCTCTCAGTGCACACAAGTCCCCTCCCCACGGACAGAAGCAACTTCCCACTGCCCAGGACAAGCTGGCTATCTCCTGACGGTAGAGCTATACTTATCGCTGTCTGGTACAATTAGGCTTATTCCTACTTGTAATTTAATTTGTGCAAGAACGCTAGTTCAGCACAGGAGCCTGCGTGCATTTGTGGCTCCCTCAATTAGCAACACTCTGTAGTCACTCAGACAATGGCTGTGATAGGGCTTTGTCTCATCCCTCCTGGAACGATGCTCAGAGGGAGCAGGGCTGGTTGGGACTGGGGCAGGGACACATCCAGCCTTGCCCCTGGCAGGGGGATACCCGCTCAGGGTCACGGGGCAGGGCAGGACACTTGGGATGAGCCAACTCTGCCGTGACCCTGCATGGCAGCAGAAGTCACCAGCCAGGAGCCCTCTTGTCTCTCTTGCACCAAGGGCAGCTGGAGCTAAGGGATAGGTAGAGATGGGTGGCAACAGAAAGAGCAGAAAAGTAGAAGGAAGGGGGTGGGGGGGGAAGAGCTGCTGAAAAAAGCCTGACATATACAACACCATGGCAATCAGCCAAGGGCCCCCTTCCCAAGAGGTTTGCTGGCCCACAGGACTCTGGTGACCCCAAAAGAGCACATGCTTCACCAGCCAAGTCTAGACAATGCTGTGCTTAACTTGGGGAAAGGAGGAGGGAAAACACCCAATCAGAAATGAGACTACGACTAATGCAAATCAGTATTTGTGGGTGCCCATGATGCTTCACTGATCTTTATGTATTTCTTGTGGGATCAGGAACATCTTAGGTTCCATGAGAGGATAAGAGTTCTTGACTAAATAACCAGATCTCCTGACATCTATCTTTCACATCCTTTGCTCTGCACACAGATACTAGATGTGGGAAAGCTATTGTAGCCCTCTGACAAGCTTTTCCTATGAAAAAAAAACTCCAAACCCCCAGTATTTCCTTAGCTTTCAAAAAAACCCCACCTATTTGGAAAATAAGAGACCTGTGGAGATCAGATTTGAAATTCATCACAGCTCCTGCTCCAGAGGCATGCCTAAGGACAGATACTTCAGAACATTTAAAACTATTTTCAAACTTAGCCATGTCTTGCCTGTCTGTTTTGCTCTGATATTTGCTTCAAGAGCATCACAGGGGCTGCTGCAAAGACTTTAAAAGTAGAAAAGACCCCTTTGGTGCTAAGAAAGGCAAGCGGTCACTTAAGAGGAATAAAGGCACAGCATTGTATCAACAGGGAATTCAACAGATAAAGTGTTTTATTTGTAGAAACTAGCAAAAAACTCCAAAGCAACCCACCATTCACAATAACCTGAGAAATTAAGATAATTACTGGTGTTCCTCCTCCCTTTTAAATAATCTTGACAAAACAAAACACTTTTCCTTCATTCTGATGCTTAAAGGACAGTCACGAAGATTTAACAGTTAAAATAGAACCATTTATTTCGAAAGGTTGTAGTAAAAGTTATATAATTTTAGCAGCAATTGCCTGTGGGCAGTGGAAAGAGAGCTGCTGAATGTGCCATCAGCAGAGAGATTGAAAAGAGGTTAAAGAGGAGAGCTGGGAGAAGGCATTCACCTTCCTGAATGGGCCATAAAATCTAATGACTGACTGCAGCCAACTAAAAAGCAAGAATATTTCCATTGTGTATCAAAATAACAAGCAGGAGGCTTGCTGGAGCCCTGAGGATGCGTTAGAAGAGCATCTAACTTGAAATGCTGTTTTATACAGGGAGCAATGCAGTCATCACACACTACAGTCAAAGTGATTAGCCCCATACCGGGAACTGAACTCCAGCACAAGTGTTGGCCTCCTTAGGTAGTGCTGTGTTGGTAAATTGAGATATCTAACACTGAAAACCCTGCAGTCTGCCCAATTATTAGCCACCAAGAGTCTTTTTCCCCTTGCAGGTTTCCTGGTGCCCACCAGAGCCCATGGGCTCCCAGGGACCTGGCTCAGTCTCAGCAGCCTTGTTCCCAGCTGGACAGTAAGCGAGGCACTGGGAAAGAGCTTACACTGAGTAAGCAGGAGCAGAGATATCATCACACCCCAACATGAGTATTGTGCCATTAGCCAACACATGCCAAAGAGACAACCAGAAGGCAGGATGAGCAGCGTTGCAGAGGAAGGGAAAGGGCCAGCCTGTCCCAGCGATGGAAGCGGGTTATAGCTGGGCACTCATGGGCACTTTGAGCAGAAGTTTTGTGCCTTCCCAAATGCCGAGGGGCTGAAGTTCATCAGGTGATGCTCTTGAGACCACCCTGTGGCTCCTGTGCCTTGGAGACACAGAATGACTCCCTGCATGCCTCCAATCTGCTCAGAGGCAGCCTGGTTATTTGGTGTTAGTCCCAACACCAAATCCCCACTGAGCACAAGAAATTGTCTCTTCTCAAAACATTGCACCGAGCAGAGAGAGTCATACACAACAGACCCAGCTGGGTGTGCTCCTTTGGCAGCATAAGGCAGAAAACAGGACTCCATGGGTGCCCACCTCCCTGCTGGAGAGGGGCCACTGCTCTTCCCAGGCACATCCAGGTGGGAAGACATGTTGTGTTGACCAAAGCCCAAAGTGGTGAGAGCAGCTCTGGGGCTTCAGGTAACAGATTTATGCCAGAAAAAAGAAATCCAAATAAAAAGACCAGGTGAGCATATCTGCAGCTTTAATAAATCATTTAGGAGTCAGGCAGATGCCCCCATGTTTGACACTGTTCACACACCAGTTGTCCCCAAGCTTAGCCCAAGTGAAAAGTGCATTTTAGTTGTGCCAGGCTTTGTCAGGTGCTCAGCAGTTTCTGGAATTTGGGTCTCTCCCCAGGACGCTGTCAAATCCAGGTTATTCCCATCACTGGATACTTAGGCCCCAAGGAAGTCATGTGGGTGGGAAGGAAGGGTGGAGGCAGGATTTGGAGGCAGCAGTGATCCAGAGGAACAAGTGACAGCGCAGGCAGATGCTGCTGGAGAAGCAGAAGTAGCAGCAGAGGAGGCTGAGCACCCGAAGGCTCTTCCTCATGGCCATGGTCATGCCCAAAGCAGGGGCTGTTCTTGTCGGGGAGATGGAGCCAGAGGAAAACCAGAGCCTCTTCCCAGGCAGTGACCAGAAGGAGAGGCACCTCCAATGCTCATGCAAGCTATAAAAAGGAGAGACTCTCCAAACTAGCTTGCCACACTGCCTGTTGCAAGCCTGGCAGCGTTTAAACTTGGTAAGTGATGCTTCAGGTCAGCCATGTGCACTTTATGAGAGTCAGGAGCCAAACAGCAGCTCCTTGCTCACAGATTTACAATGCCACAGATTTACAGCACCATCTCTCCCAGAAAGCCACTTTGGGACATATCAGAGCAGTGTTCCCCAACAGCCTCCTCATCTCCACCATGGCTAGTGCTACCCAGCCAGGGGCACAGGAGCATCCCCCATCCCAGGGAGGGGCTCAGTCCTGCTGAGGTCCTGCTTTACACCGATAACTGCAGTGCTTCTTCGCTGCTGCAGCTTTTTTTCCCCTCTGTTTCCATGCACCACCACCACCACTCCCCCCAAGGCTTTTCCTTTTCCTCACAGCCCCCATCAACTTTACAGCCACAATCAAGGGGACAGAAAAATTTTGCCATTGTGTAAGAACTGGAAATTCTTTTAAAAGCAGCAGAGAGAAATCTCCTTTTATTGACACCAGTAACTGAGAGGAGGGAAACAGACCCACTGCTTTATAGAAGATTTATGTACATAAATCACACACAAACACAGCAAAAGCCTTGCTCCAGCTCCACATGGGGAATAGCCCAAAGAGCCTTCCTGCTCTGCCCTGCAGCTTCCAGCCCGGCTCTCCTGGAGCCCACAGCACTCAGCCCAGCACCAGACTTCCCCTCCACAGCATTTCTCAGCAGCCTGCAAGAGCTTTACCACCCTAAGGCAGTCAAAGAAATGGCAGTTACTCCAGGCTGGTAAATGGGACATGGCACTCACTGCTCTGGGGCAGTTTAAGGGAGAAAATGTGTTACACAGCCCCATGTGACCCTGCTGCAGCAGCATCCTGGGCACCCAGTGGCAGAAGAAATCTGCCAAAAGGGTTTTTCTAGTTTATCAGAACTGAACAAGGAGGTGGTGGTGAAATGTGGGGGTTTTCCTCATCACCCAGGCACCCCTTTGCTTGGGCAGAGCTGTGGCCATGTCATCCCAGGCCAGGGCAGGTTTCTGCCCTGTTCTCGATCAGGATACATCTCATTTCAGGCATCCCGAATGCCCAGAAGAAGGAAGAGGCTCCACTACTCTGGAGCACTCAAGAGAGAAGCAGCAGTCAGGTCTGTCACTGCTACAGCAGCCAGTGTCCAAACCCCACAAAGAGCCGAGTGACAACAAAAACAACAAGAAACCTATCACTGAAACCCAGCATAGAGTTTACAGAAAAAAAGTACCTGAAGCGCTAGGAAACTACTTACTAACGTTTTTCTCTTATCTGAGAGAGTTAGATGCTTGGTGAACTTCTTTTGCAAAAAATATTTTTTTCTTTTTAAAACATCATTCATTTTCTTAAAGTTCTCTTTAAAAGAAAAATCTACACTTCCAGAAAAAAAAAATCCACCCTGGAAAAGTAGAGCCACATAATTTTCTGGTCCCTTACTAACTGCACTTCCAGATCACTTTCCCTTTTCCTACCTCACTCTCACCCTACCCTCACACTTAATACACGTATAGAAATTATACAACACACACATGTAGCTTTACCTGTATCATTTCCCTCAGACTTGTTCTCCCACATCTCCAAGCCACGCTTGCTCCATGCCTCCCCTCTTCTGTTGTGCAGCATCCAGCCAGTCAAGGTAGAGATGGTGTAAGCAGGTCAGCACCCAGCCTGCTGTGAGCCATTTAATGCAAACTCTCAGGGGCTTTTCCCTCTGCCCCTGAGCAGCTGGGCCCCATCACTCTCCCTCAGCTGCCACCCAGCCCCAGCTCCTCCATATTAAGCAGTCAGACATGCCAGACCTTACAAATCTGCATCACCCAGGTACGCAAACCAGCAGATGTGGCTTAAGAAAAATCCTACTGAGGGGCACAGGCCCCCGCCACCTGCAGAGTGTGAGGAGACTGATGCTGTACATAAACAAAATTGCTGAAGACTATATAGATAAAAAAGGATGCTAATTTATTTTCTTCTGCTTTTTAACATGCTTTGAGCTGTTCATTTTAAAAAAAAGGCTTTAAACTAATTGGAGTTTTCTACCAAAAACATACAGCTTCATTGTTTAAGAATATGAGCAAGGGTCCTGCCTGCCTTGTGTTTAGCAGCTCATGTCACACACATGGGGCTAAACCCTGATCTTTTCTGGGACACGGCCTCCCTACATAGACCTCCAATACTCTGCAGTGGATGGATGGGAGGGTCAGGGATAGTTGCTGTGTTTTATGGACGGAGAAATTCAGCCACAACTTCGTGTTGTGGAGAGCACAATCCCAGCCCTGAGGGCAGTTGGGTGCTGGGGCTCCCACAGGGGAAAGTCCCACTGGAACTGGGGCCAGTGCTGTCTCCTGGGCCCCTGGGAGCTACAACATGCTCTGCGTGGCAGCAGCTCCACTGGCACAGGCAGGGCAAGAGCAAGCAAACTCTGAGATATTGGGCACATTTATATTTCAATATATTATTTTTTCTGAAGAAGTAAGAGGGTTGAGTCAAGCTTTATAGCTCTCCTTTAAAAGTTTGGCTTTCTAAATGATTTCATTTGGGAGAGGAAAGAAATGCCTCCCAAGCAGGGGAAGGCTGGAGAGGTCAGCAGCTGGGGCATCAGCCTTGATGGGATCCCAGTCATCAGGTGCACAGCAGGCAGCAGCAGAGGCAGTTGTGAAAAGAAGTCAGATATCCCAAAGGCAAAGACCATTTCAACTGCCACATTGTGCCTGGCACTGCTGGAAGATAGGAAATGCCTCCAGGGACAGCTCAGCCCTGGTTTTACAGCCTGTGCAGGGCTGGGTCCAGGTCCTTCCTGGGGAAACGGCCCCCAGTGAGAGTCCCAGGCTGGGGTGAACCTGCTGGGTCAGATTCTGCCACTGACAGGTTTAGTTAAATCTTGTGTTTCCAGCTGAAATGCATAAAACAAGCTGAAGAAAATGAACCAGGGGAGTTAATGATAAGGTGAGAAATCTGCCCAGTAAAACCAACTGCATTGGGGCCTCCTGCACATGAAAGGACTTGAAATGGTGCCGTAGCAACGGAGAAACAGTGGAGTTCCAGGAGAAAGCCCGGAGAAACTGTTTAAACTTGGAGTAGTTGAAAAAGCAATAGGAAAACTTGTACAGAAAGCTTCGTGCCCTGGGCCTGCTGCCACCTGTGTGTGCCCCTGTCCCCTCCCGGGGTCCTGCTGATCCCACGGAGGTTACGTGTGTGCAAATGTGTGCACAGCCTGTGCCAGGACCAGGCTGCTGTGATCTCCTCTAAAAATGCTCAGGTACTGCTCAAAGTCAGAGGAAATCTCCTGCCTCGTGCCTGCACTGCGGTAGTGTGGTCGGTGCCCAGCACTCATGTGACAGGAAGGTTAAATGCACCTGTGGAAATTGCTGTTGGTGGGTGTGTGCCAGTTTTGGTGCAGCTCCGCTAGAGAAGACGTCAATGCCTGTTCTTCCTGCTGCTGCCCTCAGTATCCCCAGGATGGTGGCAGGGCTGGGATCTGGCTGCCAGCACTGGCAGGACTGTGGGAAGCTGCCGGTCCGGTGACTGTGGGAAGAGGCTACCCGGGCTGGGCTGTCCCAGCTCCCCTTTCTGCTGAGCATGGGCTTTGCACATCTTTCCCATATGCATAGTCAGTGATGCTAATGCAAAATTTGGGGTTTCCCACAGGATGCATGCTGCGAGTGCTCGGCACGGTGTTCACGGCCAGGGATAATACAATAATTTGAGCAAGAGCTGTCCAGGGCTCTTGAAAATGTCAGCCTTGTACAGCTCTGGCGTGCTGGGGCTGCATTTCGCTGTCTGCAGAGCAGGCAGGGAGTTAAATGTCAATACTTGTGAGTCTCCTTTGGCAAGCACTCAGGGCTGTTGCTGCATGGATACCCACCCGGCTTCCCTCTCCCCAGGATACCCACCTGCCTGTCCCGAGAGCCAGACACTGCAGCCAGTCCCCATGCTTGGGGAGGAGGTGGCTGGAGGGGACCTGAAGGTTTCCAGGATGCTGGAGGAGCCCGGACAGTAAATCTAGGCTTCTTGGCTCCATAAGCAGCCCAAATCCAGCCGGAGCATGTCCGAGTGCCTAGTGAAGGTTTGTCCTGCAAGGCCATGCCTCGGGCATTACAGAACAAACTCCAGCCATAGGACAGCTGGTTTCAGGAAAGTGTGTGGGTCCCAGACTGCAAAGAGTGACAAGCACATCACATTGGTACTCGACTCCTCACCTCCCACGCAGCATCCCACTGATGCCTCACTGAAAACACCCCCCAGCGTGCCCAGTCTGACCATCGCTGTGGGTCTGGCCTTGCTGCTGGAGGCTCATCAGGACGGAAGCAACCCTCCACTGAGGACAGGGTGCCAGAGCCCAGCAGATCTCACTGCAGAGGCCACCAGCAAATGTCCTAACCCCCAGGTGACAGCAGCACGCAGGGGCTGTGCAGAACTCGGCCTTTTCCAAGAAGCCTCATGTGTGGGCCAAATACTGGGCTAGAGGTCTGAAAATCACATCTTCTGACAACTCATCTTCCTGCAGGCTGGAGTAGTGTGAACACAAGGAAAGGCGCCTGATCCCCATTATAATGCTAATCTCCTATAGAGAGTGACGTGGAGTCCCTCCAACTCCCAGTAGGAGCTGAGTAGCATCCTGTTAATGAAATTATAACCATGGCTCACACAGTGCATTTCTGCTGAACACATCTGAAATCTCTTTCCCTCAGAGGCTACATAACCAATGCCTTGGAGTTATCTCGCTGCTGTTATAAAAGCAACACGATTAGAGTGCTGAAGCTAATTTAAATCCCGTTGAATGCTATTGTAAAGCAGCAAGAGACAAGCTGGTATGTAATGTGTCATTGAACCATCCTCAGGGTGGGCACGTCAGTCTGATACCCAAAAGTTTAAGGGCTAAATTCAGAGACTTTAACATAAATTGCAAATCCTGCATGAACAGCTTCTGTTTGATGAGACTTTCAGGTACTTAAAGTACAAGTCTCATTTAATTGTGTGACTACTTGAGGACTCTTAGCCAGCCACAGACTGAAGTATCTTCTTGGATCCTCAGTTACCCTGAGCATCCTCTGGGTACGGTGGCATCTCTGCTCCCCGTGTGAGCAAGGGATGTGGAACCGGGGGAAATGACTGTGGTAAACCTGAGCACTGGCAGCGAGGTCAAAGTGGAGTTTAATTGTACAGGTCGGTTGTGTTGGAGGTTCTTCTAATCCCTTGCTCTGTGGGCTTTGTAGGGATTTGGGGGGTATGTGCTTTGTTTAAGAGCTGTGTTTTGCAGCTCTTAAAGAAGTGTCTCAGCCTCTGCGCTGCCAAAAGGCAATGCTGCTCCCATGCACAGCCAGGATGTCACCCTGGGAGAGACAAAGTGGCCCCTGCACTACAGGACAGCCCCATCAGCCCAGATCGTGACAAGCAGACCAGACACTGAGCTAAGAGGTTTCATCTTGACCTTTACTAGCTGCCACAACACCCCAGAGCTCTGGCAATCGCCACCTTGCAAAGTCTGAGCAAACAAACTGCCAATTCCGCGGGGAGAAGCGAGTTGGTCAGTACCCGAGCACGACAGCAGACTGCAGCATTCAACTGCTCTCCCGAGCCTGGTGTCACAGAGGCGGGCTCCTAACATTTGCATTTTATAATTGTTCCTGCACTACAAAGGAGGGTTGAATCGTGCCTTTTTCTCCCCTCCCTTTCCCAGTGCACCTGGGGGCAGATCGCAGAGATGCAGCTGGGCTGGGTGGGTGGTTTCCTATGGTGCTGAGCAGAGGGCTCCTGGTCACAGAGCATGTTGTTCCATCTCGAGCCAGCCCCATCACTGGGTCTTGGCCATGCTTGACATGGATTTCATGCCCCACTCCATTTTCTCCCCTCTCCTGACACTCTCAGGATGTTCTCATTGGGCCAGTGGGCAGCATTGTATGAGTTTCAGCCCTTCATGGGAGCTTTGTCCTGGAATCGCTGCCCTGGTCCAGCCAGCTCATGATTTCCTACTGTGTAATTTAACATCCTATGCCATAAAAATGTAAGTGTGGGGAGGGGAAGAGGAAGGAGAAATGGCTACAGTGAGCAGCAAGGAAGGGATCCCAAAGCCTGGGATATCATCTGTCTTTCTGTCACTAAAAGAACAAGCTAGATCTTTACCAGGGTAAAGCAGCTCAGCTCTCTACTCCATCACAGGTGTCCCGTTGCTTTTGCAGCCCCAGACTTGGTTCAGCCACCTGCACATCAGGGTCGGCTGTGGAAGCCTCTGTGTTCCCCTGAGCCGGCTGCTCCCTGCTGGGGGCCACTGCCTGCAGACCACAAGGGTAAGAAGGAAGGTACCTTCCTTGCAGGAGACATAAACCTTACCCTGGGCATGTCCTTGCCCCATCAGGTGTTTCACAGGCTGTAAAAAACCCTGTTTGGTGTTGAAGAGAGCAGTAAATTGGCAGAGCTTTAAAACAAGCTTGGCTTTAGGGAGCCCCTTAAAAAGGGAGAGATCATCACCAAAGCAAAGAGGCAAGGGGGTCTGCCCTCTCGGCTTCCCACCCGTGAAGCAGGGCTGATATGTCCTCACTGAGGGAGGTTTGATGGATCTCCTCAGCATAAATTGAATGAAGGTCAGCAGCCTCCCAGATTAACTCCCCAGTTGGCTTGCTGGAGTAACACTGCTGTACCTTTGGATTGGGCTTTCCGGACAGCTCCCAGGGCTTCTCCTAGCAGACAAGGTAGCTGATTCTGCTCTGTAAATGACTTAAAAATCCATGCTGGAGCCTTGATCTGACAGGGTGTCGTGGTTTCAGCCCAGTCGGTAACAAAGCACCACGAAGCCGCTCACTCACCCCCCACCCTCTCCCCTGGCCACGTTGGGATGAGGAGAAAATCCAAAGGCAGGCTCGTGGGTCGAGACAAGGACTGGGAGGGATCACTCCCCACTTACGGTCACGGGCAAAAGACAGGCTCAACTTGGGAAAGAAACAAAATCAATTTAATTTACTACAAACCAAATCAAAACCAAGGATATTAGGAAGGGAAACCAAACATCAGAACACTTCCCCCCCACCCCTCCCACCTTCCCGGCTCAGCTCCATTCCCGGTGCTTTCTACCTCCTCCCCCCGGCGGCGCAGGGGAACAGGGGATGGGGGTTGAGTCAGCTCGCCACACATCGTCTGTGCCGCTCCTTTCCTCAGCGGGAAGATTCCTCACTCGTCCCCTGCTCCACCGTGGGGTCCCTCCCACGGGAGACAGTCCTTCACC
>VYZV01039929.1:0-25686 GCA_013401275.1 Pandion haliaetus | reverse complement strand
TTTGGCACCAGGGGACCTTCTAGTAGCTTCTTAAAGGAGCCACCTCTGCAGCCCCCCTCCCCTGCCACCACGGAAAACCGCGCCACACAAACCCATAACACAGGGTTAATGGACTTGAAGTCAGGTGAAGGTGAAAGACCAAAGTCACTTGATCCAGGTGGCCTAGTCCATGGTCAAAGGGAGCAACAGCAACCAGCCCAAGTTGGAGACATCTCTTTCTGACACCAAATGCTATAGTCTCCCTGCCCAGCCATGACTCACACTGGCATCACTGATTTTCCGGCTTCCAGGAGAGGTGGGGAAGACCTCTAACTGCAACCCCCAACACAGGATGGCTACCTCCCTTGAAGCAAGATTTCTCTCTCTGTTCCTGCTTGTATTCGGATCCAGAAATTCATACTTCTTTGCAGAAGTCCCTTTCTCCACTGAGACCTCTCACACAGCCATATTGCTCTTCTCCAGCACTCCTGGCTGCTAGGATCTCACCAACCCTTGGCTAGATTTTGTGCATCTCCTGAGGACCCTACAGCTGTTTCTTCTCATTTATATTGTAACGAGGCTGAATTTTTAATTCTGTGACTCACTGCAAAGGCTAATTTTCCTCCAAAACCCCATCCAGGGCAGAGCTCTAGTCTCACAGTCTGCACCATGCTAACTAGCCTGTGACTCTCCCACAAAGGTGGGTGGGACTGTCCACATTGTGCTTTGTGCAAGTAAGACTGCTCATCCATTTATTATTTTATATTTACAATCCATTTGAAATATTGAATTGTCATGATATTTTCATCTTGGTGCTGAAATAGGGCACCACTATCATCAGAACTCAGTTTGGCTATATTATGGGGAAAGATTCCCCTAAACTGAGGTATCAGCCCAGGGTTCAGCAGCAGAGCTGGAAACTGGGTTCTCCTGAGCTTTAGAGCCCAGCCAGCCATCGGTCTGTCCATTGCTCTTCATCTTGGTCATCAACATCACCCTGCTCTTTGAAAGTTGCTGGGGCCAAACATGTACCTGCTGCAACTAGAAACAGACAGCAAAGTATTTTAGGAGGAGAGTTAACACTCCCCAAATGAACTAATCCTTTCAGTTCATATGCTAGCAGCACAGGCTGTCACAACTTTATTTTTAAATGGCCTTTCCCTTTATCGCCAGAAAAATTTCTTCCCATTGACCTGAACAGCACTAACAAAGTCAAGTGGAATATATATATTCTTTCCTACTCACTGAACATAGGCATTGTTAATCTGAGCATGTTAAAACCAAAAGGGACAAGACGTGGAAGGTGGTTAACGCTAACATGATGGGAGCAAAGGGGAAGAGGTGAAGACCAATCTTGTTGAAGGCAGAATTAGATGTTTAAAATGGAAGTGAAGTGACTATCCGTCTTGGACTTGTGGTACCTACCTCCATCTCAGGGGACACAACCGTGGCACGAAGAGACAGGGAACCAATGGTCTTGTGGAGTTAACGGCAGCATGAGAAACACGGACCCATGTTCACATATACAAAACCGTGAGATCCAGAGTAAGAAACCAGTAAAAGCAGCTTGCACAGTTTGCAGCGCACACTGCTGTCAGGTCACTGGGAAAACATTTTGTAGCCACTTTGAAAACTGTGAGCCAAGACAACAGATACTAGAGACTTTTTTTTTTTTTTTTTTTTTTTTTAAACGTAGCACCCTTTTCTTTTAAGTTAGACCTTTGCATAAGTTCAAGGTCAGGGGAACACAATGCAGTTTTAATAATCAATCACTTCTTTTGGTCAGGTTAGTATCGATAAACTGCAATTAGCTATGCAAAAGATAATGTGCAAAACCAGCATTTGAGTCAGTTCATAGCTGGACTGTCTCATGCGAAGATGATGCGAGAGACTGTCGAGCGTGCTTGGCAAAACAAATTCACCTGAAGCCCACTCTCTGAAGTGGGCTGTAAATGATCCTACAATTTCCTACATCCTGGAAATGATCCTATAAGCTCCAGTAGCTCTCCCTTTCCAAGGAGAGGGGAAAGAAAAGCCTAGAGGAAGAGTTTTAGCATGCAACAAGCAGAGACGGGAATGTTTGACTAGCTGAGAGAGGACAAGCGTACTGTTCTTTCCATCCTGAGAGTTTTATAGGAGTAAAATGTACCTGTATAATCCACCCAAGGCCTGACAGCACTTAAATCAGTCTGAAGACACCTGTGGTAGCTACTGGAGGGGGGAGAGAGGAGTAGGAAGCTACAGAGCAGAAGGGATTGACCCCTTCTGCTGGACCCAGAAAGCAGGCAGATCTCCCCAAAATCAGTCACTACCAGCCACCTCCTCTCGCTGTTTATGTGAGAAATTTAAAAGTGGCAGCTAAGGTTATGCATTGGAATGATTTCTAACACAGCAAATTCCAATTTTAACAGTGAATTTCATCTGCAGGGAAAAAAAAAAAAATGAAGGAAGTGCCAAATCACACCAATCCATCAGGAACTGTCAAAATTGTCTTTGCTGGTACAAATGTGTGTCTTTCTCATTCACACAGTGCTAGAGGTTTAGGGCAGAGCAGAAAATCTCTCGTAGAGTTCTTTGGATGGTATTTAACTATACTACAAAACATGGGTCTAATTAATCCCTGCAATTGGTGACATTACATTTGGGTTGAGTCTGCCCATTAAGCCTGAGGAGGTGGGAAAGAAAAGAATAAAAAATATCCATACACTTCAGTTTGTTTTCAATGCAGCCAAAGACCTAGCAAACACAGTTGCTTATTAGAGATTAGTCTTAATTTAGAAGTTAATTGGAACTGGTCTGAAAAACTTAGGGGCTAAAGATGGTAAAGGTGAGCTTTAACAAAGGTTTACTCATTAGAAGGACCACGAAGTACTTTGCTTTTCACACCCTCTGCAGCAGTACAGTGCGGCAGTGGCATCTCTGCTCTGGATACTGCACCCGAGACATCAGGAAGAAATAGTTGAACACCACAAGGAACCTCCAAGTTCAGAAGTCCCCAGAAGACAAGGTTTTTGTACAAAGCTGTCAACACCGCAGAATGGAATCAGACTCTGTTTCACACATAGGATGATCATTACTCTGCTGCCAGCATTTTCTTAACTTGGAAAGCCAAAGTGGCCTCATTTCTGGAAGTGACGAGCCGAGCTTTGTTTTGCCTGTAATGGCAGTTCAGTGCATTAGTACCTACACCTCCTCTTTAAAAATGTGTATTACCAGCCTACAGCAAATTCCCATTAAGAAAAAAATATTATGAAAATGTCCTAACAAAGTGGGATAGAGCTGTTTTAAAGAAAATGGATGCAGTTTCATTAATAGGAAAAATACTTGCTTTTTCCTAGCCACATCACTGTAGCAGCCACAGTGACTTTGTGACCCCTGCAATAAACAACACTTTCTAACTGGGAACAACAGAAGCAGTGCCCAGCACATCTGAAAAAATAATTTATCTTCAAGGCATTGCTAATCATAGCAACGAAGGCCAGAGTCACAATGGGTAAGACCCATTCCACCAAGTTATAGCTTTAATTAATTGAATTGGTATGAACTTGGAGTTCAATTTAACATGAAAATGACAAGTCTGACACTATATTTTTAAACATTTTTAAAAAAATTATCAAAAAAATAGCATCAATTATCTGCACCCAAGTAAAAATGAGACAGTCCATCTTCTGTTCTCCAAGATGCCCGTTGAGCTTTCCTACTGAGACACACCCATCCTGCTCCCGCTGATGCCCCCACGCGCAGCCAAGGCACTCGGGTCTTGGAACAAACCCATCATCTCCTTTTTGCCAACGAGTCCCTCTGCCCTCAGCTCAGCTCACCGAGCCCCATCCTCCTCCTCACGAGCAGATGGGCTCATGCACACGCAGAGCTCTGGGGTCCTTGCCCGACGCTCCTACCCAAGCGTGCGGCATGCCAGAGGACCGCTGTCGCTTCCCAGGCCCATAGCTAACTCATCGTTTGACAGTGCACAAGTCTGACCTTGGCCCAACCATTGCCTACCTCCTACTTCCAGAGCCAGTTCCTTTCCCTTTGGGCACTGCTCTTCCGGATGGCTGCTAGCAAGTGTTTTAATGCCTTTTCCAGCTGTCACCCCAAAATGGAGCGCACTCATGGTTCTTTCAGTGCCAATTTCTTCAAGGATTTCAGCTTATCAATCACACGTGATGCAGAGAGCAGCAGCCAGCTGGGCACCCGCACCTCTGCGGTCCTCTGCCTGCAGATGCTGCTCAGCCCCACAGCTCCAGCCACCTCACAGGCAGAGCTGCAGCACCCGGCCAAGTCACGGAGATACCTCCAGCGTCCCAACTGCTGCTTACTTGTGTGCTCTGCCAGCTAAGCTGGCTTTGACAGTCACTACCTCTAATCAGGTATCCCTAAAGATTTTAATAACATGATTATATGATGGCAAGAAAAACCAATAACCCAAACCCTGATGTAAGCTGTTTTTGTCACAATCTTGAGACTCCTGCTTGGAGCAGATGCCTTATTAGCCATTTAATTCTCAGCTTCACGGCAAGGCACTACAATGAGAGGAAATATAAAATCAACAAGGCAGCTGCAAACTACCTTCATGTTCTCTCTCAAATTTAATAGAGATTCATGAGGCTTTACACTAATGTGCTGAGAGAAAAGGATTACAGGGCTCTTGCAGTTCGCCTGGGTATAAGGGAGGTGAGGATCAGTAATCAGCATGCAGATGACAAAGGCCTGGCAGAAGTTCTACCAAAAACCGACCGTGCTAATGTCAAACAAGGCACTTCAGCTAATGCGGTGTGTCCAGTTCAGGCCAAACTGTCTCAGAAACATGAGCCCAGAAGTAAAGGAGCAGATCCGTAACAGAGGACACATCAACGCTGTGTGTGATCAGAGAAGTTGGACCGTTTCCCTCGCAGACAGCACATGCAGCACGAGCTGCAACAGAGCTGCCCAATCTAGTGGATGGCAGAGGGGAGATAAGTTGGGTGTTGCTATTTCTCCTTCTCCACCAAGCCAAAGAGCAGAGGAAGCCAGCAGATTTTTAAAAATGGAAGATTGTACTACAAGATTTTTTTTTAACTGAATAATAATTAGAGGGTGGAGCAGTGGGAGAGGGTGATGGTGCCCGGCAGCCCTTCATGCAGCTCTGCTCTGCTCAGATCTGCAGCCCAAGGCAGGCAAAGGCGGGTGGTATCTGCTTTCCCCAAGACTGTGCAGGAGCCAGGTTGGTCCACTCCCTGCCACGAGGCTTTCAGCCATCGGGCAGTCATGTCCCCACACTCCCTGAAGCCACCCATGCTGGCAGGCTGTGCCAGTCCCACCGGGTCCCACAGCAGTGCCAATGCCTGGCTCCCTCTCCCCACGCACATCGGCTCAGGGCAGCATCTTGAGGGGCAGAACCAGGCCCGCATTTATTCCCCTTCACTGGCGCCTGGCTGACAGCTCCGCTCATGCTCAGTCAAAAAGCAGAGACACAACTGACTTCGCTATGCCAGTACTACATACCTACTTGTATAGCCACTGCTCCGTTCCTTGAACTCCTTGTCTCCTGGGTATTTCACGCAAGACAAAAAGCAGCTGAGCGTTAATCCTGCAGCCGCTGGACTGTGACACCTAGCCCTCTGCCTCCCCTCGGCACCCCCATGTGTCCTCCTGCCCTTTTCTCTCTCACTCCAAATGCATTTTAACATGGGGGTGCCAGGCTCCCATCCGGGACCTGCCAGCACCTTCACTGCGAGGTGAAGCAGCAAGGAGCGCCTCGGGGAGAGCTGGGCGCATTAGCAGGGTCTGGTTGCTGAACTGCAGATCCAAGTCAGTGAGCTGTCAGCCCAGTCAGGGAAGTTCACAGCAGCAGATGAGAAAGAGAGTCCCTCATGCTAGAAAACACACCCTATACGCTTTCCAGCATGTAAGGAAAATGGATAACCTTTTTATTTTAAAATACAGTGCACTCGCATGAAAATGAACATGCCCTAGAAGACTTTCCACCTTGCATCCTTTGCCACAGTCTCAGTAAGTCATCAAACTTGCAGCTATGTATTTTCTTTACCAGGCAGGGAACCTTGGCTGCCATTCAGGAATGTGACTGGGATATAATGGTACCATCCAGCCCCAAGCCAACCTGCACATGATTGTATTTATTGGTACTAAAACAGCCCTGAAAGGGCTCGACTGAGACCAAACCATACAGAAGCGGGTACAGGACACAGCTACTAAGAGAGAATCCTGACCCTAAACACCTTAATCAGGCAGCAGGAAGGAGACAGGAGTTATTTTTACTCTGGTTTATTGGCGTGGAAGCTGTTTGCCAAAGGATGACATAAATTGCACAAACCTTGGGCTGAGCCAAGAAAGAAGCCCAAGGAATAATGCCGATTTACTGCCCTATCTGCAGTCTTCCAGCCGCGGCATGAGCAGCTCGGGGCCACCAGCCTTGCTGCGGTGGGGCAGACACAGTTGTTAAATGTGGGAACATTTGTTACATGAGTGCACATCCAGAGCTGTTGTAAATAAAGCAGGGCATTAGACAGTAGTTAATCCAGCACCGTTTTGCTGATAATGTTGAAGATACTGACCTGTTTATGCTCTGCACATCTCTTATTGAAAATAATGGAGCAGAGTTCACCTTAGTGGCTTACTTCCATCGAGTCAGCCTCCATGCCCCTAAATGAAGGATAATAGCTGCCATGCCATTGTAATTCCCGTGCAGTAAAGCATGTTGAAACCCGTTACCTCCTGTTTGTTCTCAGCATGGATCATTGCTTCTTCCACCGCTGCTAGAGCCAGACCAAAAGGAAAACCAGTGGTCTCCCAGCAGAGGTGTTTAATACATTTACCACACTTCTGTGAGGAGGTGCAGATACCAACAGGCATGGGAGGCTCTGAAAGGCACCAGGGCTTCCCGGCGCTGGTGCGGGACAGATCCCTGGCACCTGGAAACGGCCACACTAATTAGCAAAAGGGAAGCACGAAACATTGGGCGCTTTCAGCCCCAGCCAGCAGCCGGGGCCGAGGGCACAACAAAAGCTCGTCTTTGCTTATTGCTCCAATTTGCTTTATTAGAGAAAGGAGGTCTTCTTCATCTTTTGTACCTCTGAGGTACTGTCAGCCTTAAGCCAATGAGATATAATGCAAGAATTATTTTGAGCAACACAGCGTTGCTTTTTGTTGTTGTTTTTTTTTTCTTGTTTTAAAAACTTTCCAGAAGGAATCTATTTTTATTCTGCACATGGACACTTTCAGTATCACAGGCACTGAGTGCACTTAGGAAAAGCAAAGACAAGAATTCATGTAAAGAAAAAAAAAAAAAATCTGGGTTTTTGTCCAGTCTTCCAATTAACTTTGCTGGCAATTTGTAACAAGGAATTCAAAAAAATCCTGAGGCATTTTTTACAGGCATGATGGAAAGTGGTTGGTTTTTTTTGTTTTTCATCTTCCGGGAAATTTCATTTTCTTTCTCTGAAGCAAAAGAAAACACGTCAATAAATAAAGAATGAATCTCCAAAAACTTTCTTTGACTGAAAGGCAACCTGAAATCATACAGCCTAATTCACTTCAAGCACTCCCAGCTCGGCCGGGTGAATGCATCATTCCCAGAGGCAACACTGCATTTCTAAAGGACAGTCCATTAAGCATCACCAAAGCCCCCCTCTCTGCCTTCGACATATTGGGTTAGACTGCACATCAACTCAGTGTCCTCGTCCTCTCTCTGCGTTAAGTCCCTTAACTCAGCTCTGACTGCTGGCACAAACAGCAGAGTCCTCTGCAAGCACCACCGTTCCTTGCTGAGGTCTCTCCTACACATCTGAAATCTGATAATACAAAGAGAAGCTCTGGCTGTTCTGGCTGCAAAATATCTACAGAAAATGAGCTGGGATCTTTGCTCCCTCCCTGCCCTCACCCAGCATCTGTCTCTGGGGCTCGACGCATGTGTCATGATGGATGTTAGCAGGGAGCAACAACTCCGAGCCCAGTGGGGACCCAGTGTGCCACTACCTGGCTTCCATCCTCCGAGCATTTCGGCGCCTGACGAAAGCGTGTTGGCAATTTGAGCGAATCCCTTGAGTTCTGCAAGGGGTTTTGTTACTGAGAAAGAGTCAGATATCGTTTTCTTTGCAAGAAAAGCAAGTGTCATAAAAAGGCACTTGAGCTGCTCTGGTTGCCTCCAGCAGCCAGGAATGTATCAGGTATGTCAGGTCACAACAAGCATCAAGTGCGGCACTGATTTTGTCTTTCTGCCTGCTCAGCACCTGAGAAGCTGGGAGTCATTTGGAGAAGGCTTAAACTGGTGCAAATTGGCACTGAGACAGCAGTGGGATTTCTGGGGGAAAAAAATAAATTAATAAATTAGTTCTCGGCTCCCGGATTCAGACAGAACTCAGGGTTTCAGGGCACTTCACGGAAAGGACTGTTAAAAAGTGGGCATGCGGAAGGGTACGTTGTTACCTCTTGAGACTATGCCGGCAGTGCGTCCTTCTCACCCAGCCAAGATCAGTGCACATCCCCGCAGGGAAACAGCAGCACCGGCAGCCACCGTCCCTGTGATGGACCGCTCGGGGATGCTCAGGGGTGAGCCCTGGCAGACCCAGGCTGGGGCCAGCCATCTCAGCCCCTCCGCTCCAGCTCCTGGGGCGCTTTGGAGTTGAACAACATGCAGAGCAGCTAAGGAAAGACCCGGGTTTGGGTTCAGATCTCAGCACGCAGTGTGGATGCACTGAAGACACTTCTGCTGCAGCGCAGCAAGGGCTGCCTGAGACTTTTTTGACAAAAAGAAACTATTCTGCCTTGGCAGACTGTCTGTGGGGGGTTGCTGCGGGGAGGGATGGCAGTAAGCGGGGAGGTGCAGGTTTAGGGCCTCCAGCTCTGCTCAGGGTAGGTTTATTGCTCGTCAGATGAACACCTTGACCACCAAGCCATTGTCAGCCTCTCCCTGATCAAATGCATATTAATTGCACCGAGCAGCAAATGCCCCAGGGCTTTGCCACGGGACCTGGCTCCAGCAGGCAGAGGACAGCACTCTGTCCCAGGATGGAGCCCGGCTCAGCCCTGGTGCAGCCAGGGCAGCACAGTGCAGGGCTGCCTCTAAGACGGTACGGCACAGAGGCTGCAAGAAAGGTTTTGGTTTTGCTCTAGAGGAAAACAAAAACACACTTGGAAAACTCTGCATTTTCCCCATAAACCAACATTTCAGCCACCCCGTTTCCTGCTCTCCCTCCCCAACAGAAGGCGAACCCTCTCTCGCAGCCAGCCATGCCAATTCTCCTGCTCACAAGCTGGTGGTCTTGGACCACTCCTCCAAACATCTCCATTCAAGTACAGTTTCTCACTTTTCCTCTTCCATCAACAGCTACTTCACAGGCTTTGCTCTTCCCACATCCCTTGTTTTTATCTCCCATCTGCTAACACCTCTTTTATTATCCCGTGCACCTCAAGTCAAGGACTGCTATCCACATTCCCTTCTACCCTACATCTGCCAACGCTTGCAGTTTGGACATATTTTCAGACACCTGTTTGAAGGCTGCCTTAAAACCTTAATCACAACTGTTTCTCCCAGTCTGAGATAATTGGGTGTTAGAGAGTGCTTCTCTTATTTATTTTTAGCAGAAGGTAAGGCACTTTTATGGGTCTTTCAGCACACAGGGGGAGGGGAAGAGAAAGAAGGCAGTTATATGATGAAAAACTTTCCATGTTCCAGCCCCAGCTCCCTCCCCTCCTGTGCAGATACTGCCAGTGTGTTGAGGCGAGAAGACATGCCCCAGCAACATAAAGGTCATGTTTTACCTGTCTCAAAGGTCCTTGTCTTCAGCGAACAGGCAGATCCTCACCATTTCCAGAGGCTATCAGCAAAGGCAGAACAGAAAATGCTCCAATCTAGCTAATTTTAAATGAATGTAACAATTATTCAGCAACCTTGTGTAAATTAGGGTTTCCCTGGGTACATTCAGCTAATTATCCGGGATTTTAAAGTGGAAACATGACACATTCTTCAACAGCCAGCCTGCCTCCTGCCCAGTTGGTAATGACTCTTGATCAAAAGGATTTAAATAATGAAGAATTGGTCAATGTACCTTTGTGTGTGAAAAAACAAAACAAAACAAAAAAAAAAACCCAGAAAAAAGAAAAAAAGGGGCTGGTGGGGGCTTAGCTGCTGGCCAGGGCCAGCCCAGCACGGTCCTTTTGAGTTGAGGCCATGGAACAGAGTCCGTGCTTGCCTATGTTTCTATCTGCAAGCAGGGACTGGGCAAAGAAATTGCTTTGCCCAAGGTGCTTAGGAAATCTATTGAGGTGGAACCTCAGAACTGAATTCAGATTTCCTGAATCCTCCCCTGGTTCTGTAGCAGCAAGACCATCACCAACAGCACACAGGTTTAACTGGCTGCTGAAGAGTAGATGAAATACCGATGAAAGCAACATAATGGCACCCACTGCCTGCAAACTGAACTCGGTAGGGCTAGCTTCTGAAATAACACACAGTCATTTTTTAACTCTATTGATAGTAAGAGTTGCATGAATGCCAGTAAACCTGTCACAAGAAGTGTAAATTAGTACAATTTTTAATAATAACCATCAGAAAAAGTTAATCTATGTTTAGCAGAAGAAAGAATACAATTATTTAAAGGACCCTCTTTGTTTTTCCACACTGCATACAAAATAATGTGGGTACGTGAAAAGGACACAGGGAAAGTAAATGCAATAAAAATTCCTGTGCATAGAAGACTCCTTCTGCAGCAGTGGAGGGCACAAGGTGGAAGATGGATCAGAGTTGTATGGGGCAGTGTGGATAATGCGTCCTGGTGGCTTTCCGTGTAAGGCAAGGATTACTGAGATATCTGCAGTGATTTGAGGCAAGGATTTCACTTCACTTTGACTACACTCAAAACTGCTTCCCCGGGGAGCACAGTGTTCTGGGCAAGCGAGGATGGGGCAGAGGAGGGTGGAAGGACGACAGAGAGCCAGCAAGCATGGCCATGCACCAACAGCTCCATCTTTGCAGTCCCCATCATGCACCCAGACACGCTGCCCCATGAGAAGCCCCGGTTTGCTGAAGATTTCAGGATTGTGCTCCCGTCCTGGCAAGCTGCTCTCAGTTCATTAGTGTATGTAAATTCACAAGCAGCTATAGAAATATGTGTACAGGGTAGTCAAAGAAGTGGGTGGATTTCTCCATTAAGTCACCCGTCTGCTACTTCTCCCAGAAAAACTGTGTGCATTGCTCCAATTCTACCAAGACACATTTAAAGAAAATGTGAGGGTCAACAAATCGGCTGTTAATATTACACACATGTAGAGATGAAGGCAGCAGCGGTCTGTCACTCACGGGAAAGCTGACAGGAATATGGCAGTACAATGGGGTCCTGTACACGTTCAGACTGTAATGCTGCTCTGAACACTGGCACCTAGTGATAGCTTTTTGTTGAGGAGGAGAGGGAAAAACAAAGCTTTGCTTTGGACCTGATAAATGGATCTCCCCAGAGTACTCCAGGAAGATCTGCAAGGGAGAGAAAAAGCACAGAATCCTGTACTAACATGAATTATGTATCAGGAGCTTTTGTCAGACTGGGGCTTTGTCATGAAACAATAATTTTCTGAAGAATAAGAAGAGGTAGGCAGTATGCTTTTGAAGATTGTAACAATGGTATAATGTGTTATGGAGACGGTCATAGATGCCTGTATTTCCCTGTTTATATCTATTCACACTTGCTTCTATGCAAGTTTATACAAGCTTCTCCCTGGCACGCGCTTTTCTTTCCTTGGGTTTCTCAGTTTTCTCTATTCCTGCTCATTCCCACTGCCCCTGCCTGTAACTTTTCCTCATGCCTGCACCCCTGTCTGTGTTCCCTGGGCTCCCCTGCTTTCCTGTTACAAATTCTTCTCTCCTCTCAATCTCTTTTGCAGTCTGCTCTGATGTCCTGGGCCATCTTGGCAAGCGTAGGGTTTTCCCTTCAGGAAGGCAATAGGACTGGTCCCTTCCTAGTGCTATTTCATCAGCAAAATCCAAACCCAGCAGCCAAGAACAGAGCTGGGTCACCCAAACTCATTGCTCAACAAGTGTCTCAATATAGCACCATCTCCTTGTATCACTGTTTAGGGCCAGTACCTCTCAATATCAGCTTTCTGGATGCTCACAGGCTTCTCACGACTCAAGAGTCTGCAAAAACAGACCACTGCTGCTCATGCTGACTTACCTGGTCGACTTGCAGCTTGGAGGACAAGCAGAGATTTTGTACTGATGTTAGCAATAATGGCTAAACACGGTGCTGCATTCCTATGAGCTTTACCACCAGCGCTAACCAGCTTCCCACCAACGAGATGGAGATCCCATCACACCATCCATATTCTGCTGTTTCCACTCTGCCTCTCCAGAGAAAGCCCTGGAAAAAGCTGTTGTGTTGCATGGCAATAGTCAATGAGTACTTCAGAGTAAAAAGAAAACCGTATGTTCAAAACACAGCATGCTGATTATCAAATTCATTGCTGGTTTAAGAGAACACAGATTGAACAGAATTAATGAATTGTGCCAGCTGCAAAACTTCTGGCAGATGGAGCAGAAAAAAAGCAGCCCTGGATGCTAGGAATGATCTTCACCTCTTTTGAGGGAGATAGTTATACAATGAATATATTTAAGTGATGAAAAAAACTCTTGTGCAAAGATGATCTTGCTTTTTCTTCAATCTTTCTTTGAAATAATTATTTCAAACACAACAGCTCTTCAGAAGATCAATAGCTAGGATTATAAAAATATCCCAGCACAGACTGATTGCTGCTGAAGAAAGAATTATTACTAAGGTTCAGCTTTATTTATTTTTTTTTTTAAATTAAATAGAGACTCTTTACAGCCCAGAAAACGCCATGTTTCAAGATCTGAGATGTCATTTTTAGCTATGCATTCATCTTTTTGGTTCACATCAACCACCATCATCTAAGTCAATAGGTATCTTCCCTACCCACCTCCGAGATGTCCTGAATGAACCCATCAGTCAAGGAAGTCTTCAGTGCTCTTGCTGCTGGAAAGAAGAAAAAGCACACACATCAGAAGGAACCAGGCAAGAAAAATTTCTTCATACATCATCACCGAGCTTGTTTTCTTAAACAAAAGTATAAACTATTGCCTTATCTACGTGAAGGTATTTAAGATGCAAAGCAAAAGAAAATTGCTATGCTAGATTATGTGCATTTACTATTAAGATTCTAACAGTCAAGAATTTAATCTATTTAAAATTAACTCCAAAGCCAATTTTAATGCTATGATGCAGCTGAAAATCGAGTAAGCTCAAAGTTTTAGAAAAGGGGAAAAATGCAGTTTAAAAAGTCAGAGAAGTCTTGTACAGCATCTCTGGCACTAGGAAATCTCAGTCCATCTCTGTTGGAAGTGCATTTCTTACCAAACATCTGTGTATGCAGAACGTCGTGCTCGCAGAAAAAGGGCGCGGACATCACGGCACAGGACTGCTACCTGCATTACAGTGCAGTCTCCAAAAGATTTTAGCCTCCTTGCACAGTACAAGAAATATACAGGGCTCAGAGTCGAGAGCAGCAGTCTTCAACCGTACATTAAAACTGCAGCATCATACTTTGTTCTCCCTCTTGGGCTCAGTTTAGGCTGTTCTTTCTTGTCACCCCTGAGCTATGCTCAAAAGTCTCAGAAACACCACACTGCCCTTAAGCCCGAGGTTATGCACCACTGAACAAAGCAAAGAAAAATTACCTCGATTTTTCTCACACAGACCTGAAGTCATCTATACGAGATCACGTAAGGAGATGGTTGGAGAGCTGAGATCTGAACACGCTCCCACCAAGTGCCAGCCCAGTGCTCCAACCACACCGCGGTTCTGCCTTACTTTTACTTCTAGAGAGTCGTAATTTTCAGCTTCATTTTTTCCTCTTTCAGATGCCCTGCTTGGCATGCTAATATGCTGTTATAGGGGATAACACTTCAGCCTCCCAGTCTGGAAACACACAATTTGAGAGAATGGTGACAGGTGATAGGCACGTTTCATGAGTAGTTGTTAATTATCAAAGCCTTTTGATAATATTTATCCAAATAAATTAACAGGTAGAAAGCTCAGCGCAATTAGCAGAAGAGCCCAAGGCCTGATGTTGTGCACTTGGCCAGACTTTAATTAGTCAAATAGCAACATTTTTGTACAAATCCTGACAATTAAAGCCAGCAGCTAATAACATTCACAATGCTAGGCTAAATTGTGCACAGATAAAAATTGTAATGAATATAAATTAAAACTGAAGCTGTAACACAGACTCTTAAAGGCACTTGCTGCAGATCTCTTTGACCAGCAGTATCTGGGGACAGCAGAGCTGTGTGCTGCCAGGGTTCAGGTTATATTTTAGTTGTGGAAGGATTGCTTTTTTTTTTTTTTTTGCTTTAACTCAAAACCTGAAATACTTCTAAATGTTATAGCAGCCAACACAAGAGCAACAGAACACCTCCAGATGTCCCTTCTTCGTGCCTTTACTTACAATTTCTGCACCTCTGTTGTTGCCTATGGCCTCACAACACAAACTTTCCAGCCAGGAGCAGCGCTCCTGCAAGGACATACTGACTTCACGGACCTTTAATGGTCCTCCTTCATCAACGGGGTTGCAGGACATAGGTTGAAGGACACAGATAGCTGGCCACCTCACAGTGCAAGCCAAGAGGAGTAAGGGGAAGCGCTCGTAGGACTCTCCAGTCCTCGGGCAGCAGTGACTGCCTTCAGCCCGCAGGCGTGAGCACCAACACCATTGCCTGGGAGTCCCTCCCTAATAAAGCTTCTGCATTTTTGCTATGAACACGGGTCGATAAAGATAATGGGAGATTCTGAAATTTAGAGCTCCTCTTTCTCACCAAGTTTTGTTACTAAAAATCTAAGCAATATAATTTAAAATATTAAAGAGAAAAGGCAAATCCCTCTGCTTTTTACGTGGCAGCAGAGAGCTCTTCCCCTCCCTTCGGTGAGGGTGAGCATTTCCGCAGAACAACTTTCAGTGCTGTTCCAAGGGAATAAGATGATAATTTTCTCTGATAGCACCAGCCCTTCTCCCCATTTCCCACTCAGTGCAGCATGCCATTAGCTTCAGATGTACAATGAACATTTTACAGCAAGGAATTAGCCTGTTATGATTTCTGTTGATAGGGAGAATGGAAAGGGCAGACTGGCACCACTCTACAAATTAGCTGTTTTAATATATTCCTTTTCTCCCTTTTGAGTTTTCATGGGTACTTCTACACACTGCAAGGGCTCATCCTCCAGACAGTCCAATTAAAAGAAAAGTTAGATTCAGTGATTCAGTGTTTCAATACAGCACTGTTTACAGCATTTTTCCTTGTTATTTCATGACACCAACAGTTGGCAGAATAAAACCCACTCAATTTGATTTGTTGTTCATGGGGCTGACTTCATCTCCATTTACAGGCTGCTGACTTTTTTGAAAGGAACATTTTTAGATCGCAATGACAGTGTTTCATTTTCTTCATGAAAACAGGTTTCCAAATAGCTGTGGTTACAGTCACACATTCAAACCAGGCTTAAGCATTTTAGGATTTAACCCTTACCTCTCCTTCCCCTCTTAAAAGAATTAAAGTCTCCTGAAACTTTTGGTTGTCGGCACTGCTTTCTCAGAACAGTCCCGCAGTTATTTGTCCCATCAGTCATGTAAGAGCTTAGTGCCAGTGTGAACCAGCAGATGTGCTCGACTAGCGTAGCTAGCAGAAGGCAAAATCTCGTGTACTGCATCTTGCCAGCGGGACAGCACTGCAGCGCGTCCTCTCCTCGCCAGCCCTGCAGCAGTGCAGCGAGTGGCCCCATCCCCAACTGGCACTTCTTAACCATTATTTTCATACTGCTTTGGCTGTTAACTATGGAATACCTCCCTCTTTTCCTGCCACTGTCTGAAGCCATGCCTAATAAACCCACATATGTAACTCGAATTACAGCTGCATACCAGCAAATAGCCACCTATCTACATAATGCAGCATAATTTGACACAACGGGTGATCATCTGGAATGCTTTTCAGAGAGTTCAGTTATGCGCCGAACACTGAAATACCCCTCTAAGAAGGTGGAGAAAAGCTAGCGTGATTGACATGTCATTTTTATTTATTGGCAAATCATTCACAGTCCTGGCCTCTGTAGCAGGAACAACAGGAGGATTTGGAGGGCTTTATACAAGCAGTCCATTCTGCAAAGATCATGCATTTTCGGGGACGTTCTGCGAAACCTCCCCACTGCTAATTTCTGTCGAGGCAATACAAATGGTATTGAAAGCTTGTTCTAACAGAGTGAAAAAGATTTCAGTTGAACTCAAACTATGTGATATGGATAGAAAAAGTAACTATATAAGAACAAGTAATGGGAAGCTGTTTCTTAAGGTAACAGTTCATTTATAGAAGACTGTTGAGAAGCTGCTTTTGTACTGCTGACAATGCCTGAATGAAATCAGTGACTCTTCAGTGACTTTAAAGAAATTGCAGATAGATCCTACTTTGCTGGAGCTTTTATGAAGGTGTAAAACTCATTACTAGCAAAGCGCTAAAAGCTGTAAAACTTTGGTCTTGAAAGTTCCAGTGTTCAGATGATGAGACACCTTGAAAAAATGGGTTTTGAATGGGCTGTCAAGTTCAGAGTTAGAACTGAGCTTTGAGGTACTCATGATTAGAAACACAAAAATTCAGCACGGGGTACTACTTTAGGGTCACAGCTGCTTAATTCTTTCCTCAGAGAATGCTGTGACTTTTGGCATGAGACAGGGACTTTCAAGAGGCCCAGGATGCAGCTGGACCAGTCGTAAGTGAGCCACTAGCCAAGCATGTACCAAAGCATGTACCACAAGGAAAAAAGTGCTTATAAGCATCTGGGGACTAGCTGCTTTCATCCAGCAGAGATCCACTCACACAACAATAAATTAGAGAGACTGTATGGAGATACTTGGCCACCAGCCTTTTAAGGGGCCAAGAATGTATATCCCTGGAAGGATCAAATCAATTGATGGCTGCCCAAACTCATCATTGTTTTCAGACTTCACAAGATGTTCTCCAGGCCTCCAGCAAGGTGAAACGGGAAGGGACAATTTTGAAGTATGAAAAATAGCAGCCAAGTGCATTACCTTCAGCCATAGCCACAGACCACTCACAATGGAGGTACAGCTCCCTAGGTGGGCTCTTAGCCATGCACCTACCACTGGTTTTAGACATACAGTGTACATAAATAACACTGGTTTGACACTTCAATACATTGTGAATCACCTGTAATTGTTTAGATGATGACTCAGCCAAGTTGTTAATTTCTTATGACTCAGTTTTTCACAACTCAGTTCTCAAATGTGTGAACACATCAAATCATAGTACTGTTCCCCTTCTTCACTCCCAAATGAGAAAGAGCATCACTAAGTCCAAGCCAAACACAATGAAATACAGAACTACGTCTTCTACTGTTACTGNCACTCACGTTTTAAAAAATATCAATGAATGAGGGGAACAATGGAAAAAAAAAAAAAGAAAGAAGAAAAAAAAAAAAGCCCAGTAGTGGAATAATTGTGAACTGTAGTTGAAACTGGACATCATCCTACTTGGTTCAATTTTACCTATGGTCTGACTTCCCAAATGATGCCAGCTGTAGGACCTAACCTATATTTGCCTGAACCTGAACAAGTCTCCACATGCAATCTGTAACACCCATTTAATCTATTTGTGCCATTTTTAACTCTGTATACTATTTTAATTGATATTTAGAATATATTCTATTCTCTCTTCCCATGCAGACAGGCCACTGATGGAAGGAGATTTCCCACAACATAACCATTATTTAAGGATAAATAGTAGTGTTTACTGTAGCTGAATATTCTTAAAGCATAAGGGCAAAGAATATTCTTTCTTTACAGAATAGCTGATATCTTGTGTTTGATTGTGGCTTGAATAAGACCATCACATTTGTGCTCTTTTGCACTGTCGCAAGACAATACCGGGAAGTTAGCAAGATACAAAACCTAACCTTCGGTGACATTTCGGAGCGCCTCTGATGGTGCAAACTTCAGCACACTGTATGCAGCAAGACAGCTAGTCTAAACTGAGCAGCTAGGGAATCCAAGTACTCCCCTGCCTCATCATGAGCAGCCAGTCCATAGAGCAGAGGTCTCTCACCCACGCGCATCCTCAATAGCTGTTTCTATTTCTGTCTCTCTGTGAGATGTCACCCACTTACCCATAGGAAGAGTAAACTGCTTATTGCTTCAAATAGAGACACAGACAATTAAATCAAACCCCTACTTACAAAATGACATTCAACTCATTTGCCCTCTACAAAAAAGGACCTACCTAACTTAAGATGTTACAGAAAGCATATTCTTAGCTTTCCTAAATCATAGCTTCTGCTTTGGGCTTGGAGGATCGTCAAAAAGAGGAAGCAAGTTCAATGATTTTGAAGGCCAGTAGCTCAATCATTTCTATAAAGCAAGCAGTCTGATTGCACACTGCCTGTTATCCTCAGCTCTATGTAAAGTAGTCATTATCCTGGGAAGGAAACACAGAATTGCTTCTGCCTCTAAAGATACAAGACTTCATTCGTTGGCAAAGTTGTGCTAGCCTTAAAATCCAGCAAATTTTTGCTGTCACAGTATGAGAACAACAGCTTTTCAACACCACTTATTGTACCCATGCTCAAAAAACTATCACAGGGTCATCAAAATCATTAGGTTGTCAGAACTGAGTGAATGTCTCTTTGCCAGTTAAGAAACACTGGACAAATGCCATCAGATTTGCCAGCACAGCTCACTCATTTTTACAGTATTCTCTTAAATTCAACATATAATATCACTCTTTGTCCACTTTGTCTCCTTATCTACAATGCTTTAAAATAGAAATAGCTTTAGGAAAGGATGAAAGATGTGTTTAATTTTTGCCAAGTGTGATACCATTAAAGTCATTAGCCAATATTGGTTCCAACGGGAGATTACAAACAGTGGGAATTTAACATGCTCCTTCTGCAGGATTAATAGATACATGTCTCACTGTTTTTGTGGCAATGACAGCTTAAGGCTGTCAATTCCTACCATTTCCTGATTAAAAAACATCAGGCAAACTTACACCCATTCAAGAAGCACAAACAGAAGATGGAACTGAAGACAATTTTTTACATGATGTACAAAGGTTTAAAGCATAAGAAGTTTTTGGCAATGGGATGTGTGGGTTCAGGGAGTGTTTTAATTGGATCACGAAGCTGCCAATGTTCAGCTATGAAGTTTCCCAGATTACATAGCATATTATCATATTTTTAAATGTATCTTTTATAAAGGGGAAGGAGGGAAGGAGTTCAATAAAAGCTACTTTAGCATACTGGCTTTTTTCAGTCTTTGAGACAACTTCTATTGCCCGTTGTGGTAAGACAGAGGGCATCCACCTTTGGACTTAATATACCTCTGCAAAGCTATTCCAGAGACACAGGGGACAGCTTCACCTAGAACATGCAGTAGAGGCAAAACCAGTTGTTACCACCCTGATTAAGATGGGCAGTCTTGGAGTGTTAGCTAACACGAACCACAAAATAGCTGAGGTTGGCAGAGACCTCTGGAGATCGTTGCATCCAAGCCCTCTGGTCAAAGCAAGATGAGCTGGAGCAGGGTGTCCAGGTCTGTGTGCAGTCAGGTTTTGACTGTCTCCAGCGATGGAGACTCCACAACCTCTGGACAATGACAACAGCCAGCAAGTTAGACCTGAGCAACAAGAGCCATAGAACAGCAAGGGCCACCTGCTCCCCAAAGGATGGCAGCTGGGAGCTCAGCACGATAATGCAGGTGGCAGGGCAGGGACCTCATCAGCCCGGACACAGCCCCACGGTACCCCAGTGAGCTGGGCGGGCCCAGGAACGGCAGCTGGGATCACCTGAGAGTCCCGACCGCCAGACCGGTATGTGGCGACAAGGCAGCTCTGAGGTCAGGCTGGGAAGTCAGCCTGCGGGTCAGGGTCCAGGTCAACAGGGTCCACAGCCAGGCACAGGCATGGCTGTGATGGACCTACAGACGAACATACCTACAGCCAGCTCGGCAGAGAGAGAAGGCGCTGAGCTGAAACTGAGCCTCCAGTCAGAGGCTGTGAGTGAAGGTTCCATGCGAGGCTGGTCAGGACCATTAAGGTCTATTACTGCATTCAGGGCCCTGACAGAGAGAACACAAATGAGCTGGAAATATCTTCCCACTGATAAATTGCAGCACAACTCACGGGGACAGTGTGAACCCAAACAGATAAGGGACCCGCACAAAAGAATAATGATCATCTATTCTCTGTTTGCAATGGCAATTCTGAGAAAACTATTAACTTACAAACTCAAAGGCTTTTGCAATTCATGATTCAACTGAGTAAACTGGTGGCTTCTTATTATGCAAATACATGAGATGTTTTGTTCTGGGAATATAAAACAATAGATTGGGGCATCTAAAAAACTTTTATTCCTCTGTCTGTCATTATTATACCATTACACTTAAATCCCACATATTTTACTGTAAGTATCCAAGGGAACAAGAGGTTTCCCACTAGAAAAACACCTCTGGAGTAGTTGCCTTTTCACTCTGTCTTCAGTATCCACTCGGAGAAGGTTTCTAGGTGAGGTCAAGGTCATATAGCTTTTCAAATTCTCTTGCAGCATAGACAGCTTACTGAAAATGGACTGTAATAATGCCATTTTAACACAGGCTTCACCCACCCCACCATTATTTTAAGGCAACTTCTTACGATTTTCATAAAATCTTTTTATCATTGGACTTGGTAATTTATAGTCTTCACTGTGCATAAGCTAGGGCACTCAAAGACCTGCGGACAGTGTACTTTTGATTGTCTCAGTAGCTTAAGGCTGAAACATCTTCTCACACTTACTTGGTTCAAGGTGGAAAAATACTCATCTTTTCATCAGTTCTTACAAAATAAATGTTTCCTTTCCATTTTTCCTTAGGAAATGGAATTAAATTATTAGAGCTTCAGAAAGGAGGAGCAGAGATTACATATTACTTTTGTTTCCTTCCTTGTGATACCAAACCCTCTGACCTGTTTCTTGATCCGAGTTAAGGTTACTTTTTTTCAAGCTCTAGCATTTCTGAAGGAAAAAGGCTGTTACAACAAGTGAGAGCAGTAACTTAACAGACAGTCCTACAATCACCAAGGCTACCACTTCCTAATAAATAAAGTTGCAGATAAACATCTTTGGATTGCATTTTAACAAGAAACCCCAAATCTTCCTACTTTTTAATAGAGGAAATATGAGCATATACAGGACTTCTCCCTGCAAGAATACATCCTTAGAATTTATTTTACAACAAAGAGGACAAGGAAAAGTTTGGATCCCGAAATTATGCCAGTTTCACTGAAGTAACTTACCGTATCTGCCACTCTATGTTGTCTGCGGAAGTCAGCATCTGCCCTTCTCCAGTCCTGCATACTGGGATTTCTCTTACCCTACTAGGCAGCTATATTTATAACACTGTCAAGTACCATCAAAAAGTCATCACACTTTCTATTTAGAGATCAACACTTTAATACTCAGTCTAAAGAGAAAAACGAGTTTGTCAGCATGCATATAGATGTGCAGCCATTTTGTCCTTATCAGAAAAACCAATTCATAGCACGTCTCCCAAGGAGAGTATGGCAGTGATCCAGAAATGGCAGATTATCACCATCGCTTTTCAAATGGTCTGGCAGAGCTTTTTATAATGTTTGTCATGCTACATATTCAGGATTAATTGTTGCCAAGAGATTATCATCTTCATTCAAATTAAACATATTAAATTAATACCATGGAAGCTTCAAGTTCACTGGAAGGTAAAAGTGGATTTGTTATAAAGAGTCGACTTGCTTTAAGATTATACAAAACCCAGTAGGGTATTTCTGTACCTACATTCACCTCCTGTGTAATCCAGAACAGGGAAAATTAAGGCAAAAATCAAAGACATGCTTTGCATCAAGAATTATCAAGCATCCTTCAGTGGTTCAAACAGAATAACAAAAGCAATACCACACCAGCTGGCCACCAGAAAGACTGATTAGTGTGCAGACAGGTATTAGTTTCCAGCCAACTGCTCCAATAAGGCCTTTCCTTTTATATGTAATGCTTAACAGAACCACACTTTTGGTGCTTGAAAGAATCTGTCTAAAAGCAAAACAAAATATTCAGAACATGTTCATATTTAAATCACAACAGAAAAAAATTCAAACACTGAGCTTTCAACTTTTAAGAGCTGCATTTAGAAGAATTTCAAACAAATTTTCATAAAGTTATAGCCAAATTAATTTACGAGATGAAAACAAGAACGTTAGATCAGTGCAATGCTGTATTTCATGCTTTCAGATCATGAGGCAAAAGAAAAATTAGTAAAGAAGATGCTTTAGCATTTTACTAACCTCAATCCACAGGTCTTTTACTTCTTTGCTTCATGTAATTAGTTGCTGGGTAGGGATGGGAGAAGAGGAATAGATGATAAACAAAATTTAATTAACTAGAAATGTAATTAAACAGGATTTCCCAATAAAATTTCTTCACAAAAGATAAGAGACATTGCCCTAAATCCAAGAAAACATGAATTCTAAATGTTATCATTTGTTGCCCCATCGCAAAATGCAGAGTATGGTTTTGATTGTCTCTAATGCATGAAGTTTACAAGTGAGGAAGTGTACATTCCAAAATAATCGGTGTCAAGCAAACTGTTACGATACAAAGAGTTGCAAGTGACAATAGATGTGAAATCACGATCAATGCCGAGACCACAGATACATCTCAATGCCTGTCAGCTTCTTGACAGAGCCAAATCGTTCAATGCCAAACCATTAACTCAGTTCAATAGAAGCTGCCCTACAACTGGAAGGTCTCTTCATCTGTAGAAAAACAAGAAGTATATACTGAGATGGCCAAATTATTTTAACTTTTTTATTATTAACAGGTTACCCACCAGCTGACTGAAGAGCCAAGTAGGAAGCTGTTGAACACATTAATTAATTCAGATCAGAGCACCTGCAATACAAGTTATTAGGAATCCACATCTTCAACGACGAAGATTATACCTAGATGGGCAGACTGATCAAAGCTCCTGGAGTCTGAACTGAGAAATATGCCCTGAAGGAAACTGGTTAACAGGGATTGGAGGACAGATGTATACCAGCACCTAACACTTACCTATTTTACTTCCATTTGACAAAGAAAGGTGGAGAACTTAAGACTATACACTACCTTTGCTGTAGTAATGCCTTTGTCCTATTAGCTTTGTTTCATAAAGCTATCCATCCCTGAGAAAGTATGTCTATAATACCTGCAAATACCCAAGTCTGCAAATGATTTAGTGGTTCAAAACTTCAACACAGCTCTAAGTACTTCTTTGATATTTCAGTTGAACCTGAATCTCCACAGAGAAAAAAGCTGATACCTCTTGAACAGCTCCTACTGTTTTTCTGTCTGGAAATTTTTTTGTTTTGAGAAGGCTACTCTGCATGAACACAGAGAATAAAGTTGCGTTGTATAAACTGACAATTTTTAAAAAAAAAATTGTTTATCTTCCAAACTATGATCTGGAACTCCTAAGACAATAAGTAAAGACTGGCTAGCACATTAGGGACAAAAAAGCCCTTCCAAAGCGCTTTGGAAAGCTAGCGCTAATATTCCAAGTCTTTCTGGTTTGTTACACGCATGCAGAGGAAATAATTAGAAGTACCTACAGCTAAAGAGTTGCTTAAATTACTGTATTTGACTGAATTTAAAGCAAAGCAACCTCATGTTATGTTGTTTCCACAAAACTGAGAAATTTGAAAAATTAGAAGTAGTCACTGACAGCTCAGAGCTACCACAGTACTTTCCTCATGACTACTCAAAGCCCACTTTTTTCGCACTGAAGCTCTCTCAATTTCTTAACTCCCTTTTGTAGCAACCTCATGTATTTCCCATCAGAAACAATGCTCTGACAATACAGCCAGGTGATACAGGGCCGCTTTAGGCCCCTTGGTGTGTGGCCAGATCACAAGGAATTGAGTACGTACAGTTTTCATGGATGGGAGGTAGGGTGGGAGATACAGTCCAATTCCCTTTTTCTGCAAATCCCAGACCTGCTGCCTGTCGTCCCAGATGCTTAGGCAGGCTCCTATAACTGGGTCCACAGAAAGGTCTCTTTCAGTGAAAATCCGTACCTGGAAAACAGAAATTTGAAAATTTTCCAGTTTGAAGTTCTTAAGACATTTTCCTGATACTGGTTACACTCTCCTGATACAATCAGTACAATTTCTGGTGTTTGGTGTATCACAAGCTCCATGCTGTATTTACAAGCAGTTAAAACACAGCTAGTGCCTGTGAAGACAGACTGAAAAAGCAGCATTGATTTCTAAATGTGAATACATACAAAGGAATTATTCAGGTAAAGCAGTTCAAGCCCCTTTAATATGGTGAAAATCCGTTCTGGTTTGAAAGAGAAAAAATAACACAATAAAAACACTACTACTTTTTAAATTCTGGAGAATACAACTACCCATGAGAGAGTGTTAAATGCAAACAAACCTCAGTAAACAATAAAAAGTGTATAAAAATGTAGTTTAATCTAAATTTTCCTGGAGCTAAACACTCCATCTCACTTCATACCACAAAAGGGAATAAGAAAAAGAAGAAAAAAAAGACTTGCTCACAGGGAGGGAAAATATTTTAAGAAGCCATTGAAGCAACAACCTTCCCAAAGAGAATAAATCTGCAAAGCAGCAGCAAAACAAGCTGCCCAGTCTATTTTATCAAAGAGTTGGGCTTTTTTCCTATTACATGACAAACAACTGGCATCCAAGCTGCCAATTATTTAACTATGGTGAGATTTTTAACTCCATTTAGGAAGGAAAAATATAGGTCCTGTAAATTTAACACTGTACAACAATCTGCAACAGCTGCCTACAAAATGTACTTAATCTTGTTTTTATCTCTGTGTCTACTAGTACTGTTTCATCGACACATACAGAGAAAACGTTCTCTCTCCCACTGGTTGAAAGTCATTTTTGTCCTAATCAAAACATTACAAATAACTTTGAAATAATTAGATAAATGGTGGGTAACATGATTCTACATTACCATTTGGATGGCTCTGTTTCATCACAACTAATGCGCACAACGAAATTTCTCTGCCTCAGACAGCATTTTATTTTGTTTGTAGGAGTGTAAACTCTGCTAATTATTACTGGCCAAAAATTGAAAATAAACCTGATGGATTACTGTTTCCAATGGTTTAAATGTTGCTCTTTCATTCCAAGTGAGCACCAGCAAGTGGCATACCAACTACCATTTTGACTGTCATGTTACTCAAAGCTTGAGTTACACCAACGCATTGTTTCTCCTCCCCTTTTTTTAAACAAAAAGAGTTTGCATTGAAGTTATTAATCTGTGTAGTTCTACATAGTTAACTCACCAACTAGTCTGTGAGTAAGCGTAAACCTTACCACGTTAATTTCTCTAATCCATCTCCAACCTCCACCTACTCTCTGTAAATTTTGAGAAAATTAGGACATGAGTCACTATAACCACAATCTTTCTGATTACAGATCACAGAGTTTTTCAGGGGTCATTAAAAGCCCTAATTCCACGCTTTATGGAATCAGGTAAGTGCCAATAAGGCCACCTTTTGAATGCGCCAACTACTACAAAACCTCACAGTTAAAGCAGGCTTGGGGGAAAATTCACACGTGCCTTTTTGTACTCATTTTAAGGATATTTCAGTTAAAAAATTAAATAGTCTCAGGGT
>VYZV01039924.1:16196-32539 GCA_013401275.1 Pandion haliaetus | reverse complement strand
AAAAGAAAAAAAAAGTCGCTCATTAGATAAGCACTATTCCTTCTGTAGACAACAAGGCAGAGATCCCAGGAAGAAGACAACCCAAAACCACAGAATTGTATGTGATCAAGAATATATCATTATGCGTATGAGTATGCAATTTTCATATTATACTTCCAAGAGCTTATCTCCATCAAGTTTGGTTTTATCACATAAATTTACATATGAGAACAGTATGATTTGTGTGTGCTGGAGATTCAGTACAAGTTCACCTGATTGGACCATTTAAAAGGTCTGCATCTCTGGTGAGGTTCAAACAGCTGATTTTGCATCATATTGTCCTGCCCGTGCTTCATCTCTTCACTAGCTAAAAATAGCCAGAATCCAGAGTCCCAAGGGAAGTAAGAAAAGGAAGAAAAAATACCCCAAAACTTCAAAACGGGCTTTCAACATCTAAAATTACCCTGGAAATCTGGTGTGTCATGCCCCTTCAGGATTAGATACTGAAATTTTTCTACATGTTGTACAGACAGCAAAAACTCCCAGGCTGCCACAGATGATCATCACTCTTGTTTAGCCAGACATACGATGTGGAAACACACCACCTGCTGATAGCGGGAGTTTGAGGTACCCTCAATAAATCCATGCCTCTTTATCCTGAAAAGCTCTATATTTAAATATTTACTTGCCAAGTGCACATTATTAGACATTATGACATTGTTTCAGTACTCTAAGCATTTTGCTGAAGGAACAGATTTTTTGCATATTGCTTATTTTGTTCCTTAAAGTTCTTCGTTGTCCTGTACAGTTTAACACAAGCACACATGTGAATATGAGTAACTTTAGGTTCTCTAAAACACAATCACAAATAGGCAGCAAATACAAAACACAAAAAATAGATGAGGTCAGTCAGTATGGGTTTGAAATGATCTGTGTAACTGTCATGTAGCTTTACTCCTCATTATTAATGACCTCCTCCCAAACTCATGCTTGCAGTGAAACCTGACATCATGTTATGCAAGCACATGTATATATGTCATCAACCTCCTTCGTTTCATCATTTTCCATACACATCATAACCCTCCAAGTAGAATGTGTGATCCAAGAAAATCCTGGTTCCCTACCAATCAGTATTTGGAAAAAAAATCAATACCTCTTCCTTTTAAAAACACTGAATAGATGTTCAGCTTATGCTCAGTTCTTCCGTAGCTTTTTTGTAATACATACCTTGTAGTTCAGCTCTTTCTATAAATAGATTTTCTTTCAATCACCATCAGCTTTTATTCAGCTGAGAGGATATAATACTCAAAGAGTACTAATTAACAGAGAAACAGAAACTGAGAAAAAAGCAGGGGATTATTCTTCAGAGACTTTTTTTTTTTTTAACAGTTACATATCAAGATATTTAAAGCAAACACAATATTTAGGTTAGTTAGGTGGTCAGTTCAACTTTGCAAATTCTGGCTCGCTATCAGCTGTATTTATTGCTGCTTGGGCAAAACTGCTTTCTGGACAAAACTGCAGAAAGAAACAACAGTCCTACTGGACATGGGGCCAAATCAATAGTTCAAATCTGAGCAGTCCTGAGCTTCTGGCAGGTCAAGCCTGGACCTAAATTTAGTATCAAAGGCTCTCTTCTCTAATCAGCATAATATTTTGGATTACTAATATAGCTCTGCTCAAGGAAGCAGACATCTTCTTTTGTCAAATTATCTCCCATTCTTCTCAAGCTGTGTTTGACAAGGTAGTGGGCAGCTGCTCATGCCTCGTATTTTGAGAATTGCCAAGACAGGATCCTCAGAAAAGCATCTACAACATGCCCCTTTTTAGACTAGGAACACAAAATTACCAATCACTTCTAAATACCCAATTCTCCAATTGTTAAAATGCTTGTGAGCTGGGACCCCAATACTTTTAGACAGTGTACCACTAGGACTGGATTGGCCACAACCTTGTTATGAACTGTTCTATTATTTATACTATCACCCACATAAGTGCCAAGGAAATGGGGAACGTTAATTTTGAAAGGCTGTAATTGTATTTCCTTCAACACTTAAAGTCAATCTTAAAACCACGTGGGAGGAGGAGGAGCCCTTATGAGGACACACTGACAAACTGCCCAGTATGAGGTTTTTAACTCTCCCAGAACCTGCTGCTGATAGTTTTCAGCTACAAGATGCTGGACAAGGTAGACTCGGACCACAGAGAATGACAACTCCAAGATTCTTAAAGACTGCACAGAAGAAAAAGTTAGTACTAGAATAACAAAGAAACCTATGTAAATATTATTCTATATATAGCTGTAAAAAAGAAAGCGATGTTGTAGCAGTCACAGAGGTAAGGCAGAAACAGCTCAGATCTCAACACGGTTGAGCAACAAGATGACATTTTTCTGTAAAAAAATCACAGCAAAACTAGATCAGACACAAAATGATCAATTCTGCATACACTCTTGTTCTGAAAAACAAAAAATTTCCATGACCTTTACTATCTTCGTGTTGCTGTTTTCCTTCTCCCTCTCCTATTCTGTACACTGACCCTCTCTTGTATGCTACTGATACACAATTTATTCTCCTTACTCTGCCATATCCTTTCTGAAAGATGTTGCCCAAAGAAAAACACTGTTTGTGCTGCTGGGCAAGAGATCAACTTTTGAATGCACCAAGCTCAAATTTTTTGCCATTGGTATGGTACACTATGAATTCAGAGATACTCTTAAACACTCATATAGAAAGCTCCCTGATATCCCACAAAAGATAAGGCGCTCTGGACACTGGCTGATGGGGTTTGGGGTTTTTTTCCCCATATGATGTATAGTTGGCATGAAGGGCCATGCACATCTGTTTGTAGGTATCACAGTGTTTCAATTTCCATTTTATTATGTTTGGGGCTTTATTTGGGTCACGTGATCTTTAGCAGATATGATATCTAGCACTCTTTTGTTAAAGGTTGGAGAGAATTTTTTAAGCACTGGATTTTGCCTTAGGTTTCCTCTTGTTTTTAATAGCTATTACTTAGGAAGGTTGGCCTCTCCAGAGGACATGAAGATATCTGAAACCAAGCATGTTATCCAGTTCACTCATCATCATTTCACCTTTTTTTCCTCTGAAATGTGTATAGGCACTATATCATTAATAGATGAGTAAAAAGGTAACCCCACAGATTGATCCATGTAGCATGTTAATTTTGTCCAAGTTCCTTCTGGTTTGCTAATTTTTAGATTAGGTTTCTGATTACGTGTCCTCTGTTAGAGACTCAACTGGCTTTTGTAAAGGTGGGAAAAAATGTTCTTGTGATTAATCTGTAATTCGAAATTCAAATATTTCTGACTCTACCACCAACTCACTGGGTAACTTCCAGAAGCAACTGGAAAGGTGAGGCCTCCTTCTAACAAACAATACTTAACTGCACCAACATCAGATGGCTGTGGAAAACTCAGGTGAAGCTGTTTACAGAAAATGGAAAAGGTGGCATATTTGAATACTTGAATACTATTTAACTACCTTAATTAATGGTGATACAAAGCTTACTTCCATTTTAAACAACTGCCTAGAAATCTTCACTACAAGAAGCATAAAAAAAGAAAAATACAGTTTGTCCTGGTTTCAGCTGGGATAGAGTTAATTGTCTTCCTAGTAGCTGGTACAGTGCTATGTTTTTGAGCTAGGTATGAGAAGAATGTTGATAACACACTGATGTTTTCAGTTGTTGCTAAGTAATGTTTAGTCTAAAGTCAAGGTTTTTTCAGCTCCTCATGCCCAGCCAGCAAGAAGGCTGGAGGGGCACAAGAAGTTGGGAGGGGACACAGCCAGGACAGCTGACCCCAACTGGCCAAAGGGGTATTCCGTACCATGTGACATCACGCCCAGTAGATAAACTGGGGGGGAGTGAGGTGGGGGGATCACTGCTCAGGGACTTACTGCATGTCAGTCGGCGGGTGGTGAGCAATTGCATTTTGCATCACTTGCATATTCCAATCCTTTTACTATTACTATTGTCATTTTAGTAGTGTTATCATTATAATTATTAGTTTCCTTTCTGTTCTATTAAACCGTTCTTAACTCGACCCACGAGTTTTACTCCTTTTCCCAATTTTCTCCCCCATCCCACTGTGGGGTAGAAGGGGGAGTGAGTGAGTGGCTGCATGGTGCTTAGTTGCTGACTGGGGTTAAACCATGACAGTTACTGCTTAAAATATAAATATTTAAAAAGCAAACTTTTCTAAAAACCTAGGTCTTAGAAGATTAGTTTCCTGCAGCATCACTGACCAAGTAGATGTCTGTCTAGTCAGTGTTTCTTTCAACACGTTTTTACAAATTCTGAAATTAAACCTACTTTTGGCAATCAAAGATGACATGATCAATGTAACTGATCCATTTAAGATTTTAAAGAAAGCATTGCTTTCCCAAGTTGCTTAACTTTTCCTTTGCAAGACAAGTGACTCCAGGTCAAAGAAAGAATTATAACAAACTTCATAGCTATGTAGGGCCTCCTAGCACACCCTAACCTTTAGCACCTGTATTGCCTGCTGCTGGCAAAATGTTAATACAAAGAGAAAATGCTGTAATATCAGGCAAGTTTATCCGGTTCAGTGATGCCAATTCTTAACAAGCAGGAAATGCCTTGCAGCACTATGCAGATAAAGATTTGCCAGTACATTGTTTTTAAAAAGCTTCTTAAGTTTGTAGTTGTTGAAGTACATAGACTATTTCTTCAAGAAGGAAACATCTGTCCCTCATTTTCTTGTATGAACTCCTCAGTGGAGTTCTTCCAATAATCCAGGCAGAAACACTTTAGCAAGACCTATGGTCAGCAGTAATGTTTACAATAAATAAAAAACAGCAACTTGGTTACCTCCCACATGCACTCACTGATGACAGCGACAAAATCCAAGCAATCATTTGATAACCTAGATGCTTTCATTTTAATACTTGCTATGACAACATGCCTTTACATTTTCTTTACTGTGAAGGCACCCTGGTATTTGGAAGTATGTACTTTTTTGAACCACTCGTCGTCCAGAGCTACTAAGATCAACATGCCCATTATAGAGTAATCTTCTCTATCCTTTATATAAGAAATCCAAAATCTGGTGGTTCTGTTGACTTGACAGCTCTTTCTATCACTCGGCACTGACGTCAGACTATAGGACCAAAGACTGCGGCTCTTTGGGAGCATATAAGATCAAAAACACTTTTTGACAAGATTTTAAGTCTTTACTGCAGCCTCAAGAAGCAGTGCATTGCAGAAGATGAAGGCTAGCCAGATAGATAGGGAAAAGGACAGGAATACAAACACATGGTTTTCATGCCTGCCTCAATTGTGGATATACTGAATAGTGTGTATTATTTCTGAGCATCAAGTCCTTCACTGGTAAATCTAGAGTGATGATATCCACAAAGATGCAATTAATGTGTGTCAAGTCACTTTTATACCTAACATAGAAGTAATTATAGAGATGCCACAACATTGTACTAAAAGGAAAAGTTATATAAGGCTAGTATATCATTGCCCATAACGTTTTATTCTATTTTGTTGCTGTTTTAAATAAATTTATGAAAAAAAGTTCTACTCATCTACAACTTGGACAACACGATGTACATTTCGTCACTGGATCCTTCAGAGTGTATGAGATACTGAAGACAGCTGCTGAAACTGCAGTCATCCAGATCTCTGCTGAGCAACCACCACTGCCACTACAGGTGGCACGTACTGCGAATGCAGCTCTGGAATTTGCTTCAAGATGAATTGTAGACATAAGCAATTTAGAGATGCTGATATGGGCAGACTACAGATCTCCCTTAACCCTTTCCTCAAATATTCTCCCAGTTACAAGGAGAGGGAATGCAACACAAAGGGACTTTCACCTCCTAACAGTACTACTTGTAGTGAAAAGTAGGTTTAAGCTGATGCTGTCTAGGCTTATAATGAGTTGTTGACATCTGAGCTTATTACTAGAAGTCTTTAATACAATTTTAGATGAACTAATGAGGAAAAATACTGGAAAGAAGAGAATCACAAATGTTTGAGGTGGGAAGAGGCCTCTGGAGGTCATCTCATCCAACCTACTTGCTCAAGCAGGGCTACCTAGAGCTGGTTGCCCAGGACCATGTCCAGACAGCTTTTGAATGTCTTTAAAGATAAAGACTCCACAACCTCCCTGGGCAACCTGTGCCTGTGCTTGGTCACTCTCACAGTAAAAAAGTTTCTCCTTATGCTCCAATGGAGCCTCCTGTGTGCCCATTGCCTCTCCTTCTGTCACTGTGCACCACAGAGAAGAGCCTGGCTCCGTCTTCTTGACAGCCTCCCTTCAGATATTTATACACATTGATAAGACCCCCCTGAGCCTTCTCTACTCCAGACTGAACAGCCCCAGCTCTCAGCCTTTCCTCATAGGAGAGCTGCTCCTGTCCCTTCATCTACCCATTGGCCCTTTGCTGGACCTCTTCAGTATGTCAATGTCTCTCTCATACTGGGGAGTTCAGAACTAGACCCAGCATTACAGGTGTGGCCTCATCAGTGCTGAGGAGAGGGAAGGATCACGTCCCTCGACCTGCTGGCAACCCTCCTCCTAATGCAGGAGGATGATACCATTGGCCTTCTATGCAGCAAGGGCCCAAAGCTGTCTCATGTTCAACTTGGTGTCCTCCAGACCCCCAGGTCCTTTTCTGCAAAGCTGCATTCCAGCCAGTCAGTTTCTAGGGTGCTAGAAACAAGCGGGTCAACTAGCTTGTTCTAACTGTGTCTCTAATTCTCAAGCAAAACCAGCATTTTCAGGCTACAGAGATTTCTGAATTCAGCATAAGCCCTTAAGTCCCACTCTTCCCAGCAGACAGACAGCAGTGTAACCACGGCATATGGGCCAAAGGAAGGGCCATGCTAGAGAGCTCTGCATGTAATTGGGATCTATGGGGCTGTGTGTGAATCATCAAAAGATGCTCAATTTTTGCCTTTGTATATTGATCTCATTTATTCCTATTGTTTGAAAACTGAAATTCATTTTAGATTCAGTGCCTCCTAAGACTCGGATCAATACAGTACTGACATTAGAAAGTATTTACCTGGTCACATATGGGTCATAACAATAAAGACCAGACAGTACAAAGACAGCACAGTGCACAAAAATAATCCTAACTCGGTTTCAAATGTTATCAGTTTTTTATATACTCCTTTTTAGTGTATCTGAACATGTCTCAAACACTTTTTATAGGCAGTGTATAGGAATAAGAAGATTTCAAGGATACTTCAGCTGTTCTCTCTCCTCGTAAGAAACCAAGGGAGCCCATGTCCACCTCTTACTAAATGATTAAGTTTAGTTATTCCAATTATTCTGATTATGATGGGGACGTTATCTGAGTTTTCAGATAATACTGTTACTTCACAACCATCTCTTACTGAATCCTTTCTTTTTCAGAAGTAACACATGCACAAAATTTCTGTCAATGTCTATGTGTATACTCTCCATGACAAAACAAAAGTGAATCTGTTTAAATACACTAATTCTAAGTGAACCAACACCGCCCTTCTTGGCACCCCTGACATTTATGCCAATGAGCAATATAGATAGAAAAATCGATGATTTCCCACCCCATAAGAAACAAGGAATAACCATGAGACACATGAAAACAGCTACTTTCATCATCATAAGATGCAATTAACTCAGTTCAGTATAAACCCTCAGGCATGGAAGAATAAAACAAAGTTATAATGATAAAATGAAAACAAACCACAAAGAGACAATAATACCTTCATATAAAGGGTATTTCTGAAAAAATATCATGAGACAGCACTTGTTTTTAATGCTACAGAAGCACCTTCCATGCATTTGAAATCGTAACATGGCTCAGTTATGTTACTCAGTTATGTTAAGGTCTACATCAAAAGCCAGCAACCATGTAACATTTAAATAAAGCTAAATTGGTGAAGTTTAAAAACCCCACCCCCCCAAGAAAAAACCCACAGCTGGACAGAAGTCAAGTGTATTTTCTTTCAATACTTTTCAAGAGACCATCAATTACACACAATTTTACAGTTTGGAGGGCTTGTTTACCATGTTACTAGATTGTTACATTTAACACAAAGAAAATCACTTCCCCATTTTTTAAATAAGGTTGTATTCACAGACAGTTAATTCTCATGCACCAAGTTCTACTGCAAATTCTGTCAAAACTCAGAACCCACCTACAAAAACCAGAAAATTAAACTGACTTAGTAACTTCCCTGTCACCATATCCTTTTCACCTCCAAGAACATCTAAAAAGATATCAGCAGAAGACGGAAGAAATAACAAAACGGGCATCTTAATCAGGTACGACAGAAAACTGGAAAGACACAAAATGTACCTCCCACAGGGCTCAGCAGGTCTGGCTGGAAAGTAAAAGTACTTGGGACTTCTGAGGCCTTCTCAAAACTGCCAACAAAAATGACTCCTCATAAATCAAGACAGATCAAGTTAAGCTGCAATCTGCAAAGGCATCCCTCAGAGCTGTGCAATTGTATGCACATTTTTGCTGTATAATGAAGGATAACATATAGAGACAAGGTTACAGTGAAGGGGTAACCTTAATTTAACTGTTCCTCCTCCTGGTTTTTTCCTCTTGGCTTTCCAGACAAAATACTTCTCAGGAAATTTTGTTACTTAATTATATGTGTATTTGTCTGAGGTGCAGAAGAGGCTCCAACCTGTGGTTAAAGTGACATCGAGTACTGTACAAATGTGATTACAACAGGCTGGTCAACAGCAAAATGGGAAAAAAGGTTCTATCAGACTCTCACTGTGCAATTGAGTCAATGGACAATGAGCAGCAAGCTGGGACTGAAATACAGGACAGAGAAAAATCTAAAGTGGGAGAGAGGGAAACTGAATTAAACAGAAGGGACAGAAATGAAGACAAGAAGAGGTGGTGAAATGGAGAGGACCAAGAAGAAATAAAAGAAGATAGAGGATGGGAGACAAGAAAGAAGTACCAAATAGATTGCGTTTAGTTCTCATTGACTCATAAAAGGAAGCTATAAATCAAATACCTTATCTTAATTTAAATCAATGAAAATCAGTTTGAAAGAAAATCCAAATTAGTTTTTTACTATGCAGGCTAAGGAATTCTATAAAATCTAATTATAGCTATTAGATAGATGAAAAGGTTTTTTTTCTTTTTGAGTATTAGAAGCATATACTAGACTATTAAAATGATCCTAATCTCTCAAGAATTCCTGAACTCCTACAATATATAACTGATGCAGATTAAAATTTAAACTTCTTAAAGTTGCTTATATACTTTGGGCTTATTTAAGTGGATATTGGCTTTTTTGGATACCACTGTTAACTTCTTGTACTTAATTATCACACCTAGAAAGCAAGATTGAAGAAAACATTGCATGTGCTACAATACTCTCTGATCTGGATACTTACAAGTATTACTGAAAAGAACACAGATAACAAATGGTCAGTCTTGCTTTCATTACTCTTTCCAACAAGCATTATGGTATCTTGCATTATACTTCAACATTGCGTTTCTTAATAGACGCTTTCAGATCTCATTTGGTTATAATGTGCGATTCCTTATCTATTTGACCTTAGCTCACTTACGCTTAACCTACAGTGCTGTAATAGCATATTTGCCACTTTTACCACCATGTAAAATCGTTAACTTGCAAATGGAAGGAAATATTAATCAAAAGATCTACTTAAAAGTGTATAAATGTCTATCAAGAGAATATTGCAAATAAAGATAGCTTCTTCCTACTTCTGAATCTACAGTTCTGTAACACCGGACATTCATTTATACATCCATCTCCATCCACTTATACAGAACATCCATATTTCTATGTAGGCAATATTTATGAGTCACATAACATTTATATTTTTTTCTATTTTCAGAGGGTGTTACTTCTGAAATACCTGGTAGCCTTTAGGTACCTATGGGTTTACAGATTAATAGCCTACATTACTTTGGATCATTTGGCTCATAAAAATGAGATCCATCCAAGTTTTAGAGTGTTTGACATGGAAAGTTTAATCTAGAAGGTAAAAAACAATTTATTATGCTTTTTTTTGTAAACTGGTATTTCGTACTGTTTTAACACTAAATGCCATATATGTTGATAAGAATGTGTATATCATCACTTTTAAAGAGCATATAGCATGGTCGGAAGATTTGATAAGTCCTGAAGAACATCACATGCTTCTCAAATGCATTCTCTTCCCAACTGCAAAGTATGAACTAAACAAAATTATTTTTAAAAAGTTATTCTTATTGCTGACAAGTGTAAACAAGTTTATGTCAAAAAAGAAGCACCAACAAACAGGAGAGCTGGCAGCCTTTCCTTAAAATAGGATGTGCATCTAAATTTAGACACAACCAACCTTATGTACCAAATACGTGAAATTTGACCTCTGCTCACACAGATTATGGCAGACTGGCTAGACTTACTTTGGAAGTGCCTTCACTTCAGGTCAGGCAAAACCTGCAGATCAGTTCAGTTCAGTGGAGGAAGAAATCTCTCCTCAGTTAAGGGGTCTCATATTTAATACTGGCTTACTGAAAACTGCATGTGCTGCTGGCAGCTGCTGGAACTTTACTTAATGTATAAGAAACAGTGGAAAAAATTTAGAAAAACACAAAACAACTGTAATAAGTCATCGTAAGAACTGTAATGCAGCTATCCCAGTACATTACTGTAATAAAATCTGATCTTTGAAGCAGAAGGATGATAAAGCTGCACAATCCATTGTGAATGGCATCTCATTTTGCTGCCTCACACAGGTATCTAATGCTTTTGATGGTAAAAGGGCTTTTGGACAGTGCCCTTAATAATATGCTTCAACTTTTGGTCAGCCTGAAGTATTCAGGATTAGATGATTGGTTTAGGTCCCTTCCAACAGAACTACTCTATTCCATTTTATTCTAAAACTTCAAAGATACAACCCTTGCACCTCCACTCACCCCTCCAATCTTAAAATTCCTCTCTAGTATCTTTAGTACGGCACAGAGGCTTCCAAATCACAGAAAACTATTTAAGGGCGTATAACCCATACAAGCTGAGAGTATGGTCAGAGGGACATTTCCACCAGCTGAAGGACCAGCTTAGTGGAACACAAACAGACCCCCATTTAGAAAAAAAAAATTAAATCAGCACATTTCTTTTGGGATATGCTAACTAGTACAGGGCAGCATTATGATGAACATTCTCTATGTGGATTTTGGCATTGTAAAACTCCCCAGACTGCTTTGTAACTATGATCCAAAAAGCAGGCGTACCTGATCTCGCAATCCATCTAAATAACTTTATTCTTACAAAAACCAGACTAATTATCTTAACAGGCAGAACAAATGTTGATCAGAGCATTAGCAATATTGAGTCTTACCAGCACTTTAACATTCTCAAGATCAAGACAGAAAACTGTATTTGCTGTTACAGAAAAGTGGGTTACAGCCTCTTGCAGAGACATTAAGCAGAGGGATAAGATTAACGTCCCACTATATAAATGTCTATAAGATAGAATATAAAAGATGGAAAACACCAAATACATATCAAACCAGATCTGAGTCTAAACAGAATATGGTACAAAGTTTTCCATTAAGTACCTGCAGCTTTTTCTGCAAAGAATCAGTAAGCGTAAACACAGATTGCTATTTGTAGGCAAAAGAAAAAATATGTGTCCAGGAAACACCTGGAGTCTCTCACTCTTAGATTCTGCTTAGTACTCTTCTACATGACAGCTACCATTTTCCCAAGTTTTCTCTTAATCAGAAAAATATTTTATCTCCAAAGATTGCAAAAGTATTTGACTTGACACATAATTTCTCGCAAGGCTATCAGAAAACTATGGTATCCCATTAATGAATGAAAATTTAAATAAACAAATTACAATATATGTCTCAGAGTAAGGTAGGCAGTTATTTATTTAATAGATAATGCTAGATAATTGAAAAAGGTTTTATTTAACTTTTTTTAACCCCATTAAATATCTCTGCACTTTGTTGGTCTTAGAAACATGCAGTGTGACAGTGGCTCATTCAGCAGTTAACAATATTAAAGTTCACAGCTCTCTATTTTTAGTTCAGCCTTGCTTTGTGTCATAGGAAAAAAGAGAAAATATAGGAGTTCAGTCTGAAGACAGATTTTAAAATTATCTCTACATTTCTGCAGCTAAATTTGCTGTTTCAAAGAGAGCAGTAGAAAAATGACCTAACAGTTGTGCCCAATCTGAGAAGCAGTGTCAGTTCCGTATCAAAAAAAGGGAAATTTAAGTTATATGAAAATTAAAAAAAAGTGTGGGAATGTAAGGTTCCAGGTTTAAAACTCCAGGGATCTATCAAATCTAATATATCATGACTGTAATTTTTAAGTTACCTTATGTTACTTCATATACTCTACTGTTTAAAGAGCTCATCATAAATCAAGTGGTGGGGAGAAGAAGAAGAAAGGGCACACCACACATTTAGTACTCCTGATTTCAGCCTCAAAGGTGACTCAAACCCAGAAGAGGCAGATGGTGTTTCCACCTCTCCTCTGGTAACACACACAAAATTTGCAGGTTCATGATGACCAGGAGACAAGTTAACTCAGCATTCCCAGCTGACCTAATGATTATCCCTTCCTCCATATAGCACATTTTAGGTTGGGCTACAAAGGGGAAAAAAACCATCGTGATAGAGCCATGAATCAAAATTTTGGTTTGTAAGAAAAAGGACTGCAATCTGATACCACTGATTGTCCCTAATGCTCATCATATTATTAATCAATCCACAATTTAGATTATAATTACATTTGTGAGAAAATATTGCTCTTTGCAGTGAAAATAAGTCAATCATAATTTTAAAAGTAAAAAAGGCACATTATCAAAATAAAGTATTTCCTTTTCCAATCATGCGTTAAACTAGGCTTTTTTACCTCTAAGCATGGAATTTCTTGTAATTCTTCCTGACCTACCCTCTCTTGCTTGTATATCCTTTAACATATAAAACCAAAATACTAATACATAAAATACAAACTTAGAAGAAGCATTTGTCATTCCATTTGCAAATCACATAATCGCCTATCATTCTTAGTGTTCCTAGATATGTCACATATTGTAGCTTCATAGAAGAAATATACATAATGCATAAAACTTCAAACAAAATAGCTTTTGCTCTGGATTGTTTTTCCCAGTGCACCACTCCAAGAAAGCAATATAACACACTACAAAAGGGCAATACATTAAATTTGCAGAGGGGTCTTTTATTTGTCTTTGAAATTATTCATTATGAACAAATGCTCCAAGAGCAGACCTCATCAATAATTGACAGAATTATAGCAGAAACCTTGCAAGAGAGAAATAAACAGTATTGGGAAACCTCTGAAGAAAAATAAGGAAAAAAACTCTCACAAACTACACTGGTATGGGTTAAGATAACATTCTCACTCATCACTGACACTGCAATGGTCACCGTATGAAGTAGTAAACTAGGGACAGTGTTTAGAGTTGGTAGAGGTCTCTGTCTTCAGGAAATAATACAAAACTGATAACTGACACAAAAATGTTACATTCAAAGTGCACTGAACACACACTTTAAATAGGGTCTGAAATGCATTATTCTCACTGCAGGTGCAAAGTAAATGCATTTTTCAAAGGTATTTTTCACACTTATTTCCTAATTGATTACCTAGAAGCACATCAGTGATGTTGCAGGCTTGTTTTTCAAGAAGACAAGCATGTACCTCTGGATATTTGGGAAAAAAAAACCAAAACCAAACCAAACCCTGAAGTATTTAACTGTTAATTTGTAGGCCAATAATTCTTCATGGTTCGTTAGCTTACTACTTATTTTACAGCTGGCTCCCAGAGAGAGGAGAGAATCTCTTACAAATGGACAGGCAACAATTACAGCTTGAACACCGTGAACACATGAGACTGCACAGCCATTACCACCCATCACTTCAAAGAGAAAGGGAGAAAGCCAAGTAACGTCTTTATTCCAGCTAGCCAAAATAAAAGGGAAGTAACACCATTCTTTGAATCCAGGAATTGTCTAAGACTCACATTTCAAGAAGTTTTTAAGACTAGAAGAGAGCACCAAGGGATGACTGAAATCACTAAAGATACTGCCTGGGTTCTGTTGTTACTTTTTGTCAGCAAAGCTACTACTTTTTTTTAAGACCTCAAGGGGCATGTGTAACACTGAATGATGAACAGTAATCTTTTCATTTATAATGATATAATTGCCATTATGGAAAAGTGTGCATCTCCAGCCTGCATGGCGACTCACAAAAACTAACGTCAATAACTTGTAGAAGTGTGTTTTATACTTCAGAACTAATTTTGTGAGGCCAAGCGATGACAATTTAACCTTAAAAAGAAATCAGAATCCTATTTGAAATTAAGGGGATCAAACACACTGAGCATCACTTCAAGTCAAAGGGCAAGTTAACCTCTGCCTCAATTAGCCATCCACTTCTAAAACACCATATTACAGTATTATAGCACACAGTAATCACACTGTACATGGCTTAAGGCTGCCATAGCCTTGTGCTGCTCCTCCCTTCGGCTATGCATCCACACACACTCCCTTAAGCCAGTAACAGCACTTATCTGATCATATGCTGAACTAATCTAGGCCACAGCTACCCCAGAGGAAGATATATCATTAATTTCCATCCAGGTCAGCTCCCTGATGTCTCTTCCTGGCTGCTCACATGAGCTCCAGTGGCAGTGGAAAAGCAGAGGAGGTAGGAATGGTCAGCCGGGGCAGGCAAGAGGTCAGGACTGCAGCCACCCCAATTTAGATCAGCTTAAACTATGAGGGAACTCTCTATTGGCTTTTCAAAAAGCAGCAGTTCTGTGCCATGTAACATTTCATGTAGGACAAAGTTTAAAGATCCTTTGCAACTGAAAGTACAGAAAAGAACGCTTAGCACAGAAGCTGCTTCCCAAAATGAGAGCTCAGGCAGGACCTGGCACGATTCATTAGTAGGTTTGACATAGAATCTCCCAGATTACCTGTGTATCTGTTACATTCACTTCTATTGCTTAAAAAAATTTCCCAAGAATTCCATCTCATGAAGCACTGTAGGAATGGTCACCTGTAAACAACAAAGAGACCGGGTTTGACCAACCCTTGGTAGCTGATTACATCTGTTAAAAGTTGGTAATAAGTTTTAAGTGCCTCCTACCTTCACCCAGTGCTGCCCGTAACAACTCTTCTTTCACTAGTTAGCTCTTTACTCAAGAAAGGTGTCTGCATCTCTAGCAATCAATACTGGTTTATTTTCTTCCTTTAAATAGTTTTAAATGTATCTCAGTATTATTTCAGACAACATTATTTCTAATGTATTTCTAAACATAGTGATAACATACTGTAGTATTTCTTCATTTTGAAAATGCATTGAAACCAACACACTTGAAGCTTTAAAAAAAACTGTACATGGTAACCAATCAGGCACGTAAGATCAAAACTTGGCCCAAAGACTCCACTGCCAGGTAACTGAAGCCAAAAATAAAAAACTCAGCTACAAAGAAATGAAATCCAGCCAAGTTAATTTTGTACGAAATCACGCAAAATAAGGGGGCAATACACCATGAAAGAATTGGATTTCAAATCTCTCATCTTTTCTGTTAAAGATGTACAATACTGACAGCACAGATGGCATCAACTCAGTCCTAATCAAAACTAATGAAGTTGAACTTGATACACAACCCTTTAATGAGCAGTATGTATTTTTGTTTTCCCATCCATTTGAAAGCTACCACACAGCAATGAAATCATTAAGCCAGCACATTAAATGCACAATGTATCGTAACAGAGGTAGTATTATGTGAACACCTGAGAAAGTTAGTAGCAAACGATGAAATACATAGATATAATTGAATTGTAGGTGGCTTTCCTGTCTCATTATGAAGTTTAATTCATATCACATCCTATTGATCTTTAAAGGAAGAAGTCTTGTTCAGTTTTGTTATTTTTAAAAGAAACTTTACAAGGCAACGCACTTAAAAAAAAAATTCAACTCATTAGCATTTAAATTCCTATATTGCACATACCCAGCAAAAATCTTGGTAACGAGTTAGATGACATTTGCCTTTACTAGCAGCTACAGCATTAAAATCTTCATGCTTGAGGGTCAGAGAGAAACGAGGAAAACATGTGGAATAACTAAACAGACTTACCATGTCCAGATCACTAAGTCAGTGCTGCATTCAATTCAAAACTAAAAAGCCTGCATTTTTATTGGGTCATCTTTAATTCTTTTTGAAATAAAAATATAAAATACTTCATAACAAACAATATTAACTACTCACAAATAAAAATATAAAATACTTCATAACAAACAATATTAACTACTCACAAGAAGACAGAATTAGTGCATGGCTTACAGTAAAAAAA
>VYZV01039924.1:0-16177 GCA_013401275.1 Pandion haliaetus | reverse complement strand
AGTGAGTGGGTTAAAAAAAAAAAAAAAAAAAAATCAGTAACAAAACCATACAACAGACTTTAATTGTCAATAAGATGAAGTAAGAAAATTCACCTTCAGCACAGATTACGCACAGTGCATTATGTGTCCATTTTGAGTTATCGACAGCACTGTGTCTCCAGTCCTACGTTATTCTATGAAAACATGGCTGTCCTGCACAATTCACAGAGGGGAGAAGAGCGAGGCTCTGTCACACGCTGTACTGGAACAGCAGCACAGGCGCCCAACTAAGCACCTGGCAAACACTTCGGCAACACCAAAAAGGCAACAGTAACTGGAAGGTAAGCTAAGTTTTATTGGATAATACAAAACCTAAAATAATCTCTCCTTATTCTTCTTTTTCACAGACTCCTATCAGCCTGAAGCCTGGCTTTTCAGGATTGCATGCATCTGACTGCACAAGTTCCACTGCTTTGGTATGAAATACTGTTTACAGTTTTTGATACAAATGCCATCAAACCCCACATCAACCATACATGTCTAGGTTAAACACTGAAAAATCAATGTTTCATCTGATCTGATTTTAAAAAATAACAAACAATCCCCCCCAAACCAAACTTCATGATGAAAACAGTAGAATTAGTAATTTTTAAAAACCCTGCCCCACTGAATTCCTTTTGTGAAAAGAAGTGAGAATCACAGTACAAAAGATACCGCTAATATAATAAAAACATTCCTGTTAACATTTTTATTAATTATTTTAATAAACATATATTGTGCCTTGCAATTAAAATTCTGTGTGCCTGAGTTGCCATGGCAGCACAACTTCCACAGAACAATAAATTCTTCCAGCTCAGCTACGACCAGTGCTACAAAGCTGCGAGGAAGGCTGTATTTGGAAGGTTTGTGGGGTGACTGGTGGAGATAGGGCAGAAATCAAGAGGAAAAAAATAGCTTCCACTGTTTAGAAAATGCAGAAATCAATACTAAGCGAGGTTTTCACATTTCCAGGGTGGCTTTTGAGGAATGCACATTCTGACCTTTTTCTTCTTTTTTTTTTGTCTTCCCCCCCCGAAATTGTCTTCTCAATCCCCTAATAGCTGAAAACACTCCTGATAGACTATTTCAGCAGCGCTCACCTCGGGCAGCTTGGCCGAAGCTATAAATAGTGCCTGCTGCCATCTGCCATGCTATTCCTGTGCCGACGGCGCTGCTGGCGCTGGGCTTGCGCCATGCTGCCAGGCCTGCAGCTGGGGAGCCGGCAGCCGCGCAAAATCAGAGTGCAAGACGGAGATAATGAGGTGAGGAACAAAAATGGTACCGCTGCAATTAACTGCTGGTTTGATATGCATTACTATAAAGAAAGGGGATGAATGCTAAGAGAACCATAAGAAGTATAATTAATAATACTGTGTACAGTATGCAGGCACTTTTCTTACTGTAGCATTCAGACACAGTTCCTCACAGTGACACCATTCTTGCTTTCAGTTTCATAGAAATTAGTAATAGATAAAAATAAACCTCAAATATCAATTGCAGTAGCCAAAAATAAGACCATTGGGGAGCCAAATCTAACTTTCTGAATGAGTCAGCACCAAGAATCTGGACCGAGTTGAGACTGGGGTTTGCCCTCTCCCCCCTAGACCCTCAGTTCTGCCCACCATCACCAGACCAGTGCACACACACTGGGGACAGAGCCTGTTAGCACTGCTTCAAGACAAAAGAACAACAAAAAAGCATCTTTTCACTTCCACAGTAACCCAGACAGCTTGGATTTCAGAAGCAAACCATCATACTATTGGTATGTCTGTAGCTCAACATCTTTCATGCAACGCCCACCACATGGAACGACGTCACCCCTGTGAGCACACATAAACACCATGGCTGATAAATGCCTGATTTCACTACAAAATAGATTGCATTGAAGTTGCCTACAAAATTATTGTCTGGCACTGCCAAATAATGTTGCTAATTGGGGAAAAAGACATGGTATTTTATTTTTTTTTCCTGATTCAGTATTTTGGGGCTTGATTCTGCTTCCACTGTGGTCAGAAGCAGAACTGCTAGTGATTTAGAAGCACTATGGCTTCACTATTCTAAAATAAAAGCTCTCTCTACATAAAGATTTTGACATTACAATTCAGAAGTTACTTAAAATTCAGCAATGTTTCTTTTACATTTATAAATCTATGCTTGTAGAGTTGTTATCAACGGTGTAGTCCTAAGTACATTTGTTGTATCCCACGTATTTGGTTCCCCAATATTCTTAGTGCTTTCAAAACAGATCTCTCATTTCCCTGCTTGTTCATGTATACAACATATATAGCAGATCAAGGGAAGGGATAATTCTTCTGTACTCAGCACTTGTGATACTGCATCTTAAATACTGTGTGTCCTGTGTCAAGCCCGTCAGTACAGGAGATGTGTCAGCCAAGAGGAGAGAGCGCAGCAGAGGTCCACCAGGATGGCTTGAGGGTTGAAGCATATGACATGAGGAAAGGCCAGGGCTGCCTGGTTTAACCTGAGAAAGAGAAGGCTAAAGTGCAAGCTAATTGCAGTATAACAAGAGGGAGGTTATAGGGAAGATGGAGGCAGATGCCTACATTTTTCTATGACTCTCTATGTTCTATACTTATAAAATCTCAGTCATTTAAGTCAAGAACTTTTTTTCCACAATTAAATATGGGTTGTTTTATGGGTACACTGGTATTTCCTTTAATACAGGAAATTCTGGTTTTCTATCATTTTTATACAACAAATGGTTTGACATAAACCATAACTGCCTAAAGCCTTTTCATTTAGAAAAAATAACAAAGTGATAACCCTGTTTTGTTTACTATATCAAGAGCTCTGAAGAGTTGAGTAGTTTTATAGCCTGTACATAAATGTCTCCAGCTTCCCTCAAAACTACTTTTTAAATGTTCCACCATCAAATTAAACAAAATTGTTCCTAATATTTTCCTAAAAATTCATGCTAATTGCATCATTCTATGATAATGCATGATAAGCTCAATTTTGCCTGCAGTCTTCCAGCTTTTTGGAATCTCTCTAGTTCTAAAGAAAATACATATTTCCACTACCTATAAAATCTAACAGATGCAGAATGATATTGGGAATTGGAGCTTCAGACCTGTCCATGCTGGGACTTAAGTGCCAGGTAAGCTACAGCGAATTGCCAGCACACGAGCTATTCACACTAGTAACTGCTTGGTCACGGGTACACTAACAGTACTGCCACTCATCTTCATGAAAGAGATGTATGAATAATGAAAGCTTACTTACCTCTAGCTATTTTTCTTTGAGATGTGTTCTAAACATGTACGCTCACACTGTGCATTGACGGGACACTGGGAAGGGAGTGTACCAGCACAACAGGTTACTCAGAGCGGATGCAGAACCCCCCCTTGGAGGTCTGTAAGGCTTTGCTAGACCAAGCTGCCTTGATTTAGTGAGAGCAACAGTCCTGCTCTGAGCGAAAGGCTTGACTAGGTGACCTCTAGACATCCCTTCCCCAACACTGGCTCTGCCTCCTGGATAGACCCTTCGGACATACAATGTAGCTTGTCCTGTCTCTGCTTCTACTTAGGACCTCTACTATAAGGATTACAGTTCTCCAAGAAGACTCGGAGAAGGGAAGAAGAGGTAAATAAAGATCCCACTCAGGAATCAAGCTCCTAACTCTGGCTGAAAGTCACCTTCTGTGGTGAGAATTTGACCCAGCTCGGCTGTCTGGTTCAGAAGGATGGCACTTGGTGATCAGTATTTTTTTGCCCGACAGCAGCCAGGATCTTCCAAAGCTTTCACACTTCCATTGCGTGAGCATACACAAAGCCTGCCTCCACGCAAAGGAACTTCATTTGCAAGTGGAGTGAGGTACCTAGCAAGTAGTAGTCACTTCAGCATCTACAGAGCAAGTCAGTAGGAGGAGATAGCAAATATGCACATTTACTTTTTACAAGGTAATCTTTCTGACAAGGTGATCTCTAACATACTTTAACCCACACACTGTTAACTTGCACACTCTTGACACTTCAGATATCCCCTTTTCATTCACATGGGAATTCGCCTCAGCAGTGGAGCTGATGAAACAGGAACATTTGTTCCCTCTTTCTAGGCAGCTAGCAAAATTTTACTTTCTCATAAGTGACTCTATCACTGATTTTGTTTCAATTACATGTTCAGTCTGCCAAATTGGATAAAACGCATCCTTTGTAAAATTTTCATCCCATCCCTGAAAAGATAAATTCACCCACCTGAACAAGCAAAAAAAGCACAGAAGAGGTTTCTTGCAAGCACAGAGAAATACTAATCCATGGAAAACTTGAAGTATAATCAACATAGCTTAAAAAAAATTATCAGTACAGAAATATACCGCTAAATTCCTGCAATTTTAGAGTTCTTTGACTAAAACAGAATCACAGAGTTGTTGAGGCTGGAATGGACCTCTGGAGATCATCTAGTCCAACCCCCTGCTGAAAGCAGAGGCAGCTACGGGACCACATTCAGTCAGTGTTTGAGTATCTCCAGGGATGGAGACTCAGGAACCAGCGTGGGCAGCCTGCTCCAATGTTTCACAACACTCACAGGAAAAAGTTCTTTCTTAGCATTAAACAGAATTTCCTGTATTTCAGTTTGAGCTCACTGCCTGTCCTGCCACTGGATAACACTGCGTCTGCCTCCATCTTCTTTAACACCTCCGGCCACCAGGTATTTATACATATGGACAAGTTCCCCCGAGCCTTCTCTTCTCCAGGCTAAATAATCCCAGCTCCCAACCTCTCCTTGGACGATGGATCATCTTCATGGCCCTGTGCTGGACTCATTTCAACATGCCCATGTCTCTCTTGCGCTGGGAGCCCAGCCCTGGACACTGTGTCTCACCAGGGCTGAGCAGAGGGGAAGGATCACCTCCCGTCACCTGCCAGCAGTGCTCTGCCTTGTGCCCCGTGGAAGATCTATCTGCTCTCAGTACCACTTGTAGACCTTCATGGCAACAGCTGGTTACCAATACTTTCACACAAGACTATCCACCTAGCGAGCTATGGTAACCAGCGTCACATTCCTTTTGTATTTATTTGCCACTAATATTAAAACTGTACACATGAGCAGTTAATAAAGGGTCAGTTTTTATTAGTATGTCTCTCTGCCTGGATGGTGGTACTTCCAAAAAAGCTAAGTTGCTATGAATGCTTAAAACGCATCAAGCACACAAATGAATACCTTTTGAAATAGCATGTTTCTTTATTAATGTATGTATTTAGAGGAGACTAGCAAAATTTTTTCCATTTCTGCAGCAGACAAGAAGTTTCCATCACAGTGAGGTTTCCAGGCTAGAAACTAGTGTTTTGATTGTAAAACATTAAGCCTGAAGCACTACAGGAGAGCAGCAGAACAAAAGGTTTTTATCATTACTCTTCATACTTTAATTACCTTTATCAAATACCATCTGAGACTAGCTATTTTTAAACCCCACCACTCATTCTGTAATTATACTAACTCAACACAGATTTTATTCTTCCCTACTTATACAGCTCTATCCTGAAAAAAACTTAATATATTTGTGTAGAAAATACCATAGGATATTTACACACCAATCAATCTGAAAACAGCAACTTCTAGACACAACTCTGGGTTACAAGTTGCCAGTTAAACAAACTCTGTAAGAGGGAAACAGAAGTGATAGACTGAAATGATTTAGCACTACAAAACACTCCAGTAGCAGAGGCAAGTGGTCATTAAAAGATTTGTTTTTATGCAGCAGAAATACAATCTGTGATCATTTAAATACAAATTGACACAGTGTCATTTATTATTACTTGTGCGGTATCAATTTTTATGTGTCCATTGGGATAATGAAAAAAAATGAATAAAAATCCTTTTTATTTATCATCACTTTCAGTCTCTTGCATTGCAGAGTTAGTATCTGCCACTAAGAACTGTAGTATGTGCCAAGAAGAAACGAGATATTCTTAAATACTTTTATTGGATCACAATTATGAATATTAAAAACTTTCACTTATCAATTTCTTAAGCAAGCTTCTTTACCTTAGCTAAATCCAAATTCTGAGCTAGACATCAGACAGACAAGCCTTTCTAGAGGCCCTAGATAAAAGGTGTCCAGCACTGAAACCAGCCTCATCACTGAACTGTTGAATAAAATTTAGAAGAAGAAAGCCACAAACACCCAAAAAGCAGGACAGATAGGCAAACCGTACGTAGGGAAACTGAGAAAAGGCAGGAGAACGGCCCACTGGAAAGAAGGGAAAAGTTGTCCACTGACAACTGTAAGGAGATGCAGCCCAGCAAAAACTGACAGATCGAATACATCAAACACTTAAAAAATTAAAGCAGAGTAACTAGGCATACAAGGAAAAAAATGAGTAAACTGTCATGGGACTAACACACACAAGCAGCACTCTGAATTGGAACTAGAGTCAAAAATGTATTTTGAAAATTTCCTTTTCCAGGAACGGTCCTAAATGACAAGGCTTCAGAGTCACATTCAAGCTGGCTTTTTCTGGCCAAACGTTTTTTTTTTTAATGCACAATGGCAGACCATACCAAGAAAGGCAGAGCACACCCATATCACATCTGCTGTTTACCTCAAAGCTGGGACCTTGAGACATGAGAAACATCTACTTAAATCCTTCTTAAATCAAGGACAAAATTTAATCCATTATTCCATAACCTCCCCGGCGAGCATTCAAAGGGAGCTCTCTATAAGCTCTTTTTCAAACATTCAAAGAAAGCAGGCTATCATCACAAGAGGGGTCAAATGATGGACAAAGTAGGGAGCACTCCTCCAACAGAGAAAAAAAAAAAAAAAATAAATATATTACCATGAAAAACTATTTGTAATAAATCAAAACCTTGGTAAAGAGTCTATTAACAGAAGTTTAAAAGGTGAGGAATAGAAAGGAGAAAAGATCCCAAAACATAAAAAATTCATGCTGTTTGATGTAAAAGGCTTCTCTCTTACACATTTTGAGCTGGATCAATAAATGCTTTTTAGGAATATTCTTAGTACTGTGTAACTTGCACATATGTGTCAACTCAAAATATAGTGCAACTCCCCATTGTTCCAGAAAGCTAAAGGACTGCTAAGTATAGCTCAAATCCTGACAATATTTTTTAAAATACCTAATTTGTTCATTCTGTGTTCTTCTGCTTTGATAATTATTTCTTTTCATCTCTCCCTGACTCACACACTGAGGCGACCAAAGGAGAATGAACAAATAGAGGTGGGAGGAGAGTTGAGAAGTGGCATGGACTTGAAAAGCTTTGAATGCCTTCAATCATCTGGAAAATCACAAGCACCAACCTTTTAACTTCTGTAATTAAAGACTCATGACACGTAGTACCAAGCAGCTTTTAGTAGCTCAGTACTCGGTACAATTACATTTTAAAGGCTTTTCCTCATTTTTATGCTGCTTTGAGTTTCTAACACAATATTTAAACAACTGTACTTTATATTTCATACTGGAAAACAGAACCTGACTTGCACTTGTGAAGGACAAGAAAAAACTGAAGGGGAGGCACTAGAGAGGAGCCAGAGCTCAGCCATTCTTCAGCCATGCTGGCTTGAGACATTATTTAGCTCCTGACGGAAAACTACACCTTGACTTTACGGGAGAAAGAAATGACAGAAAAAGCAATGCTGAAACTTCTAACCAAAACAGAGTAGGAGTCACATTTTACCCACAGTGAAGTGTGATGCATCAGACTGCCCCTAAGGCTACCAATAGCTAGGTTCTCCTTCCACAAAAATATTTTCAAAATATTGCAGCGTTCATATGAAAGTTATTCACCTGGAATATGCTTTTGAAGATAGCATCAGAAAACATCAGAATTTCTGTTTATGTTTTAGAAATTAAGTCTTAACTTTAAAAAAATAAAATCCGAGTTTATGTAGCCTTTTAAAATACTGCTAGAATGCCCTCATGATACAGGATATAGACCAAGAGCAGATAGAATCTTAAAAATGGGGAAAAAGAATATGCATGATCGTTGTCGACCATATTAAGATTTTAATCGACACTCATTTACAAGTCTGTGGCAAGTAAGATTTTAAGTTCTTGCTTCAAATATCTTCTTACTCTCAATTTTCTACCTAAATTTGGCAGCTATTGTCAGCAGGTATTTTGGAAGTACAATATATATTCCTCAAAACGGAGATTACACGTCACCGCTTGCTGTGGCATATTCCATGCAAACCCACCCACAAAGAATTGTATTAGATAATCGGTCACATTTCAAGAATAAGAACCTGGTTTTGTAAGAACTAAAAATTGTTCAACACTCCCTACAATTAAAACACAATGGCATGTACAATATGCTGTATTTCAACCCTAAATTTAGATAAATATAAATCAGTATCTCCAAATCCAACACAGAAAGTCTTAAAGAAATTTTAAGTATCAAGCATACAAATAACATTTTATATTTAAGAGAAAGAGTGAAATACAAATTGCAAAAAAACCGCATTTTAAACCAAATTGAAATGCGTGAAAATAACATCATGTAGACAGAACACAAGGCTGTAAAATAAGGAGCTTGCAGGCTCCTTTTCTTCAAGGTTCTTTTTCTTCAAGGAGAAAGAGCAGTAATTATATCACTGCTCAGGCCCAGGAGATGGGAATCAGGACAAAGAGAATGCATTTGAAAGTAATCCATGTCAGACCTGTTAATACCACAACATACATCTCTTTGACATTAACAGAGACCAACAGACACAAATAAAGTGCAGACAGTAGATAATCTGTTTATATTTCTACTCTCCTTTTTAGTTAAGAATGGATTTTGTGAAATGAAAGGTTTTACTGAAAGCTATATGCAAAGTTCTGCTATTTTTCATAATTATTTAAGAATTGTTGTAATTAAAGAGGCAAAAATAGTGACTGATTATTTCTCCTGAACGAGACAGCATCCCTGTTGCTATAAGCAAGGTTCTCCATCACTAAATGTTTAGTCCTGTTTATCCTATGTAGATGTGTGTAAGCAAATCAAGTAACTATTCATTTTTAACTCCAAAAATACAAATTTTATCAAGGCCTTATAAATAATAATGTTCTTAAATGCTGAGACCTTGTGGATTCCAATTCGTCCGGTTTTTAATAATATAATCAGATCCAGAATTGGCATGTAGATGTAGCAAAATAACATGTTCAGAGTCAGTTTGTACCTATTGAAATGGTTATGTAAATAAATTTATTTTTTTCCCCAATATTTTTCAGCAATGAAAATGCAACTAACTCCTGCAAATAAAAAAAAAAAAGAAACTATCTAAACATCTAATAGCAGAAACAGCAAGTAGCACTGTCCAAAGGACTGCGGACATAGAATTGGCACCAGTAAATCCTACCAAGACAGACCTCTCCCACTCCCACACCAAGGATGGGACAGGCAAGTGGGTTGACTTAATTTTTCGCAGGAGTGAAGAGAAAGAGAAAGGTATTTTTAGAAGAGCAAAGAAACAAAACCAAGGTTAGTTTTTTATCTTACTCTCACCTGAAACCTCCCCCCTCCTTTTTTTTAAGCGATGTGGTTGCTTGGAGGTTTATAAACCTTAAGTTTCAAGAATTTCTACCAATACTTCCTCTCAGCAAATAGACATCTAAGAAAATCTAAACCCAAAATAAAGGAAAAGGAGTAAGGCAAGAGCCTGGGCTGCTGAGGAAGTTGCACAAAGTAAATTAATTACATTTATTAGTACGTGTACAGTCTGGGAACCACAATATATATACCCAACCAGCAGAGTCTAAGTATGCAAGGACTCGTACAGATGTAACTCAATTTATCTTTCACAGAAAATAGAATAAACGGTTGGGACTGAACATAAATATTTAAGTTTGAACAACAAGGCTATGGCCCATTTTGGGTACTGCAACTGAGCAGATTAACAACAAACAAAATATGGACCTATGCTTAGAAAACTGAAAAAACTACCTGAAATTTTTCAGAACAGAAAATATACTCAACTCAATCACATTCCTCATTATTTAAAGACTTTTTTTTTTTTAATTGCATATACATCTGCAAAGGTTCAAAATATCCCTTATCTTAAACAGTAACCAAAGGAACACCTTTTTATAGAAAACCCACTTGCTTGACATATGAAGGCTATTTCTTGTCTATCAAGCAAGCTCACCAAAATCTCCTCCTTTTCTTTGTGAATCCTCTATGTCAGTAATAAAAGAACTCTAACGTTAGTAAATACTATCTAGAACCCATCTTATTCACATTACTAATGCACATATAGCATCAAGTATACAAAACTTAAGAAAAAAACCACCAGAATTTTCTGTATAAGCAACCCCTCATTCATACCTCTATCACACCATTCCTAGTTCAGTACAAAGAACTAATTCCCACTTACTAAAGAATTAATTCAGAAGTTTCCATTCCCCATTGCTCTATATGAAAATTACATTGCAAAATGCCAATCCCCTCTGAGTAACGTAAATTCACTTGAAACTGAGCCATGCCCCTCGGCAGGGCAGACGGGATGCTGAGGAGGATGGCTGCAGGTCAAGAAGGAAAGTTGGAGGTAGGCAGGGACAAGGAAGGGAGCGCTGCTCTTCCCAAAGCTGACTAGAACAGCCTGGAAATGGGTTTTCTGTCTCATTTTATCTGGCTCCAGGTGAGTAGCCCAACTCTAACTGAAGCTCTGACTCATATGTCCCCATTTTATAGTCAGTATTCTCAGGACAGTCAGATTGCATAGTGCTCTAAATCATCATAATTATTTATTTTTACATTTAGGTTTTGATTTTAACACAAAATACAATTACTTTACTAAGAAAAAATACTGGTTTTCCATGCATCCATCACAAAATATTTTCCTAGCTTCTTGGCATGATGGGAAATCAGAACTATATGAAGATCCATATATTATAGAACAAGATGGGCAGGTGTTCTGGTTTCAGCTGTGATAGAGTTAATTTTCTTTCTAGTAGCTGATATAGTGTTATGTTTTGGATTTAGGATGAGAATGATGTTGATAACACACTGATGTTTTCAGTTGTTGCTAAGTAATGTTTAGACTAAGTCAAGGTTTTTTCAGTTCCTCATGCCCAGCCAGCAAGAAGGCTGGAGTGGCACAAGAAGTTGGGAGGGGACACAGCCAGGACAGCTGACCCCAACCGGCCAAAGGGATATTCCATACCATGTGACATCATGCCCAGTATATAAACTGGGGGGAGTTGGCCTGGGGGGGGTCGCTGCTTGGGAACTAACTGGGCATTGGTGGGCGAGTGGTGAGCAACTGCATTGTGCATCACTTGTTTTGTATATTCCAATCCTTTTATTATTATTATTATTGTCAATGCTTTTATTATTGTTGTTGTCATTTTATTATCATTATTTTTTTCCTTTCTGTCCTAGTAAACTCTCTTTATCTCAACCCACGAGTTTTACTTTTTTTTTTTTTTTTCAAATTCTCTCCCCNTTTTTTTTTTTTGAACTCTCCCCCCCAGCCCACTGGGGGGGGGGGAAGTGAGTGAGCGGCTGCATGGTGCTTAGTTGCCAGCTGGGGTTAAACCATGACAGTAGGCAACAGTAGGCAACTTAATGAACATAGTAAGAAAAGTTTTTAACATAAATGGGAAATATGGTGATAGTAACTATTAAGATAGGTGCAACCGTTACAACACTTAATTTAAATTGTATGTATGTGTTAGACACTAAAGGAAACTGTACAGCATAAAAATTAAAAAACAAATTATATTAGCATTTCACTTCTAAGAAGAAAATGACTGACTATAATTAACGACAAATGACTACACTACATACTCATTTAGCATACATTGTCACTAGATTTGGAACATTTTATGCTAAAACCTTTCTTAAAGCAGACAGGTGTCATTTCCACTCAACTGTTGCTAAATCTCTTTGCAATAAGTACATGCATTAAATATGACCAATGTTAACTAAAACTTTTTTTTTTTAGAAAGTGGCATTCAGAAGTTACTTTCTCTAATTTGCTTTTGCCTACTAGCATGTACGCTGCTGAAAATTACAGAGGCAGAGAAACGTTGCTGCCACACAGTACACTGGCAATGCAGATTGTTTATAACAAGAAATGAAGACAACAGGCATTTCAGAGTCTACTGATACTCTTACAGTGTAAAGTGTAAACTGATTTCTGAGAAAAACAGAAGTTACTTTAAACAATTACTAATGTAAAGTCATAAAATTAAGTAAAAGAAATTGATAAATTTTATTTTCCTGCACCCCCTTAAGAAAACTAAATCTAAATATTTCAATATGAAAACTACTCAGCATACTTCAATAAAGGAACCTCCTTTGGTTTCACCAAGCACACAGCCTCTCTCTCCCTTTGGCTTCTTAGTAGTGAATTGCTAGTATTCCAAGTGACAGCTACTGTGCAAGCTTTTCTTTGAATTTTTTTGGCTAAACTAAACAATCACTTCACAGAAAGGACAGTCATCTACAGCTGTCATCATCCTCATCATACACACTCTCCGTGCAGCAGCGGCCAGTGAAGCACCAGAGCGCAGCACCCAGCACAGCTCAGCAGCCGCCATCATTTGCTGTCTTTGTAAAAAGGGACAAGCACATGACAAGTGCGACACGGGAGATAGGATCAACTGAACGACTTCCCAGCCTCCTTCAGACCTATGGTCTATCACATACTTCCCCTTAAAGAACAACAAAAACAGGCTTTGGCTCACAAGGAACTATCAAGACTATTCAAGCTGTGCCTTCTCTTCTGTCTTCAGTCCCATGCTTTTTTAAAACTGTGAATTAAGTAAATAACATAATTTAAATTTCTGTTCTGTATACTGTAAACCATTGCATCCAAAGTTAAGACAGTAATGTCAATAGGGCAAGAAAATCCTCACATACTGCTTCAGACAAAAGCAGTCTATTATACACTCCACTTTTAATATATTTATTATCCATTCTCTTTATTTTCTCAAGTATTATGTTGTTGAATCAGTTGAGCAGGCTTTACAAAACTTTGCCTACCTACTGAAAACATGTTCTATTTCAGTAACTTTAATACCACAGACTAAACGTTAGCACTGATACCATTCATACACCATCTTGTCATTAAAAGTGTTCATGTGTATTGTTTCTGGTTTAAATCTGTTTTTAAAAGCTTCATCACCATTCTGTGACCTCTTCTTTATCTTGTCATTTCTCCAGTATTTGTTGCAACAAATAACAAGGCCTGCTTTCAGTACCCAATTACAGGAACAATGTTATCCTGTAACTGCATAAGACAGCTTTTCATTAAACTTGCTCTCACCAATACATCACTATTAGCAATGCATTAAAATGTATTTTTAGCCTCATTTCTTATGGAAATGAATCTTCCCCAACTGCTCCCTGGGTTCCAGCTTTCCCTCAGTTTGCATCTCCTTTCAATATCCACAGTGGGGGCAGCAGGAGGGGATTTTCACTGACACATAAAGGAGAGGCACTTGACACTTAATTGTTACCCACTTTATTATTTGTAAACAAACTCTTTATGACCAATAGGTCAGAAATAGAAAATAAATTACCTCAAAACTAGTATTTTCACTAAATTGCATTCTTCCTTGCCTCTACAAATCTATACTGCCCAGCAGTGATTGCAAAGGCATTAATTTGTTGTATCTGTGAATAACTAGCTAGTTAATTAACAAAAACTACCTTCGTATTTCTTAAAGGCTAGAACATTACATTTGGGGTTTTGTGAGTTGTTTTGGCAGGGGGAGGGAAGGCGGTCCTGAGGGCTTGAGTAGAGGAAGATTGGGAGGTTAATGTCCTTTTTAAAATCTCTCGTTTTAGATTTTGGCCAAAACCTTCTTCTTCATTATTATGCAGACATTTTTATTTGATATTTAGGTAACTCTGAACAAGTTGCTTTCACATCAATTTCTTCTATGTTGTTCACTTTGAGAAAAGGATGTTATTTTCTAAGATTCAAATTAGTTACTTACATAGAGAACACCTGAATTTCTTCCACAAAGAGGCCCACAATTGCACTTGCTGCCTTGTCCAAAGATTTGTACTTTTTCTTTACATTTGCAGACAGCTGTGTTGTAATCATTATTAAAACAAATCCATTCTGCTCTTTCCTTGATAACATCAGGCATTTAGTTGTTTTTGGGGGGAAGGCAGGAGGGCTGAGACCTTTGCTTCTACACTGACATAGAAGACAGTAAGAGGCATGTGATAACCAACTGTAATAAGCATCATCTGCAAAATGAAGAACCTGAGGAACATCACTACAGTACTTAGAGATCTCTATTCACAATAATAATATCTTTTCTCAGCTCCCTATTTTGAAGACAGTACAAACAATAGCGCTTCAAAACAGTGCATTTATTTACACTCTGTTAATAATTCATCCCCAACCATGCTGTCCATCAATACGCTATCAGTATCATTTATTACTCATATAACTTTCCCATAAGTAATGCTACAACAATCCTATAAACTAGTGATTTAAGACTCGACGCACGGTCACATCCACATAAGTATTTGAACCATCCTGCTGTTTCATTCAGGCTTTAGAAAGCCAAATACAGTGGAGAACCATTATTTCCTATGTGTAGGATTTTCTGTGCTTACAACCTAGACTCTTACTATAATTTTAATGCTCTGTCCATATAGCTTGGGTATTGTTCATATCTTCTTACCCACCTAGACATGCCATAAGCATGACTAACTAACTGTACTTGGAAGCACAGGAAGTGTGGCAAGGTTGGTATTAAAAAGTTGTTACTTTTTCACTGTACGGTATTTCTTACATAACAGTAACAGAATGAAATTCAGTACAGACAGTGTATAGTTACCTCAGCAAAAGGATGCAGCATCCATCAGAATTCAGAATACTGGCTGTAATGAAAGTAATTGCTAAATGCTTTTCTGCTTTATGCAAAAATTAGAGGCACATTCTGAAGCGTGCTGACTCTCTGGGGTAAAGTTTTCTAAAACACTACACCACTCTTCTGATTCTTCAAATTACTTCTATGTGGACAAACTTGCCACTAATGTCAGTATAAGATTTTTCTTACTGTTTTTGTTGTAACGTATATTTGGGTTTGATCTCTAGAAAATGCAGCCTCATCAGAAGCAGAAGTTTTCTTTGCACTTTAACCAGGAAATTTTCCAAACTCTGGTAACTGTTTTGCCTAGCTATCCTGAGAAATGCACTTACAGCTTTCTTGAAAAAGCCTTCACTAAGCATTCAGTTTCAGCTCTATATGGGCTAGGAAAATAATATCAACTCTAGCAAAGCCCTTCTTCACCTAGTGCCCCATTAAAGGAACCACATAACTCAGAGTTCACATGAAAGTTTTTAATTGTGTAGCTGGTGGGGACAATTTTAAGAACTGCAGTTCTAAAACCAGATTTTCAAAAATGCATCATTCATCTCAACAAAATCACATCACTGGCCTGCAAAAGACATTGGTTCATTCCTTGGACAACGGATGCTGCTAATCTCTGTGGTGCAATTTTGCCTCACACCAAGAATTACCAGGAAAGCAAGCAAACAAGGTGTTCCCAAACAACTGTTTCAGCTGTTACTTTTCTAATCCTGTTTTACAGTTATTAATGCTCAAATCAAGATAGCACATGCAATGAAACGGTGCTGACTTCTAAGAAAATTCTTATTTCTAACATAATTATTTTGTTACACAAACCGTGGAATTGGAAAAAACACAGTGAAGGAATGGATGTTGTCTACTTCTTGGCATCAACAAGAAGTTTAAAAAAATTCTCTACTGGATGATGGAAAGAAACAGAAAAAAGAAACGCTGTTGGTTCCAACAGAACAGAAATGTGATTTATTCTTACCCACCTGCTATCGCCTAGCCGTATTTTAAAACAACCTCATATACATTAGATGAAGAACAGTGTAAGTCACCCATGCTATCAACCGTCCTGGACACTGGACAGAAGTGTGACTGCTGAGTTTAAGAGAGCAGCCCACTTCAAAAATAAATTTAACTGAAATGCAGCCCAGCAAGATCAAGCTCTCCAATAAGCATGCAATGGATGCTACCCACTGTGAAAGCAATGCAAAACACAGATTGAAGCAAGTCATTGTTTCATTTTATTTCATTTTTTCTACACACTATCCAACCTCTCATCTAAGTCTTTTACCCAGTTAAAACCTCCCTTTTGGAGTACAACTCTGCATCTTTGAAATATGTTTTGATCAACAAAAACTTACTTGGTT
>VYZV01039922.1:19394-30281 GCA_013401275.1 Pandion haliaetus | reverse complement strand
AGAATTCGGTTGGTAGGTTCCTCATAGGTAGCAAAAGCTGGGTTTGAAGCTAGGGATGTTACCTAACCTACTGTTGCCAATATGAGTATTTTTAAGAAAGTCACTTAGTTCCTGAAACAAGGAAACACCCTTTACATCTCTAGAGCAAGAAGGATGGTGCGTTTCAAAGTTGGTTTGAAAGGGAGTGTTCTGATTTCAGAGAATGGGATAAATGGAGAAGAGAAATAGCAGCTTATATAATGACATGCTCTATCTTGCAATATTGACTTGAATTGCTCTTAAAAGTTGCACTCTAGAGATAGCAAGGACTTTGCAAGTAAACCTAGGTCTTTATTAAAACTGATCTTTTAACATTGTATAAATACTTTTTAGGTGTTTGTTTCATACCAGTAAATATCCAGTGGGCACATGAATTGATCTTGCATCTGGTCTGCTTGAAAGTGAGACACTCCCAAGTTTTTCCTCCAGGACTACACTACCTATTAGATGATCTGAGAGACAAATCAGAGTGAATGCCAAAACCAAGATGTGGCATACAAAGGACAGGAAAGATAATTCATAATCCCGTTGTTTTGAACTCCTATGTTATGTGCCTTTGCAGTTAATCCTCTGTTACTCTTTTAAGCCTTCCCCTAGATCATCCTTTTAACGTTCATGAATCTTAGTTTAGTAAGTCTGAACTTGGTTGCCTCTTAATCTACTAACTGAACAACATACTGGAATATCTGCAGTAAAAGAATCAATCTGTTGTGCCAAATCCTGAATACTGTACTTGCATGGTAACATCGAAGTTATTTTAGCGGCCCAAGTGCTAAAGAGCATCTATTTAAACTACACCCATCCTTCACGAAAGAAGTAATTATTTACGTAAGAACAGTAACAGATGTAGTATTCTCATACTTGATTGGAAACTGGCAGTTGATCCTATCTTATATTTTGATCCTTTTATATAGCCTTTGTAGTTATTTAGGTGTAATCCAGTTATTGTTTTGTCCTATAACATTGACCTAAGCAAAAAAGTGGAGGAAAGGGTGTTTGACTTGATTATGGTTACTTAGCTGTGGTTAATTACGTGTATGTGCTATTTTACAAAATGTTCTGATATGACATTATTTGAGGCTGTAAACATTTTTTAATTGCTTTAATGGGTCAATGGCTGAAACTTTAGATGACGACTGACTATGTTTCCTTTTACAAGGCTATAATTCTGAGCAGTTGTAGATACAAAAAAATTCTATGAGCTGTGCCTGTGGGTGTCATTCAGTGTGACCTTACGTACAGAGACCCTGCAATTCTGTTTAACTATTACAACATGGACCATGCCTTTTAGAATCAAGAGGTCTTCCCCAGCGTTGTTAATGCTTTTTTCCTCCCTGGTTTTAAAGTGCTTAGCAAACCAGCAGGATACTGTATCTTTTTCCTGTTCACACTGGACTTGGTGCATATCCTGCAAAAGCATAGCTTTCCCTAACCTTCTGCATTGCTTACTCTAAGCATGACTAATCTCCTTACAAGAGAGGGTATAGCGCTTGATTTCTGATTGAGTTTTACCCTGGAATAAGTAGAACTAACTACATGCACCCTGGAGTACCTCCCAGGCTATGGTAAGGAAGGATCAGCAGTGTCAGTTTCCTGGATTTTGGGAAAGGCAGAAGGGAGAGTACTCTGTTTCCAAGGAACTAATAACTGGAATACAGAATTAATAAACATTTTCCCCCCAAAAAATACATATAAATAAAACTAAATAAGTCATTCTTTCTTCCCCCTTTGTATAGAACCATCACTTGAAGTGCTCATTGCAGGAAAATAAATTCCATATGTAAGACTGGGAAACATCCCACTAAAACTTCCAAATTCCTTGGATGATTTTGAAAAATTTTCTTCTTGGAAATGCCTCCTCCTTGTTTGCTGTTACAGGCAGTTGCGTTGGAACTATTCTTACCATGCTCTGTTGTTTGTTCCTCTCAGGAATTCCTCAGCTATGCTTCGCTCACTTTGAAAGCAGTCTTCTCTCAGAGAGGGTTGGTTGCGGGCAAGGAGCAACAGACATATTAAAGGCAAGGTGGCCGAAGTCAACTTGATGGTTACCCTTAACATTGGTACAGGCAATTAGTCTGCCATGAGCAAATCACTGCATTCTCTTTAGACCTTTAAAGTTTCCACTTGGATTGGGTAGCAATCTATAGCTGTGCACTAGACAGCTGCAGCCTGTTCCTCCTCTTAGATGGACCTAGACCTTTTTCCATTAAATTTTATTAATTGGATAGAACTTAGAAACTTTCCAAGAACAACTTCATTTCCTCCTGTCCTTGTGTGTGGCCCAATAATTGTTACAGCAAATGGCTTAACTGAGCTGCCCTTATTTTACATATGTCGTTCTCTGGCGTGCGACTGTTACCTAACCAGCAGCAATGAATGTTTTAGTGTGCCCAAATAACGTAGCTCCATCTACTGTGCTCATTACTAAAACATAAAACTTATCAGTGTCCTTGCTACATTGGCAGTGCTCTAAGATTTACATCACCAACACCTCATTAGGAACCCTGTAAACTGTGCTCTTTGCTTTGCAAAGATGGTTTAACAAGTCCACAGTACGCTAAAGAAAAGTATCTTGTTTGAGCAGAAATTGTCTGGCAGTCACAACTGGGGTTTCTAGCAGAACCACACCATCTCATCAGGACAGCGAGGGAGGGGTGGTGGGTGGGCTGTCTGGGAGCGGTTGGATGTTTTAAGCTACTCACTAGGCATATTGGCCTGTAATATTTATTTAATGTTAGTAATAGGCATTTTGCTAAGGATGTGGTTGATACATGGAAGGTAAAGTGAGGAAGCTGTTGTCAAGGAATATAAAGGGTTGCAGATGCATTTAAACCCAAGGAATAGCATTTTCTCTTAAATGATGGGAAATAGTAAGGACATTTTCAAGTGGGGACAATAGGGGAGGACAGAGGAGGGACAGGTACCCCAAGCTGTATGAGCAAGAGCAGTGCTGCAGATTTGTGCTTTGTACGTTCGGGAGGCAGCGTGGCTGCTGAGCTCTGTGACCTTTTAACATTTGAGCCTCACCTCATTCACTGCATTGTGCTTTTACCATATTAGTTACTCCTTATGCTATGGCAAGCTCTTCACGGCAGTGGCACCTCTCCTGTGTCCATCTGGCATGCTTGATCCCACGTGTTCTGGCAATCAAATAATAGATGAACAGCGAACATCTGAATAGCTGCTGTTGTGCTACTGCTTTCCAGCCGCGGTATCGCTGTGCCACTTTTAATAATTCAGAAGTGATGGAGAGGTGGGGGCGTGAAAGGGCTGCAGCAATCTTTGTTTCTCTCCGTAGCTTCTGATTCCTCCTTGGTGGCTCTGTAGTTACCACGGAAACAGGAGAGGGATGGCACAGCACTGGTGGGGCTGGAGTGGGACTTGTGGGTCAGCTCTGTGGCAGCCACACATCTGCACAAAGGGGAAAACTGAGGGCTTGCCTTTCTTTGGTTTGGTGCCTTTTCCCCTCTTTCCCTCAATGGTTTTGTGAAACTTAATTGTTAAACAAGTGATGCTCCTGAATGTTGGCGTATTTGTTAAAGAGTCTTTTTATTAGTGATTCTAGTGAAAATATACAGTGTCAGAAAATGAGCATTACTGAATGTCTGGAGGAGTAGGGTGAGGTAGTGTAGGAATATGATCGTGAAATCTTTTCACTGGTATAAACTGGAGTCCTGGTTATAGTCAGACTTGTCACTACTGGAGGGTTGTTCAATGTGTTTGAAATGTACTGGCACTTTAGGGAATAGATTTGCTGGAAAAGACTAAGGACCACTTCAATGACATTTGCTTACTGCAGCATGTTCTGTTTTGATCAAGGCTGCACCTCATTTTTAGGAATTAGAAACACATATCCTAATCACCTCTCGTACTATGTGTACTGACCTGCATAATGCCAGTCTCGGAAGCTACAGAGGGAGAGGCATATGAGAGAAAGGGAGCAGCCCCCTGCATCTCCAGGCTGTCGTTATAGTTCTGGATGGCTGTGCAGTGCAGGCATTGGGAGGTAGAGGATGGGCAGGCATGGTTACTGTGCTGCACGTTTTAGGGCTGTATCTATCTTTAAGCTACCTAATCTACTAGCATTAGCTGTGCTCTTTGTTTTATACCTGTGTTAGGTGCTTAGATTTTCAGCAATTATGCTGGAATTGTTCTGAGAGAACAACTAAAAACCTCTTTTACCTAGGGATCAGAGTGGAACTTGGTGACTGGCTTGAGATAGACTGTCAGGCTCTTCTCTGACTACAGGCAGAGGGAGACTGTTCAATTCAGTATCTCTGTCCCTCCTTTCAATGATAGGCTAGACAAGGTTAAACACAATTTTCTGTAGCAAGTTTTTGGCAGCCTCCTGGCTACTATTTGCTTGATTACTTAGGAAGGGGACCAAGACAATAAAATTCCATGTAAATCCACTGTTCTTTTGAATTTTGTTGCAAATAAATACTTCTTTTGAAGTCTGCATTCAGCAGGAGTTTTGTCACTATGGGAGCAAGCTATGAGGTTCAATTTCCTTCTGCCCAGTTTATGTACATAAGTGAGGTATTCCTGTATAGTGAATTTAAACTTGAACTTTAACTAAATATATAAGCACATAATGAGATTGTTTCTCCCAGTTACCCTTGTGGAACCTTTGGAAATAGTTCACAAACCTTCTCTTGCCCTCCATTTGCCTCCATAGAGTTTGCAGACTCAAGGTTCAAAACCTTGAATATGGAGTATATCTGCTTCAAATTTGTAATCCATGAAGCAGTTAAGAGAAAATACTAAGTATGTGCTAGCAAAAGCTTAACCATAAAGTAATGTTCAGTACTTTTCCTCCAAAATGGCAGATCCTGAAATTTAATTGCTGACACTTTAAAACTCTCATTAAAAAAAAAAAAAAAAGAGTGGAACAACACACTTGGGCACTGGAAGTGATGTTTAGGAAACCCTGCTCTGAGTAGTTTCTTGCCACCTATCCTTGTGTCTTCAAAAGGGATGCTACCCTGGTACTCGCAATTGAGAGATTTTTGTGCTTTCTTTTTTCATGTTAACCCAACATGGGTTTGTTGGGGTTTTTTTTTTTTGGTAGAAAATCAGTCTTTGGACAAGTTAGATGTTGACACCAAAAAAAATTGCACTGAAAAATAGTAGTTTAAGATGGAGTTCTCCTGTTTCCTCTGGATATTGCACCACTGGGCTCAGCTTTGGTCCTGTCTGAATCTGACATGTTAAATGTGCTCTTGTTAATTGTTCAACATGAACGGCAAATTGCATCTGAAAGATTAGTTGTGTCTTTCCAATACATACGTGCTCATCTATAGCAACTGTTCTTCAGTTTCATTTATCACGCAAAATGGAATGGAGTCCAGCATAGTGGTTCTTAGCACTGTTGCTTTTGCAAAAGTTAAAAATGCACTAAATTATTGCCACTGAATTCAGGAGAGGTTTCTGAATTCAGAAACATCTATTGAGCATGTGATATCATTTTTATGAAGTCATTCTTTAGATGAGAATTGCAGTTTAGAAAAAACTGACTTCTACTCTAAGTATAGTAAAACTGTTGTTAAGTCCTAGTCTTGCAGAGTGCTTGGGATTAATTTCCTGTTCTATGATAACTGCAGTGAATAGCATCTTTATCCCCAAACTACAGGAAACTATTTAGTGTTTTGTATGAGGTTCTGCAATGTGTGTGTGTTTCAGGGAGCTTGACTTTTAAGGACATGTGCACATCTCCCCTCTGCCCCAGCAGCTGATGTAAAATGAAAACATTGCAGGCTATGAAAAAGCAACTGAGAAGCAGTTCATGTAAAACTGTGTATTTTACAGGTATGTGGGCTGTGCAAGATTGCGTGTGTAATTCTGGCTCAGTTTTGTATAATCCTGGGGCACAGCAATGGTACGATTGCTGTATATCTGGAGTAGAAAATGCCAATTTTGTTGGTTTTGTAACTGACACTTTAAGAAGGATTTTACTTCAACTTTTAGCTGAAAAGTTATCTCTGATTCTTTCAGTTGATTAATATGTAATTAAAAGGATATATTTGAATTGGGCTAAAAATTTGTAGTCTAAACAAAGGTTACAGGAATGCTTCAACAGAACTGATTCAGCAATGGTTTTGCTCTTGGTTCTCATCCTCTAGGAGTGTATCAGAAGCACTACATCTAATAAAACATGATATTCTGCATCCTAACCCAATGATTCTAAGCTCAGAAGCTGATTCTGGTGGTACTCATTGCTGAGGTGTACGCAGACAGGATCTGAACACTTGTAGAAACTGGCTCCAGGGTGCTAGGACGTGCATGCTAGGACTGGTTACCCTTTTGATTATTGACTTACTACTTTGTTTCATGCTTTTTTTCAAAAGGAATCTAAAAAGTATGACTGTTGTTTCTCCCTCCAAAAGACATGCTAAAACTAAGCTTCCAAATCTTACTGCAATTGTTTCTAAGTTGCCCTCTTTTACAGGTCAACTATAACAATATTTACTTACAACAGTTTGTGGAGGAAGATGTTGACTCTAATATTATCCACTGTTGTTCTTCCTCCTCATTTAGGTAAAGTACAGTTGTGATTATTTAGGAAAACAGTTCAGAAGAAGAGACAAAATTGAGAAATATAGGACTTAAATGTTTAAGAGACACTGGAAGAAACAGATTTTAATCTTGCGTGTTAATTTTGGGTTAAAATTTTCCAAATAAAGAGAATTTCACTGTTAAAGCTTACTAAGAGCTTCTTTATGAGTCTCAAAAGCACTGAATTGGATTTTAAAGTGGATTTTTATTTAACAGAAAATACCTCATTTTGTGTAAAACTTTATGGTTCCTGTACCAGTCTTGTCCTTTCTCCAGGATCTTTTTGATAGATCTTTTGTGTAGATATCCCAGTTTGTGTGTGTAGTAACTCTTGTTAACTGTCAAAAGATTGACCAGTCTCTTGCATAGAGGGACTCTTACAGAGTTATTGTCGAGAAGTGGGGTTTTTTTTTTAAATCTTAAAAATCTTGGTATGAATTAAATGTAGTTTCTGCTCAAAGACTTTGAGGATTAAAGCTGTATTTACAGATGATGGAAAAAAGGCATTGGGCAATTAAAGGCATTTTAGGGGGCTGCAGCTCATTTTGTTAGATTATGAAAGTATTTCTTCTTGCACAGATGAGGGAGTGATCCTCTATACAACTCAGCTACCACTTTAGCTGATATTGGCAGGCTTTGTAGGAGTGCTTTATCCCTTGATTAGTCCTTGATTGCCACTCAAGAACCAGATACAGCTTGCAGCCATCTCACTTCAACTTGTGCAAGTGTATGATGAAAGAATATGAAGATAGATGTTTAAAGCATGCCCCCCCCATCCCCTGTGTTTGAAAGGCTTATTAAGGTTCATCAAAGAAAGGATCCCTTATTTTTGAACAATTCTGAGCTTTGGTTTGCAATTGAGTGCCCCTCAGAGAGGATTTTGAAAGTTTACTTGCCTCTCTGCTGTGTATTTTCAGGTGCTCTCACAGTTGGCCTTGTGCGACAGTGTCAAACCATCCATGGACGTGACAGGACCTGTATTCCTCCACGGCTGCCTCCTGAGTGGGTCACTACGTTATTTTTCATCATTATGGGAATCATTTCACTAACTGTCACATGTGGTTTGCTGGTGGCTTCCCACTGGCGAAGAGAAGCTACTAAATATGCCCGCTGGATAGCTTTCACTGGAAGTAAGTGACCTCAGCTACACAGTTGACCTGTATGCAGGATAAACTGGTGGAGTCTAAAATAACACTACAGTGTTGTCAAGGAGCAGTGCTTAGGACTCCTACTATACAAAATATTCCTTCTGTTTAAATACCATGTCTGAGAGAAAAATAAAATTCTTCAAAAATCAAGGGGTTGATATTTTAAGTGACTATAATTGAAGAGGGATTTATAGTTTGTAGGCCCAAGGTGATCAAAAGGAAGGGCTGACCCTTTTCTTTCCTTGGGCAGTGTGATTAATTGACCTAAGAAAATGAGCAAGGATAGAAGAGGTCAGTCCTGAATTGTGTGTCTGATAGTCTTTTGTACTTCCCCATTCCCATATACCCAGGACATGCTCCTCGCAGAATGGCATGACTGAAATTCCTTCCCATAGGAAGAGGATGCGTCTGAGACACTGCAGTTTGAAATCCATCCCTACTTCAGGTGTCTCATGAATACCTCATTCAGGGTTGATTCTGGTTCAGTCCTGCTTCATGCTCACAGCGGGTGTTTTATTCAGAATATCTGCATCCTAATTGGCTATGCAGGAGGATTGCCCACTGCAGAGCATCTGCTGTGCTTCACAGCACTGAGACTTTTGCTTCCATAAGTGACCTGCTTTAGCTGGAGGGAGAAGTACCAGTGTTTTTCTGCCTCCCTTGATTCTGCTCCGTATAAGCACCAGCATAACTCCTCACAGCTGAGCCTTCTCTAGCAGCCCTTTGTTTCTGCATAGGGAAACGTATCCTATGGTTACTTCAGTGCAAAAGAAAACAGTTATAATGAGTAAGGGGAATAACTTTCAAACTTCCTTTTCTTGGTGTGTGTTACAGGCTTAGCCCAACTGTGAAATGGTGCCTTAATGGTGGGGATGACAGCATGAAAAAACTGAAAACTTGAGGGCTTTTAAATTGACTTGAATTGTGACATACCACTAAAGGTAGTGTGAACACTAACTTGAAAATGCAAGTTTGTGGTTTACACAGGCATAAATAAGGTTTAATGGAACTCTCTGGCATCTAATGATACCTAATATGAATGAGATTTAACCTTGTTTTGGGAAAGGGAATAATATAAAAAAGTGCTCAGCTTCAACAAAGGTGCTTCACTAAGGCACTTGTACAATCAAAGCCATCCTTCTGACAACTTTGCTACACTGTGTATTAAATGAACACTGCAGCTTTTGCAGACAATGGAGCTATTGAAATGCTGTAGCCATTGTGATTGACTTTTATTTATTTTCTGGTGAATGATTAAAATAGCAGACATGAGTATTACTGAATATTCCATACCAACTTTTCCAGCACCCTTGTTTATCTATACATGTTTCATGTATATCTGATGTATGCAGGAAGGGTTTAAACTCAAAATGCCATTATCAAATTAAGATGCTTACAGTAAGCTGAAGTCAAAGCTCTAGGGTAAAGAGGGGTTTTGGAGTACTATATATTAATAGTTGATACCGCAATTTATTTACTGAGGTTTTTCTCTTAATTCAGAGCTTGTATTTTGGGCTTTATATATTTTAATGTTTTTTTAAATATCTGAAATCGTCACATACCTGCATCTTTAGTTTTCTACAGCTGTGATGGTTAGTTCAGCCAAAAAATCTGATGCCCTAAAGCTGGTTTTTTTTCTGTAGATTTCTTTAGGTTTGCAACAGGTCCGTTATTAGAAGTCTAAATATAGAAGGACATTCTTTTATTTCAGCACTTCCCTTTTTGTTATGAGATGTTTAATAATGAAACATATTAATTTGTTCTTTTGCAAGTCAGAATTATTAATAATGCTATAAAGATATGATCGCTTCATTGCCAGAATTTTAAAATTCAACATCTTTGGTATTCATCTCCAATATATATGACTCTGTGACCTTTGCATTCCTGTTAACAGAGATGATAGGAAATTTTGTTGCTTAGCTCACTTATAAGAAAAATCACTTTTGAAAAAAAGTGAATGGGAGGAAGAGTTCTGTATTTTTCTAAAAATTGGTGAGAGTGACTTCTGTGGTTCATTGGATGGCAACATAAATGAGTAACCCATTTGTACATTAGTATTAGGAGACATGTAGCCAAATGGAATCAGCTTGGAATACTGTGAACAGGTGCTTCCTGTGAAGTGCCAGTGCTGAGAGATGAAAACGTGTAACTCATTAGAACAGGTTAGGGAAAACTTCATAGTTGTATTACATCTCTTTTGCAAACAATTTCAAGCCTCAGTGGCCTAGTACAGGCTGCTAGCAGATACTCTCCTCACAGAACTTCCTGAACACAACATAGGACATGCTATCCTAGTCAGGCAGGGAAGTCTGCTGGGCCTGCCGAGGGCAGCTCAGGGACTGGCAGCTCCATTCTCTTCAAATGCAAGTGGGTCTAGAGTAAATCATCTAAGGGCAAAGGAGTCCTCTTGCTCAGCCCTTTCCTTACAACTCTGACAGCAGCAAGGAGAGCCTGGTAAGAGGTCACTCTTGCCCAGTTCATGCTGGAACTTATATATAGATATATAGCTTATGTTTTTCACGGAATTTTTGCTTGTCATCTTGGAGGACTCCAGATTTTTTCAACTGTCTACCTTATAAATATGAATTACTGCTGAAAGTGGTCTTCTCTGTCTTGTTTAGCTAGCTAAAGGGACACACGAAGGCCTGGCTGAACAGGGAGCTTTTGCTAGGACTCAGAGGAAAAAAAGGAAGTTTACCGTCTTTGGAAGAGAAGGCAGGCAACTTAGGAAGAGTACAGGGATCCTGTTAGGTCATGCAGAGAGGAAATTAGAGAGGCAAAAGCTCAGCTAGAACTCAAACTGGCCACTATTGTAAGAGACAACAAAAAATGTTTTTACAAATATGTTAACAATGAAAAGAGAGCCAAGGAGAATTTCTATCCTTTATTGGATACAGAGGGGAACATTGCCACCGGAGATGAGGAAAAGGCTGAGGTACTTAATGCCTTCTTTGCCTCAGTCTTTAATAGTGAGATCAGTTATCCTCAGGGTACTCTGCCCACTGAACTGGAAGGCAAGGATGGAGAGCAGAATATACCCCCCATAATCCAGGAGGAAATAGTTAGTGACCTGCTATGCTGTCTGGACACTCACAAGTCTATGGGACCAGATGGGATCCATTCAAGAGTACTGAGGGAGCTGGCA
>VYZV01039921.1:3376-23159 GCA_013401275.1 Pandion haliaetus | reverse complement strand
TTAAATGAAATGCAAAATTTTCATTACCATTTTATTGAAAACTTGACATCTTAAAATACCATACATACCATTAGTATTCTAGTGCATTGTCACCTTATTGAAAAATGCTGCTAAAAAACAATACCACCATTCAGAGAAAAAAAAATTGTCCGCCCAAGGCTATTAACTATAGTTCTACACATACATTAGTGACAAATAAGTGAAGCAGCCAATGCTCACAAAAGATGTCACTAAAATGCTAGGAAACAACTGTAACCATAGAAACCATCTCACACTGCAATCTGAACATCTTTTGTCAGTGTTTGACTAGAAATGAGATGCTTAAAATCATTAGGCTATCAAAAAATCTGAAGTCTCTTCACTGAAATTTACATATTTAAATATTTTGAAACCTGCAAAAACTTCAACATGATACTTTCATAAAATATTGTTTCAGCTCCTAGCCCTCAACTATCACTTTAGATATAATAACAAGGATTATACAGATGATTACTCCCTCCCCCAAAGTCTCCCCTACCAGACCCTATCTTTGGTATACATACACTAGAAGAAGAACCTAGGCATTAAAAAAAACCCACCACACACAACTGGGATGAAAAGTGGGACAATTTACCTAACTCTCCTTAATCCAAAATATTCACAGACATGGCATTCACTGTCTACTTAGTGCTTTGGGTTTTTTAAAAATATCTTCATAAATGCCATCAACCCTACTGACAGGATTAGTGATACTGTACAACCTTCGTGACACTAGGTACAAAATTGTCTACAGACAACAAAATACCTGAGTGAGAAATTTTCTCAACTGACTTAAAAAAGTTGGAGAACTTTTGAAGATTAAGTATCTCTCTGTTAAGCTAATGGCTTGTTATTAACAGTACCTAATAAAAATGGCCTACACAACTTCAGGCCTATAGAACAATAGTACATCCCTTCTGTACAGTGACTGATCCTGTTCTGCAGGGCTGGAGGAATATGTAGGAAGGCAGCCTTAGTTCTCTTTGCAGTAGGACTCTGTGTTACAGTAAATCTGTGTTAGTCTGAAAATCTACTGTAGAAAGGCAAACCAAGGGCATAAATGGTGATTAATCCTTTAATACAACAAATTTTAATGGTACAAAGGCAGCTAATAAAAGATGTGCCGTTGTTTGCAGGAAAGGCTTGCTGATATTTAACAGAAAAAACATTTCCAGTTCTGCATGTGCTCTAACTTACCATTAATGAACTATGAAATTTTGGAGATACAGATCAAAGACATTTTTAATGGAAAAGCCAAGGACTGAAATAACCTGTGCAGTTCCCTTCCATTATCTTTTCCACAAGTCCTGAACTTTCAGGTGCATATGGGCATTACTACTTAACCAAGACTCTGTTATGCAATCATTGCTCAATTTCTCTACTTCATTTTTCATGGTTTTAAACATAATTCAATGGTCTTTTAAACAGCAGATTGCCAAGAATCAAAGGCTGTGAGCTTGTCCTTTAAAGCATTGTTTGCCAATGCATCGTGATTTAACGCTTGTAAGATAATGTGGAGAATTTCAAATTCCCCCTCTTCCTACCACCCCTATCCTTTTGTAGTGGAAAAGGTCAGATTTTGAGGCCATCAATCTGATGCTTTCACAAATAGTACAAGATACATTAGAACTGGTAAGAATGTCTTTCTCATGATTGGGAAACAAGCTATTACAGTTTGCAAACTTGGAATCTGTTATTTTTATCAGCAAACTAGAATGCAAGTGAAAAAAGGCAAAAGAGGAAGAAATTAATAAATATGTCATTCAATTAATTACAAAGTGTTTTTATTGTGTGTGTCTTACCAATGAGCTTCACAGAATTAAAGAGAACTGATATATTTTAAATACCATCAAACTCATTCTGTAATTGGTAGCTGACCGGTTTAATACAGGCTTGAGGGAGGTTTTGTCTACATAGAGATTGTGCTGTAAAAGTTAAAAGAAATCACAGGAACAGAAAATGCAAGACTGTAAGATTGTAGCTTCTAGAGGGAATATAATAAACATAAGCACAAAGGTTAAAATATTTTTTTTTTAATACATTCTCTGAAAATGAATGGCTTACAATATTTTAAATGATGATGAAGCAATCCTTTTCAAATAATGGAATGAAATATTCTGTGCAAGTACCCAAGCATTTTTGTCTAAAGTCATAATGAGTTTTAATTTCTGAATCCAGCCTTGTCCTACATCATATCCACATGTACATTTAAAGTGTACATTAATACTACTTTGTTGCCTGTAGTTCTTTGTCTTCCTATTGCACAAAGGTGTTGTAAGATTAATCTCTTACAGGAGGCAAAGAAATGGAAAAAAATTATGAACTAGGATCACAACTTTTCTTATCAATTCCTGTTCCAATAGTCCTTACTGTATTTGGTATTCTGATGGTGAAATAGCAAGAATCTCGTTTTCACCAAATCACTTAAACAAAATTGCTCCTGTGGATGCCTGACTCATTCATTGAACAAGTTTTTATACTTCATATGTTTTACAGAAAGGTTATAGAAGTAGGAACCATTTTCCTTACCCTCATTAGTAAGTATTGTTTTAGTATTATCAATATATAAATATATAGTACACGCTGTAATAAAATAACACATATCATTATATAAATATATAGATAATATAAATATATATTATTAACAAAACATCAACTTATGCAATGTTGACAAAACCATGACAACATCCCACCTTCAAAACCCTTAGCATTACAGGCATATCAACATACCCAAAATTGGAAATTAGCTAGTTCTACATCAACTGCTGATGGCAAAATGTACATTAATTCTGCTATTTTGAGTTAATTCATCAGTTTTCCTTTCCTGAAAACAGTTGACACAAAGTTATGGAGGAGTAGGTCTGCTCCAACAGCAGAAAAGGATCTTAGTCTCATTCACACACATATGCTCTTGCTTACAGTCATATCTGATACATTCATCAGCACTTTCCTACAGCTAACTGGAAGGTATTTATTGATTATACCAGTTTGTTTTACTAAGCAGCACAATTTTCAAAGCTGAAATTGTGAGATGTGAAATAAATTAAGCTTCTTGCATTTTTGACCAATGTTGAATCATACTTCGTCATCTATACTAATATTTTTCATCAAGCTGAATTCCACATTCAGTAAATTCAGTCAAGGAGATAACAGTTGTTTTTTTCTTAATTTCTGTGCATCATCACTCAAGTATTTTTCCATCAGTATTTAGTGTAAGGTTGTATATAATCCTCAGTGTCTGTTACAACTTCCTTTGTTGACTGCAAAGTGTAACAGTAGAGCATCCTCTCACAGTTCTGGATCATTACACATTTTTTTGCCTAGTAATGTCGTAACATACAACCTTGCTGTTGTGTTAAGTGCATTGGTTTTCTATTTGTTTGCAGGTACAATCTAATAATTTATTTGCTAAGTTACTCAATAATTGGCCTTGACTTGGCTATGTTAGGCGACTGCTTTTCTCTTTGTTCCTTCTATTGGCAGAAATTAAGATCAGCTGAGCAACTTAGTGTAAACGTGACATGGCTCAGTGAGGATAACTTAGATCTTTCCTAAGTACAAAACTCTAATCCAAAAAAGAATTAAGTAAATTCACAGACAAAGGTCGATAAACAAATACTAAAGAAAACAGGCAGGAATGTACCCTCGAGCACCCCCTGAAACAACTGTGGATGCCGGGGAGCAGAAAGGGGATGGACTGCAGGAAGTGGCCAGGCTCACTTGCTTTCAGTAAATATCATCTCCTGTTGCTGTCGTTGGAGACAGAATACTGTTCTGGATGGCCAAACTTACCAGTCTGACCGCAGCAGGCCATGTCTTGTGTATGTATCTTAACAAATTGGAGGCCTCCTGTCTTGGCTTACAAGGCTCACTTCAAAGTCTATTTATTTATTTATTTATCCAAGATTGGCTAAGACAGATTGAGCATTAGCAAGAATGTCATAGGTTTACTGGATTCAGTTATGCATTTTTAATGCATTATTTACTTCATTTATACACTTTAATATTCTGCAATCTAAATGATAATTCAGTTCTTTCAGCAAACTGATCAATGACGTTGTCTCATAGTGGTAAATTCTATATACCCATAACTGTCAAACTATGTGGATTTCTATTCATATAAGTATTTCATATTTCAAAAATCTCCAACAAAAAGTTACAATAGTTTTTTCAGTAAATTGTTATTAGTGTACCTAATATTTTAATATAAAGGAGTATTATTCAGAGGTCAGCTTCTTAAATGTCTTGTTTATTTTGTAGCTTTGATTTGAAAAAAAAAAAAGACTATAAACTTGTACTATCTCAATACTGTTATGTTTATATTTGCAATCTATTGATATTTCACGTATTTCTTTCCATTTGAATTATATAATGAAACACTTTGAGTAAATGATTAATGCCATCTTGAGAGTTAGATTATGTATACAGTAGCATTTCAGGTCTTTTGTGTATACTCATACCTGTTTGATGTTTTGGCCTTCAAACTTCATATGCTCCTGTATCATTAAATGACATTATCATATATCTGACAACTACACTGACTTGAAATGATGTTTTGCAACCTTTGTTGGTGGGCGTGTCTTCATATTCGCAATAATGAACCGTACGTGTAGACACAGTTGTTAGGAAACCAGAAGAACACATATGCCCCTCATTTTCTGTGATAGGAAACTTGTAAAAGTGCTTTCTGATGTACAATAAAGGTTGCTGCAATTTCTCCACATATCAGTCTTTTTAACTGCTGTTACTGTTCCGCTCTGTTCTACCACAGTCACACTTCAAAAAATTTTTTTTCTTGATTAGCATAGCATGTCATTATCTAGACACCAAACATGTCAGACAGGTGCTGTTAACTCCAAAGTAGGGAGAAAGGACTTCAGGTAAAATCCCAATCCAATCGAGTTTATTATTCTTAAAATGCCACATTTGCCTTCATCAGATTTACATCTGGGGAGGGGGAGAAGTGAGTGAGCAGCTGCGTGGTGCTTAGTTGCTGACTGGGGTTAAACCACAACACTGACCATATCAAACAGTATGTTGCATCTATAGTTCTTGTATTCTGTTAAGTAGACTCCTGATAATTAGGGTCATTAACTGTATTTCCACCTCATGCTTTTCTTTGGTCTTCATAAATGCTTAAGCCAAAAAAAATAGTTATAGGATATGACTAGCCAATGTAATGTTTTATCTATAACCAAACTCTAAAAGGATGCATATGACTAAGATATAAAATGGCAATATAACAATTTATTTGCAACATACATTAATTTAGAATCTTATCATTAGCCTAATTTATTATGCAATGCATTTTGTTCAGCAAGTTAAGACAAAAAAAAAACCCCAAAACAACAAAAAACCCAGGGAAAATAAATTATTTTATTCCCACAGTCAGTGAGTAAGTGATGCTCCTTTTTATGCAGAATAACAACATTGTTACTGCCAAGTCAATCCTGAAGATGTTTAGGGCTCTGATTTTGCATCCATAAACGTGAAGTACTACACCTAAATGAAGTATTATCGTTAGACACAGTTCAGCATAATGTCTCTGCCAAGACAAAACTGGTCTTCAGGAACTGAAAACCAACAGAAGTGAAAACACATTTTCTCCTTCTGAACTTTAATAGAACACGATGAAGTAATGCAGTTAAAGATGCATATCATATCATTCACAGAGCTACACATTGCTCTGTGTAGAAATAACAAATATTACAAGTAAACAAACTCCAGACAGTGCATGGAATAAGCAAATTACTATTTTTACCAAGCAGTTCTTGAAACACACACATCAGCCACAAATTGCAGGAAAGGGACTGATTGTAGATATGAACTAGGGAGCTTGGCTACACCAAGTATCTAGCTTTCACGCCTCCTCATATTTATTTTTTTTTATTTTTGACAGCCAACTTCCTACAGCTCAGTTAAGCAAACACTGAAATCTTACTCTTACCGTTCTTTTACAAAACTGATCTAGTAATTGTGGTGATTGAAAATGTAAGATTTAAAATTTTTTGAAGCTTTCACATGCCACCATTAGTGCAGTAACTTCACTAGCATGGAATTAAAGAAAAAAAAAAAGGCCATGCTTAATGATTCCATGTAACCAAAGGTATAGCCTCATTATCCTAATAGTGGCAGTTTCTGATTTGAAACCCAAAGTGTTTTAAAAATCTATTATTTATGCCTTCACAGTCTATCAAATAACTTTACACCCAGCATTTGTATTCCTTGAGTACAAGTACTGCTGCTATCGCTAAACAGGTTAAAATATTTATATAATACTTCATTATTAAAAATCCTTTGTCAAGCCAATTATATCAGTGGCATTCTGATACTCAGGCTTGTAAAGAGACTGAATTTTCACAGTGGATCACCAGACTGCCTGCCAGGTCATCTGAGTTGCTAACATCAATAGAATCAAACTAGAGCACACGAAGATGGCATTCCACAGCTCAGCAATGCAGCAATGCAATGTATTCCTTACATATGGAAAATATTAATCATTTTATTCTTAATGACCTAGGATTGCCTTCTGATAGTGAAACTACATTTAGTATACCACTGGATAGACAAAGATATTTTATAGCATTTATAAATATTAATCTTGTTATTTCAGTCTCAGCTGTTGTTTATTGTCAAGCTCGCAATAATGGATTCAAAGCTTGACTACAAATATGAGAAAAAATACTGAAGAACAGGAGTATTATCTCATTTTTTCATTGAAAATTATTTTCACTGAATTTTTTTTGATCACATAAAGTGAGATCAAAAGATTCAATCTGGAATGAGTTTGATTTTGCAGCAGCAGATTGCAATCTCTTCCAAACATCATAAAGAGCAACCTGTTCCACATTAGGTATCAATATGCTTTCACTTCTATAGTAAATCAGAAGCAGCCCTATCTATAATCTCTTACGTAAGCAATGGCTAAATCTATACTAATTAACTAAACCATTCAGGGCTTGAGTTCTGGTACTCTCATGTGATCATCCACATTGTTTAACTGTTTGGTGTATTGTTGGCCTGGATCATCTGGTGTTCTCCTTGCCAAGAGCAGGCATGGTGCATGGGATGGACTGACAACTGTTCTCAGGAGACATCTATGGGGGGAGCAGAAGGGATCAGCCCTTATTGTGCAGTGGGAGAAGAAGGGTTTCACTAGCTTTGTGGGCATTTGTCACACTTGCATCTTGCCACCAAAGACGATGGAGAATCATTTACAGCAGATGTGGTCGAACTGAACCACACTTTCAAGAAAAGAGGCATTTCTAACTGAACCTTTTTAATGTTTCATACAGTTACCTCATCTAAAACATATGAAAAAAAGTGCCGCTAGGCTTCTTCTGTTAAGCCTGATCTGTGATTTTCCAGTACTGAATGCTACACATCTACAGATAAGGTAGTAAAATGTAGCAAGTGTCTCTGCCATTATTTTATGTGTAAACAGACTGACCACTTCAGAATCCCTTCCCTAACATTTCTAATTCCTTCCAGGGGCCTGAGAATAGTTCTTCTATTGGGGTATAGAGAGACAACCTTTGAGACTGCCATAAGTCTTGAGAAAGTGGCAATTCCTTTCTCTCATGTCACAGGTCTAATACAGTCCCAAAACACTGGAGTTAATACCTTTGTGAAAGTTCTGGAAAAGGGAGGGAAGGACAGAGGACAGAAAGAGAATGGTATTGTTCTCTGAGGCTGTAATATCTTCATCTACCATTTCCATCATTTCCATTGTCCAAGAGTTCTTAGGGGACAAATTCATACTTAAATGACCCTTCTCACTGGCAAGGGTATAGTCCTTCATTTTTACTTCAGCGTCACAGTTATAAATACATAAACCAGAGGGGGTTAGAAAATAAAGATAAGAATCTTTTAAATTTGAGTCACTGACTGTAGAGATTTAAGGACTATTGCTTAAACTACTTCATGCACTGATCTACTTTAAAGCATCTCATTTAGTGCTATACAGCTGCTTTCTTCTATGAACCATTCTCTCTTTTTTATTATATTAAGAATGGTTCCACAGAAGATAGGTCTGTGTTGAAGTTGTCTCCTAAACAGGGAGAGCTGAAATTAGATTCTCAATTTCTCATACATTCAGTGAAGGCTGCAACCAGTATCCTGATAGAAAAAATAATACTCTTTTCTGCTGTCTTTGGTGTGGTGTGCTCTGGGTAGCTAAAAAAAGGTCCCTGTGTCCCAAAACAAAACGAAAATGCCTGACTGATTAATCTATTTGCAAAGGTTTATGTGTTACACTGATTGGGGACCTCAAGATTTAAGTGACCTTGTGTGTGTTCAGCAGAATTTATGCAATTTAGATTGTTCAAGGATGATGAAGCAATGAGTGGGGTTTCTGAAGCTTTCAGTGGTGCTTAAGTGTTGGACCTGCTGTTTAAATATATTTTGGGAATCTCATCCTAAATGTTTTTACTATAATTTGAAGGACCTCATGGTTGGATGCCAGGAATTTCTCAGAATGGCATTTTCAAAACCAGTAAGGCATAATGACAGAGCACTGCAATTGTAGTTTCAGAGTCTGAAAGAGACCTTCAAATTGCACCACAAAGTGTTTTTAGAATATGCTTAAATTCATTATTTTGTTATCAGTGCTCTGAATCCGACCCTCCTGCCACCGTTTTAAAAAGCAGTTTCTCAAAGTGAAATCTAATTCCATCATTAGGGGACAGATTGTTCTAAGAAGCTGGATTAGAGCAGCATCAGCATGAATTTCAAAAACTTGCATGGAGCTATAAATATAATGTGCAATATTTTGCAATATCTAATGTGTTTTGGTCTAATGTTGAACATGTCCCATTGTTAAAACCAGCTGTGTTCTTTCACTTTTCATTTCTATAAAGCTATGATAAAGGCTGTCAAAGCAAACCCTGCAGCACCAGCCTTTCTTGATAAAAGTTCTGTGTACACAGTACATAGTAATCTCAAGATGGAACTTTGTTTCAAACCAGAACAAAATCTTCAGCTAATTATAAGTGAACTATATTAAGCACAAAAGGCAATTTTAATTTATACTGAACAAAGTTGCATTTTACTCTTTCCTTTCAAAATGCATGTCGTGGTTTCTGAAACTAATTGAAAATTCATTTTGCTTAATTTTCTAAGGTTATTTCTTTTATTGCTTTTAAGTAGTCTGTGTAATGCTGTAACATCTAAATCCCCCCCAAAGAAGATTAGTGGGGCTTTTTTTTTTGGTGTTAATTTGTATTTAAAGCTTTAGAATAAGAAATGAATCATTCTTTTCATTCCTTACATCACATTAGTGCAGCAATCACTAAACTAACGCTCTTATTATGAACACATTCAAAGCACTTGGAGGAAAATTGCCAACAGAAGTACTACATAAAAATAGGTCTGCTGTTTAAACAGAAGAGGATTAAAAATAAAATTGTAGTTTATAGGTGACTGGTTAAAGGAAAAAAAAAAAGCACACTTTTATTTATTTTGACTTTTCTGTATATGATATAAAGAAAACCTGAGGAACATTTTTTCCCCCCCTAGCTATATTTTCAGCTGTATGTTATGGAAAAACTATGGAATTGTCTCTTCTCCTTTTCCTGAAAGCTTTATGACTTATGGATAACTCTCACTTCCCTTTGTAGTTAGTTTCAGGATTTGGCTGGACCCAGGCAAAGGCAAAGACATAAAGGTTAACATGTCCTGGATGTATTACCTCAGCTCTACCTCCTTGAGAACCTTTGAGTGGCTATTTTTTTGTCTCGAAGAAGTCAACAGTAAAGTTTGCGAGACGCAATTCAGTCCAGATTTAGATCTGGTAGGAGTGATCAAGTCAACAAGACACATATTAAGGCATGTAACAAAATGGGAGGTCACCACATGGGAAGGGTACTCAGATGGCTCAACACAGCAGCTGGGGTAGGAGCAGGACCCTACTAGGGAGCCTGGAAATGGATCAGATGACATGCTGAAAGAGCTAGGTAACTCCTTATAGAAACTGCAGGGCTGGCATGTGGCTTCCTCCTGGGATGCAGGAACTCACTTGCTGGTCACCCAGTATTGCATGATGTGGCACCAGCCCAGGATGTGAGTAGAGTTTTCTACTAGTCTCTTGAGACTAGCTAGGACCGAATTCTTTATATTCCCTGGTTTGATTACTGTGGGTAGGATCAGCTGTAATCCAACAGCAACCTTCCTGCAGCCCAGGTACTGGTGGCAGTGTCGAAGAGCAACTCAAAGGGCCAGGCATTTCCTCTTGCCTTTCGGATCAAAGGAAAATTTGGGAAGAAACATTCTGAACCCAAGTTAGGAAAGAAGCAAAAAGATGCGACGAGGAAAGGAACTTTATTTTAAATGCATCACATCATCATTGCAGTTTCATCTTCCTACTCTAGGGTATGTAATGCTTCTAAACGAATAGGCTTACTGTCAGTGGGGACTTGCTGAACAGAATTCAGAGAGGTTGGCAGAAGTGACTCAGAGCCAGCTCAACGCTTCTCAGCAGTGTTAACTGATTTTAGTTCCCTAATGCTAAAGATAAAACTACATCTGAGGCTATGAGATAGGATGAGAGACATAGAGAGCAGTGATTTCTCTTTCTACTGTTAAAGGACTAGAAAAGATGTTTGGTTTTGATGATTACTTCAGCTTCAGGGGCTGAGGAACAGCCATATTGACACTATCTGAATGTGCAGGTAGGAGGCAGAGATTAATAGGCTCTTTTGCTACTTTTGCCAAAGCAGCAGAGTCTGAAACCTGTTATTTGAGCCAACCTGGTGTTCTAGGCAAATCTTAAATACCTAAATCTAGCTCTGGTTTGGCATCTCCAGTGTATTGTTAAAAGGAAAGGTATCAATTGTGTGAAAGAAGAAAGGAAAGGAGTAAGAATCAGGCAGAACCAGGGCACATAGGGACCAGTTCTCCCCCAAAAACAGTTATCAGTCTTCTTTATCAGCTGTTTAATGGTTATTGGTCTTTTTTTAATTCATATGATGCATTTAATTAGAAAACAGACAGAATGAGGTAATCTTTTTCAAGGTATATTGAGAGAAAACTCTAGGTCTGAGATGCATGGAATTCAGACCCAGAATGCAAATTAAACACATGAACTGGTGGTTAACCTTATTACAGTCTACTGCGCACTTGGTAATACGTGGCTTTCTGTGCCCAGCAGGTTGTGTAGGAAGCGATGTCCTACCAGATAGGACCTTCAGTCCATAATATAAAGCCATAAGGTGTTAGAACCCCTAACACACTCTCCCCTGTTCTAGAAGATTAGGACCACAGGAAGGTCCTTGGTGTGTTCAGATGTTACCAACCCAAGATGCATGGGTCTTCTCTATTGGTTTGATGGTTAAAAAGGGCCAGATGAATGTAGGCTGATTTATCATTTTCGTTCCCCCAGTAATTTACTAATCGGTAAATGACACAAGGGGTACACAGCTGTGGTACATTATTCATGTGATTCAGTCATGACCAAGATCTGGTATGTGTCTTACAAAGTGTCATATTTAGTCCTGTTCCTGTCAGCTCATTCCTTCAATTTCAATGTGTTAAGTTACAGGTTTATGAGTTAATGCTTTTCTGACCAGGTTATCCTTTTCCATTTTCATTTCAATGTTTAAGTGACACAGCACAATGCTAAAAGAGGCTGAGTCTGGCAAGCTGGGAGTCACAGGTAATTCATGATCTTGACAGCTACCTGTTTGCAGGCAAGCTTGAGACTAGCAAGTATGGTAGTTTTCAGCTGTATTTCTGGCTATCAGAGGTGCATTAGGGAAAGGAAGGGTTTTCATCTTCTTCCAGAAGAAGCAAAAAAGTAAAAGCCTGGTACCCAAGTCTGTGTATTGGAAATCAGAGACTTGCTTGGTTGAATCCTGTCTCTGATAGAATAAGATACAATCTTAGAGCCATGACCTTGAGAGCAGAATTGGATAGAAGAATATTAATTGGTTTTTAAAGGTTCTTCTGTAACCTGTACCTGGCAATGGTACCTGCTAGGGCATTTTGTGACAGATTATTGGTGACCACTGGTTTTGAAAGATGTCTTTACTGTGATGAAGGTGATGAGGATGAGCCTGAGAAGTAGCTCTCCTTCCTGTGTTAATTTAATGGGGTTTTACTTTGGCATTTAGGTTTAAGCAAGCAGGAAAACCAGAAAGTGCTCTCAGACACATCAGAAAGGGCATTTTTCATTTCTATAAGCATTTCCAAGTAGAGAAGTGTGTCCAGAGATACCCAAGTCAATAGCAGGCATGGACATTACTGAGAAGGAAAGTTTTCTAAGAGCCAGATGAAATTTTCTATGTGATAACAGTCAGACAACTTTGTTGGACCTTCAGTCAGCTAGAGCTTCTGTGGTTCACTGTCTAATCTTACCCATTCTTTTCTTGGGTGGTATGATAGCACAGCAGGGACTCTGTGCCACCTAAAGGATGACAGATTCAGTACATTCTCGCACAGGATGTGAAGATCCCACGTAGGTATGTAAGAGTTAATGAAGGGGAATCAGCATTTGTGCCAAAGATGTTGAAGGTATGTAAGTCTGAACTTTGGGTGTTCCAGCATGTGGTACAGGTAGATTTCTCCACTCTTAGGGATGGCATGCCATGTCACATACCTCAGGGGAATGGCTGCATTCATTTTGTTGAGCTGGCTAGCCCCCATAAACTTTGGTTGGGATGAACAGGAATTTAGGACAGATACCAGGATAATAAAGCAAAAATTTTCCGTTGAAGCTGTCAAAGTGAGTAAAGGAATGTACCAGTAGACTTTTTAAAGACACTTACTATTTAATTCAACTTTGTTAACATTTATGATAAATGTCTAACAAACAGTTGAAAGAAAAACCTTTATTTGTTGCATTCTTCACATTCCCTGATCCTGAAAGAAGGCATGATACTTTGGTTCTGTTGAGAGAATGCTATAGTCTCCTCCTTATTTGGTGCAATAATTTATTTTAAACAGAAAATAGCCATGCTGTTATCAGTGTTACTACTTACATACTCAATTTCATGCAGGTATAAGTGCAGTTTGGGTTACAGTTTGCAGCAGCAAGAGTTGGTCTTTAAAACCCAACGCTGTCACCCCCATGGACCTACAAGTAATATAATCTATATAAAGAAAAAGTAGACTTCATATTCATCAACTGAAAAAGCAAGGATTATTTTAAAGAGCAAAACATGCATGATAAACATTTAAGGCCTTCTTAACATGATGAAGTCTTTAGGCCTTAATTCTTTGCTTTTCATTCTTGGCAAATTACTGGCATAGTACACTGATAGGAGATGTGGCTTTGTGCATTTGTATTTTGAAAACACTTTCTGGAGTTTGCCCTTATTAAAAAGATGGTGAAGGCACCTAAGGTCTGCATTTTAATTTTATTTCTGGTTGATTTCTCAGAGTAGGACACCTTAATGTGTCTAATGCAAAATTGGTATGTGTTCACTCAATCACTCTGTGCAACACTTGAGACAGACAAGAACAATCTTGTGCACCAGTCTGGCAATATTTATCTGTATAGTCATCATATATTTGTTAACAGTATGCTACTTTGTGATTGACTTACTTTATGTCTTTTAAGTAATTTATTTTGTTTGCATACTTTTAAAAAATAAGTTCAACTAAGTAGGATGTTCCAGCTTTCTCATTTCGAAAGGAAAAACATGCAGATAATTTAACAAAAGATATCATGTAAGACTTATGAAATCTGTGGATGACATCTCTCTTTCCTTAGGTACTGAGAAGAAAGGCTGTCTCCCTGCAACTGTGCAGAAAAGGGCAAACCAAACAATTGTAACGCCATAGCGGAACCCTAACAGAAACCAGAGAGAAGACACACACAAACACACACACACACACACATAGGAAATTACTGTTCTGATACTCTTAACAGTGAAATTGTTATTGCTAAAAATTTATCATTGATATAAAGTACACATAAAGATCAACGACATTGCTTCTTAATATAGTACTGGTGTATTTTCCTGTCTCCTAAATAAAAAAGAATACTGAATTGCCCATGGCCATAGATGCTATTGAAAAGGAACTGAAAAAGAGCATCAAAATAGATGCCCTTCTATGGATGCTGCATTTTTTAAATGTTTGAGGATACATTTGATTACAGGTCGGGACCCATGACTCATTGGTATATGCTTAATTTTAAGCACATCATGTGCTATTTCACTATACATGTGAAATAAAAGTACCTTTGCAAATTTCCTTTTTCTGCCTTAATTAGTTCTGCCTTTAGTCTCAAAGTGGTCCAAACCCGAAATATTACTATGTTTCTTATGGTTCTTAAGTCTACTAAGAATGGGATATTATATTCCCAGTTCTTTACATTTTGAAAAGTTAATGATGATGAATATTTTCACAGAATTTCTTAGGAAATTCTATCTATGAGGTTGAAAATATTCCTTTCTCCCAGGAAAGAAGCTTCATCTTTATCTCTGGAGACACTAATATTGCTATATGATAAATAGACAGATAGATAAATGGAAACCTCTTATATATTCCTTTACTTGAGAGAAAATACACATTTCATTTTCCTCTCCAGCTGTTTCACTTCTGTTCATGTCTTCTTTGGATATGTAAGGAATATATCATAACTGTAGCTTCCTGTTATATGTAATCTAATTTGAGCCTGATGACATGTTTTATTAAGGCTTCTAAATGATTGCTTAGATCTTAAAAGACATTTATATTTTTATTTAATCTGTGGAAGTCATAAATGTTAATCGTCAATTCATATACCTAATCTTTAGCCTTGGTGTGTAAAAAATGTCTTCTTTGTACAAAGCTTGCTTCATCAAATATTCCATTGCATCTTTCCAAATAGTTATAAAAGGGATGGTATGCTAAGCTGTAAAGCCAATAAATTTTATCTAAAATATATTTAAAACACCTGGGTCCTTTGTACCACTTTTAAGCATAGAAGGTATCGCTTCACTATGGGAGACATAGCAAGATAAAAAAACTACTAGTAAAATTATGCTTCATGATTCAATAAGATACAGTTTAAAGCTGGAGATGCAATCGTCCATCCAGGTGAGAAAGCTCATGTTAAGAGTCACTTCACAGAGCTAAGATGCACAGAAGAATCTTTGACAAGGGAAAAAACACACAAAAACAATCAGGTCCATGAAGAGTAAATGCAAAAGAAGGAAAAAATCTGCCAGTCACACCAATTTTAGCAATAGACTTCTGCTTTTAACCTTCCACTTTACCCATTTAGATAGTGATCTACTGGATTTCCAGGTATATGATGTATGGCCAGTGCATATATGCATAAAGGCCGTACTGTTTCCACAGTGAATCGAATATATCCTGAATAGATCAGATCTACAGCACATACACAGTAAGTTCACCTATGTTTGTGCTGAATTTTTCCCAGGATCCCTCAAACATGCTGTGCATTTACACAGCAAGTTCTCATATGTGCATATATATGCCTCCAGGGCTAATAATCTTGGATACACTGATTTGGGAGAGCAGACTAACAGTTGGAGTAGTCTGGTACCACAGCTCCGAGTAAGAACACAGCGTTGTCACCCAGTAGTAACCCAGGTATGCACTGTCTCTTCCGTGTGTTCTCTGGGGCACCACTGAATTCCTGCACAGAAGAATGGAGGTTCCCTCTGTCCTTTCTTCACTTTGATCTCTGTCAACTCTAACAGTTGGCACATCAAGAGTCACACCTTCAGCCCTTGGCCTCTATGAGTGGTACCATGGCACAAACACAAGCAGCACCACAGCTTCCTTGACACTTGAGGCCCTATATCCCTGATGTAGCTCCTCCCAAACATTACATTCACAAGATGGGAACTCGGAGAGAGGTTATGGCACCATACAGCAGCAAAACTGAGTATGTGGAAAGCAGTGTTCTCCCCAGTTTCATCCTAGACTCTTCAGACAGTTTTCTGTTAAGCAGGTGGGGCAAGTGCTTCTTCTTGAAATACAGACTACAGCACCTTACTACTGAGAAACAGAAAAATGAAGTTTGTACTTCTCAAACTTTCTAACTACTGGCAGCAGAAGATACAAAGGGTTTTCCTGACTCTGATCCTTCTCATAAGCTGACACTTCCATGGTGTTTAGTCAAGAGAAATACACTAACTTGAACAACCATAGTATGTAGGCCACAGTACTGCTAGCTGAGTGATAAAATCCATGGAAAGATAGCTAAAGCTAATTAGCCAGAGGAAGAGAGAAAATATTTAGGCTAATTGTAAGCAAACTTCCTTGACAAAATGATATGCTACCCAGTGGAGTGATTTCCTGAGGGAAATGACGGCAATGCCATGAAAAGAGAAATTTTAAACTGAACTTGACAAAAAGAAATGTGCTTCAGGAAAAATCGTGTATGTATCCCATGCCAAAGAAATGTGCTAAGCACATTTCTATTTCTTAGATTGCTCTGATTCTGCATCAGTTTATGATATGTATTAGAAAAACAAACGTTTTAAATATATAAGCTGACTATGCAAATCTGAGCAAAATTATTTTCATCATTCTTAGATAATCTTTCTAGACCATCCCTGATGGCAAGAAAGACTCAGGGAATTTGCTCAAATTGCTGACAAGTATTTTCTAGAGGTTTTATCTTAATGATGTAGATTTAGTATACATACTTGACCCTTAAATTAATCTGGTTTTCTATTCTCTTCCAAATTAGAGCTCAGTATTACTGGCTTTCTTGTTTTAACTTACTTTTTCTAAATTGCAAAAAAACTTTATTACACATGCATCATTATTACATGATTCCAGTACTCTAAAATCTATTATAATGAATACCAATAACTTGGTGTAAAGTTCCTTTTCTCAGACAATATTCAGAGCCAAATAACAGGTAGCTCAAAGACATTACAGCACATGTGACCCATTACTACAGAAAGCGTATTTTCTGTGGGTTCACATTGTATTGAAAGATCTCACCACAGAGAAGCAGAACCAGAGTTATTCTTGAGTGACCGTCTTGCTCCCCTCCCTCTCTTCTGTTTTCCATGTATTTTCTTGCTCGTTTGTGATTTAAAAATTATCTGTGCTCAGATGGAGTTAAAAATCTCAATTTCATTAGATTGTCAACTTGTGGGAAGATTTCTGAGACTCTGCTTAAGTCTCCACAATTCGTAGCTATTCTGTGAACTGGAATCACATTTCAAGAGTTTTGATCTTGAAGGTAATTTGGGTTTTAAGAAAACTCTCATGGTTTCCAAATGGCGGACACTGAAAAAGATTAATATAATCCTAGACTATTTTTCAGGTATATTATTCATCTCTGCTCAACCAGTTCCACTGCAGTCTCACAGAATGCCTGTCATAGAAAAATATCTGTTACAGAACTGTTCATAAAAATTAAAACCTTTTCATTTTGCAATGCAATATTACAGAAGCAAAATGGCAGTTTCTTCATATTTAACAGACACTGTTTTACAAGTATGCTGAATAACAAACAAATCTCCAGACAGCCAAGTACAAAAGTACAAAACTCAGGAATACATCTGAGAGGAGGCTGAGATATGTATTTTTAGAAAATTGCTACGTAGGTAGCTGGCTACAATAGTTTTTACAGACATGATGATGCCTGACACTAACGGGCTTTCTTTTGTTAAGCAAAGGAAAGGCTTATGTGTTCATGTTCCTATGAGGCTGTTCTACATTACAGTAGCTTGTGTGTTTTAAAGAGATTTTCTCCAAGGAATTGGCTTACTGTGTTAAGAGTGGAGAGAGGGTGGAAGGAAAATGGGGCAAAATAAAGGCTCTTCTTGACATGAATAGTCTGCTTCGTGTGAGGTGGAATTGTGTTTACCTTGTTGGATTTTAAAAGCCTTTTCATTTTACATCTACTGCTGGGGCGATAGCAAAGTATGGAACCCAAATCCAGAGTCATACTTTATGAACAAACTATCAAACACAGCCAAATTAGTTTGGGCTGCTGGTTAAAAATAAAAATTACTGAAACCTGATTTAAGTAATTTAGTTGTAATTTGATCTTAAATGTATTGATAGAGTTAGACATAAACATTGTTTATATAAAGTAAAAGTTATTTATATAAATAACTTATAAAATAATTATTTATTGATAAAATATAACAGTAATGATATTTTATTTCTAAAGATTATTTTTAGAGATAGTATTAAGTAAACAGGGGAGCTGACGCAGAAATGAAACATCTCAAAGAAGAGGTGAGTGACAATCTGACTGTTAAATCTGGCCTAAATAACCTTTTTGTTCTTTTTCTATGGTGACACCTAAGACCTCAAGGATAACAAGTATAAACTTCATTCACTCACATATCTGCTTAAAATACAGATTTTGTAGAATGCATGTAAAACCTTTTTTTTAAAAAAAAAAAGAAAAATATTCCAAATGTCAATTTTTGGTGTCCACAGCTTCATCATTTTGGAAGCCAAGGCTCCAATTACTTAAACCAGTGAGTATTGTGATTTCCAGCTCCCACTAGATGTCAGCACAGGACGTCAGTTCAATTCAGCACCACCGCAGGCCCCTGGAATTTTGACAGCTAGAAATGATACCTGTGGTTTTGTGTAGAAAACTACTGTACCTATTTGCATATTTAAAAAAAAATGTAGCGATAAATTAAACTTAAAGAATAAGGTTCTTAACTAGTACAGTGTCAGGCAGTTTTCTGAACACCAGCTGAGAACAATGTGCACTACTTAGAAGCAACTTGCTTATCTTTCAGAGCATCAGGCCAAGCACCACAATATTTGTTACAGCATAGGCATCTAGATACTTTTTTTTTTTTCGAACTAGTAAATTAATACTTTGTAAATACTAAACATGATAAAAGTTCACACAGATGGTTAGTTGAAATATTGGCAGGTGTGTGGGTAACCAGTGGTAGAGGAAATACAGGGTTTTTGCTCTATGAAGCAGTCTCACTTTTTAAGATTAATTTAATCAGGAATTAATAAATGGGGGACTATGAATACTCAAAAGTACTTTATTTTTGCATGTTGTATTCAAGCTTCCAAATTGGACATTCAAATGGCACAATTTGTCTCAGTGATCTGCAAATATGATCAAAATAGTTTTATATTCATATGTTGTTCATGAATATATACATTCATTATTTAACCAGCTGTAATGTTCTTTCAGAAGTTATTTAAATAATTATTTGGGTAGCACTCTGCACTTTTATTACAAGTACAACATTTATTGAATTGTGTTTCCATAAAAACAGTCAAATTTAGGATTTTTCATGTTCACACAATAATTTCTGTTGTATTCTTTCACCAAGCTATGGCACATTTGTGAAATGTGTATATGTGCAGGAAAGGGCAGCACAAGGGGTAAATAACCACAGTCACTCCATATATGTACAGAAAGGAACTAAACAAAAGCCAGCAATGTTGCATGGGATTGAGGGAAAAAAATTGAAATTTTTTTTCTTCTGAACATCTTGGGAACACTTAAACCCTACTTATACATTTATGTGCCCAAAACCACAGTTGGAGTAAAATAACTAGTAATTCTACAGGGCATGTGTACCCATTAGGGCAAAGGGGGATACTCAAAATGTACTACCAGTGTGGCAGCAAATGTATGTATATGAAGGAAGGATACAGTGGAGTAATGGAAAGAGCTAGCTGTTTAGTATTATTGTATATGTACCTGAAAAAGAGTAACTGAGACAAGTATGTCTTGGAATAATCATGGATTCATAGAATCATTTAGGTTGGGAAAGACCCTTAAGATCACAGAGTCCAACCATTAACCTAACACTAAACCATGTCCCTAAGTGCCCTGCCTACAGGCTCTTTCAAT
>VYZV01039920.1:19676-37427 GCA_013401275.1 Pandion haliaetus | reverse complement strand
GTACTTTTGTTGCTGTCTTTGATTCTTTTAACTGTTGTGAATTTTCTGTCCCAAACACAAAGTTATTGCTGCATCAGCATGTGATTTATGTTTATAAAGCATCTGAATATCCGCTACCAAGAAATTTAAGTTGAAAATGACTTCTTTGAGTACAGTACTATACAGAGCTTCAAAATTGGAGGCCTTGTTATATTCCAATGTGTTTGTGTACAATATGTTCCCAGAATAGACTGTAATTTAGGTTGAGCAGTGTTTAAGGTTTAAAAGATCTGTGAATATCTAAAGTAACAGCTTTTTCTAAATTTTTTTTTATAGTCTAAAATTAGTCGCTTGCCAGCATACCTGACTATTCAGATGGTTAGATTTTTTTACAAAGAGAAAGAATCTGTGAATGCCAAAGTTCTTAAGGTGAGTAAGTTTTCTGCATATTGAAGTTTAATTCCTCTTTATGCTTTTCAGTGAGGTTTTATTACAGGTAGACAACTAGTACTTGAAGGGTATGTACTAAATTGTTTACTTTAAAATTGCATTTAAAAATATTAACAGTGGAGTTTGTTTAAGTACAACGTTGCTTTGTTTCCAGTTGCAATGATGTGTGGCAAACTATACTACCAAAATAAACTGGGGGAGGAGGTAAGGGACAGCAGTGAATTTGCTCCAATACTGTTAGAATGTTTTTTGGTCTCTTTTCACCAGTGGTTCAGAGGAGAATGTTTAATTAAGGAGAGGGCCATGCTTTCAGTCACTGGACAGTGTTCTAAAGTTGATGAGAAATGTTTATGCTAACAAACACTTCCTGTATTGGTTATTTTAATTGTCTGGCTTTCCGATTGACAAACGCAAGAACCAGCTGCAAACAGCTAAATGTTTGGTTTTGCTTTGTTGGCCTTGGTTGGTAGATCTCCTAGGCTGCCCAGGGAGTATCATGACAGATGATGCCTGTTCCTTACAAGACAAGCAAGGGAATAAAGACAGAAGGCACATGTTAACTATTTTAGAAGATTGTTTGGATAACGCAAATTTACATTTTTGCAAGTGTACAGTCATTTTACATGCATTTGTTTTCCTTAGGCCTGCATAGGTATTTCTGTAGTATAGAAGTATGACAGCTGATGATAAAGAATCTAAATATTTATACTGAATGTAGTAATTTATGATGGTTTGTTTATACTGGATCAAACATTCTTCTATTGAAGTATTGTAGCCCTTTAGGTAAGTGCTGTCAGCAACATTTCAGTAGATCAAAGTGTCATAAATGTGATGAGAGTTGCATTTAATTGGACTTAGTGTTGTCTTCCCATGGGAGAACGCGTTAATGTGGAGTACCAAATTATGCTAATAATCTTCATGCTTTTTACTTCCTAGGATGTTAAATTTCCTCTTATGTTGGATGTGTATGAGCTGTGTACGCCAGACCTTCAGGAAAAAATGGTTTCTTACCGGTCAAAATTCAAAGATCTAGAAGACAAAAAAGTAAATCAACAGCCAAAGAATGTAAGTCTCCTGACATTTTGATTAAATAAGTCATACATCTGAAATTGGGGTACTAATAAGGACTAGAGAAAACTTGACTTAAATACATTTTTTGCTTATTTAGCATTCAAACTCCTTGGTATTGAGCTTTAGATCTTTTTTTGTGTATTTTCATGAAGATACAGTATCTGCTTTGGTATGACTGCTTGATGAGAAACGTCAAATGCTGTAGACAAACATGTTGCTTACATTTTTATTTCAAAATGTATTAAAATGTACTGCTTCTGCTTACCAGTGTTATGCCTAACGGTTTTCTCTGAATTATACAAAGTGGTTGTCTTCAAACATTATTGCTTGCTGGCAGGTCACCTCTTCAGTGGAGCATAGGTAGCTATGTCCTGCTCACCAACTGGAAAGGGTTGTACAACAGAGCACTATATGTCTGACTGATAAAATTTAGAATACACGTACTAGTGAGCTAAAAGACTGTACTCTAAAAACTTGGTAAATGGTTTCATCTCCTCACTTGTCTACATGCTCTAAAACTGACTTGCCTTTCTTTAATGAAGAAAAAAAAATAAGGGGCTAAGGCTGTAGTGTTTTAGCCAATTTTTTTGGTTTGCTACTCTTTTCCTGGCCTAACTCCTGGCAGTTTCATGTAAACATTTGAGTAAGGCTTGCATCTCTTCTTACACATTTAGGGGGAAGGAAAGAGTGCTATTTTAAAACAGAATGTATTGGCACTTAAGGTCTGTCTGGTATTTTCTTGTTGCCACTTGTGCTGTTAGCAAGTCCCTAACAAGGAATAAAATCTTCAATTGCAGAATTGTTTTTTTGCTCTGGACCTGTACATCTGGTGGGTAAACAGTCTAGGCAGTATATGCTAAAATGGTTATATATTTGCTTTAGAAAGTGGTCTTGTTCAGATTAGGCTTTTGGATGTCCAGCTAGATACACTGTAATGGAACTTGTTTTCAAGTTGAACAAAAAATGTTTAGGCTTAGAAACATTTTTAAATGAATGGAGAGTTGGTATTTGATATGATTGTGCTAAAGCTTTCTCAAAGCCATTCCACATTAATTCAGCATATTCTGTTCTTTAGTCTAGTAAAAGTGATGGTGCACAGAAAGAAGTTAAATATGAACCATTTTCTTTTCCCGATGGTGAGTACAGGGAAGTAAATCTATTTTAAAGTAACTTTCTATTTACTGATGTTTAAGTGAACCTGATGGTAGGTATATTTTGAGAACCCTGGTTATTTTTAATGCCTTTGAAAAGTAATCTTCAGAAACTGACAGAAATTTAAGGAATGGAAAGATTAGGCAAGTCAAAATGCTGTTGAGACAGTCGAAGACTTAATTGTCATCCCTCTGACAAGTTGGTGATACGTAGAAGATGTGCATCAAAAGACATTTGCATGTAACGTGCAGTTGTTTTGTATGCTTCTGTGTCAGTGGGAAATCAAAACAGAAACTTAAATTGGACTTTTAAAACTTCAGAAGTGGTGCTAGTGTTGCCTAATGGGGGGTGGGGGTGGGGCTTGGAGCTTGAATGGTCTAAGCATTCACCCTTACGTTAAGGAGGCTGTACAGAAATTATTTTGGAGGTCTTACTTACCCAGACTGTTACCATTCAGCGCTCCCTGAGGCTTGTGTGTGATGCACTATGTGAGAAGTGGTGGGGGTTGTTGACTAGCTTGACAGCGCAGTGAAAACAGGATATTCTGGAGTGCTGAGAAACACAGTTAAGACACGTCGGGGACTGTAAACCCCTTCTTGGTACATTTGGAATTACTCCATTTTTCAATGGAGAAAACGGGCTAATATAAGTGAACTAGCTGCAGAGTGGTTGATCTACTGTACCCGAGTATTCTCAGCAGCGTCGCTGTACAGCCCATGCCCAGCAGGTCAGTCCTCGCAGTTTCATGGCTGGCCCTGAATGCAGACAGCAGCTGGTGGTTGAAGGAGGTACGGGCCGAACCTGTCCAGAAGGTTTACTGACCCTACATCATCCTACGTTTTAATACTTTAAGCTTGCTGCGTTTGCATTACATCCAGGATACATAAATATGTCATGGGAATGGACAACACGCTCAGGTTCCTGAGAGGCTATCCTGGCTGAAAGCTGCTGCTTTTAGTTCGCAAAGATTTAGAACAGTGCTGTAAAAGGGGTTTTACACAGCTGCAGTGCTGCAGTAGGGCTAGTGCGTCTTTGGGGTGCCTGCTGTTAAAAACACTAAACCTGTTTATGTAAGACTTGTGTAACTTTTTTTTCCCCTCTTCCTTTAGATATTGGTTCTAATAATTGCGGCTATTATGACCTGCAGGCGGTGCTAACACATCAAGGCAGATCAAGTTCCTCGGGGCATTATGTGTCTTGGGTTAAAAGGAAACAAGGTAAAAAAAACCCTTACAGTACTGTTAACCACCCTTCACAGCTTCTCTCATTTAAGGGGCTGTTAAACATGCTTAGATTTTCTGTACCTAAATTACAAATAATCCTCTTGTTTTTCTTGCAGATGAATGGATTAAATTTGATGATGACAAAGTCAGCATTGTTACACCTGAAGATATTTTGAGGTTATCTGGGGGTGGAGACTGGCATATAGCTTATGTTCTACTCTACGGGCCTCGCAGAATTGAAGTAATTGAAGACGAAGCTGAACAGTAGTCTTCAGTTTTAGTCATTCTGCCTAGGTGTGAAATAAATGTTGATTACTGATCACTTCTTTAACCCCAGAGCTTTAGCAAGCGGATAAATAATTTTAAACCTTTTCAAGAGAAGAGGGGACATTGTTTCAAAACTTGATTCATGTACCAATTAGTCACTACTCGACTGGACTGTGGTGGTGACAATACTTAAAAATAGCTTTAATGTCTTGCAGAAGATAACTTTTTTTTTAAATGAGCCCCCCCCCCCNNNCCCCCCCCCCCCCCCCCCCCAATGTCATCAAGTATTTATTACACACCTATTCTCCCATTTGTTACTCTTGCATGGTTTATACCACAGTTCAGTAGCTGTCCATCCTTTGCCTTACCTGGCAGTTTTGTTAGGAAGGTAGAAGAGAAACTGTTGCCTTGTTGCGTAACTCAGTGCTGCTGCCCATAGCCAACAACTGTGGCTACAATCAAGTATTTGTCCAGCCTGACCTGCTGATTCAGTCTGTTCTGTTGCTGGCATCTCATGACTTCAGAATAAAGTGTGATCAACAATGTGTCTCCATTAAAAAAAGTTCATGTCTTGGTAGTGTAGTTAGTATGTGTTTTGTTTTTACTTCTTGGGCTACCACTGATGAATGTCTTGAAGTCACATAATAAAGCCACTTTTTTTTTAAGCTGTAGGGATTTACCTCCTGTCCTGTTACTCAGTATGTAAGTCTAGTATAGTGGCTATAAACTGGGCTTTGCTTGCTTACAGTAACTTCTGTTCCTTCCCCGCAGGTGTAGAGCAGCTGTATGCTAGTGGGAGGCTGCAGTCAAAAAGTATTTTGGTGTTGGCTACAGCCAGAAAAGCACTAGGCCATCAACAGAACTCGGCCCTTGGTGTAGAGGATCTGATTTTTAATGTGTCCCAGTCCCTCCTGGGAGAGCTAGTCCATATTCGTATGAAATACCTTCTGTTGTGTCTTTGCTAACAGTGAGTGTGGTGAGTTCAGCTGTGCTGACCCCTCTTCTACCCTCCTCTGGGGACACTGGCTTCAGCTATGACCTTCCCAGGTAGTTTTTCTGCCTTACAGCTCGTGTTGCTGGTTATTGCACTGCTGCCTTCACTGCACAGCTTCCCCTGGGAGCATGCCAAAGGGCTAAGGGTGCAATTGAAAAAAGTTGGAGGATGCTTAAAGGCAAGTTCCACCCATTAAGGAAGCCCCAGCACAGTACGGGCTCTGTTTTTAAAGGCTTGTTCTGTCTCTTGTTAAGGAAGAAAGAGTTTCCTTTCTGACAGGTGGTGGTTGAAAAGAACCTACACCTGTAAAATAATTAACCTTTTATTACTGGTCACAGCCAGTAGTTATAAAAAAAAAATCTAACTTTTTCCTAATGCTGAGATACATGTGTTTATCACACCTGACAACTGTACTACAAGTTGTCTCACTGGGACAAGATACACTTAGTAACAGCTGGGACACTGAAAACCCCTTAGGAGGACCAGCAGTTACTACATGGGTCTACAAGCCTGCCATCTCCATTTCTAGTGGAGGTCTCTCTAGGTCTGTCAAACCCTTTAGTTATGCCTTAGGGCTGGGGCTCGAAGCCCTGATAGGGATCCTCACAGTCATGATCTCTCCCCAGCTGGCTCTAATTTCAAGTACCTCTGAAGGCCAGAGCTGTGCTGTCACAGTTTGATGAGGTCATACTTGTCAGATGATGCAGAAAAAAATCTGCACTCCTCCATGCACAAAATGACACAAGACTGCCGCGTCGGAGAAAGAGATCAAAGCTAAACCAGGGGGACAGCTCAGTCCCCAAGTCTCCCACCTTGAACGTGAGCACTGAGATCATGGTTAATGCCTGAAGCATCAAGGATGTAACTCGCTTGGTCGTGGCTTCCTGCAGTCACCTTCCTTGTGGCTGCCCTCGTCCCAGCGTGTCAAGGTGGCAGGGAGGCTGCCTTCAAGAACCGGTCAGTCATCCCCACACACCGCAGTTCACAATACGCTCAAGTCCCTGAAGCCAGTGACATCATTACATTTTTGTAAGGTAAGAGTTAGGCTGTATTATTTCCAACGCCTGTCCCATGGATCAGCCCATACCAACTTTCACTGGAGCACCCAGTAATCAACTTCCTAATAAATACAGTTAAATCCAAAGTGGGGGAGCAGCTACGAAGCTGTCCTCAACAGCTCTGGTAGCAAACCACTCCTGAAATTCACAGGTATGATTTAGTAACTGAAACAATACTCTGCAGAGAAGTTCTGTGCTATGTAGTTTTCCAAACAGCAATTAAATTTTACCGAATGACACCAATTCTACAGGGAATAGCCACAACATAAGTTGCAGCTAGCTACACCACCACAAAAATCTCTTACTTCTTGAGGGAAAACAGATCGAGCTACATGCAACAGCTTGTACTCACTGACAGATAACCATATGCTTTAAAAGGAAAAGCAATTGTCACTTCACAGTGAACTGGGACAAGAAAAAAATTACCTTGTTTATGCTGACTCAAGGGAGGTCCTAAATAGCCAGACACATGCAGAGACTGAAGTTAATCATCACTAATAAAAACAAGCGTGGAAATCCCTCCCAATTATTGACTGTCAAGGGCCAGGGAGAACCAGTTCAGCAGGAGAGCCGATGAACCGCAGCACCCCGCCGAGGACACCGGTTCTTCGCTGAAAGTGAATACTATGACATGGATCTCCATCACGGCCCTGTTACCTGTGCTCAGAGAGGAATCACTCGCAAACAGGTACATTTTGATGGTCTATAGCTCCCCGCCAGCCCAGGCGATGACTTGGAAGTCCTTCGTACCTACCCGTGCTCTGAGAAACCACCCAGAGGCAGCGGGGTCACAGAGACCACCGGCCGCTCTGTCCAACAGGAGCCACCCGAGCTCTGCTGATGCCAAACCCTCCTGCTGCGGTCTGCACTGGAAGCTGCCTTGCCTCTCCATCCTCCCTTCTACGTTTCCACCATCCAAGATGAAGCTTCCTGTTTCTGGAGCAGGATGACTAGTCCTTTTCTCAGAAGATCTGGACAACTGAACAATGTTACTAAAAAGGTTTATCGTTTATTGAACATAAAATACCTATCAAAAATCTGTTACCTAGCAATGATAATCACAATTAACAACCGACAGAACAGTCACAATTAACAACCACCAGCGCCACCAAAACCAAACAACACGTTTTAGCATGTGAAGCGAGTTAGCTGCTGCTCTCGGTGTCATTGGTTAGGCTTTCCGCAAGGTCACTTAACCCAGCTTTGGTCAGTGCAGTAATCAGATTCCCAGGGGTTGCATGCGCACCCTCCTGATCCTGCCAGGCCACCAGCAACTGCTTAGCTCTCATCTTCATGTCCTCACTGTCTGACTCGATCTGCCGTATATCGGAATCCTTCATTTCCAAGTAGGGGGCCAAGGCTTTCCACTGCTCCCCGAGCCTGGTAGCAAATGACTCGATTTGTTCGCCCGTCATGGCTTTGTCCCGTTGTACCTCTGGACCTGGGGGGGGGAAGGGAAAAAAAAAAAAAAAAAAAAGAGAAAGAATCAGCGAGACTCAGGGAACATCTCCAGATACTGCAACAAATCTTCCCTGGTGTGCCCCATTTTAAACCTCCTATTTATTTACTAACAGACTGACTTAGACCTTTCCTTTAGTTGTTAAAACCTACTCAGAAGCTCTGAGAGCAGATGGATTTTTACAGATGTATTACCTAGATTTCAAGACAAATGTCCCTTATTGCCCATGATAAAGAAAACTTGTTTTTTATGTTGTTATCTCCTGTTTGATTGAGAGAGAATTGCTAAAACCTTAAGTACATCAGAACTGCCTCCCCCAAATGAAAACAAGAATTTTGACAGGCAGCCTGCAATTTTCAATACATGAGTCAACTATGATACTAGAATACAGAGTGATCTTTAACATTTAGTTGTCTTTTGGACTTATTTTAGTCACTTTACTCAAGAGTTAACCCAGGTAAAAAATAGTTTGCGTCCCTTTTACTGAGTTACTAAAGCCTCATGTTCCTATTAGCAGCAGGACTGTGACTAGAATAGTAACTTCAATAGGTAGTCAGTACTTAATGGAATTTTCTGTCATTCTGGCATGAAGATAAAAAACAAATACTGTGCTCTGCTGAGAAGACGAGTGCTGCAGTGACTAAAACATAGCTTGTCACAGTCTACAATCTATGGCTTACCACCTATGTTTATTAAATGCTTTTAAAGAAAAAAACCTAAAGACTGAATTACACATAATCACTGCATAGAAATTTATTATATTCTTAGTTTTTAGTAAATATGTCACCCTCGTGCCACCTGAAGAGCCAATTGGGACGGAGTGGAAGTTTCAACTCCCTCCAGCGCCTGTCAGTCACACTCATTTATCTGAGCTAAATTCTCTACATCAAGGGGAAAGAATGGAAGATCACGAACAAAACAACAAAACCACTCCCATCACTTCCCTTATTTCTGAGCACAACGCTGTACAGCAGACCACAGCTCTGCCATCTTGGCTTTAAGACAAGATGTAAAGAAAGATGTAAAATGAACACCGTGAAGCTCTGAAGGCTACATCAGGCAGCATTAAGCTGAAGAGGAGAGAACTTCTCCACTATTGACAGGGAGACTGTGGAAAAGGTCCGGTGCTGGATGCAATAGGGCAATAGAAGAGAGATTCAGAGGCCCACGAAAGGCTTTCCACTAACAGAAAAATCTTTCAATGAAACTACCAGTGGTACCCGGTGTGTGCTTCCATGCCCTGCACACCCCATCTGCCACTGCTGGATCCAAGAGCTAGCATACAGAGATACAACGCACAAGGGCGAAGGTGCTGTGAGATGAAGGCATGAATGAGGATGGAAAAAGGCGGACTCGCAGACACAGGAGACAGGGAAGGACACTTGGGAGCACGACATACCAGGGTTACAGGCAAGAGGCAAAAATGGATGGACTGGTTCATGGAGAAGAACGAACAAGAGATGACATTTGCCAGGAAAGTTGCTCTTCTCACAGACAAGCTTTTGCTTTTAAGATATTTTAAATGAAGAGGAAGTAAAGATCTCAGAGTTGGAATATACCCATTTCCGAAAGTCCCGTAACTACTCACCCCAGCAGGGGCTAGAGGGAAGCACGTACCTGTGGCAATTAAAGGGCAGAAAGAACAGGAAAGCGGGGCAAGGAACACTCAGGTAGGTTTTTAACACAGCAATGCTAGCATTTTAGCTATAAACACCTACTAACACTGCAAACATACACCACATAGCAGAAAAGGTGGAGAAGGCTCCTAATGAAAGTGCTACTCCAACAAGTTGGATGCTTTTAGCACTGCAGGCCACAACACCAAGAGGTTGCTACTGGTGCCCCGTGTCCTGAAAAGGCTGCACTTCTTGGTGCGAATGCGGGTTCCAAGTCAGAAGCACTGGGGTAACCAGGACTGGTGACCTCAGTAGAAACTATGATAAAACACAGCTTCTACAATACACATCAAGAGAGAAACTGAAAAGACTGAGAACATGCAAATCTTACTTTCATTGTTTTCCTTTAATAAAGCATCATTATCTTCCTCATCTTCGTCTTCGCCTGTTTTTATTTCTTCAGAAGGAGGCTACAATGAGAGAACTAAACATCACTGGATGAATTTTGTGTTTAAAGAGAAATTTTACAGCTCTGTGATTGTCTCTGGAATGTGTGTTAGAATGGAAAACCTCACATGATCCCATATGAGAATTCAAAACCCCCCCAGTCTCCTGTATCCAAAACACCAGTAATAAGTGTTCTAATAAAACACACTGTTAACTAAAAAGCCTAATGAAAGTATCCACTGACTTCACAGGATTCTCTCCTTTTCAAAGTAACTACAACTAAGTATTACATACCTAGTTTTATTACTTACTTTTTAAAAAAAAAAACCACCAACTTTCTATGACACCGCTAGCAATAAACTTTTTTTTTTTTTTTTTAATTCTTCTTCACTAATTTTATTCCTCACTCTGGAATTCGTTAAAGTTTTCCGTACCTTCAGACTTCTTAAAGGTGGCAAACAAATATGCAAACAACAAACTTTTCACTCTCTGATTTAGCTATTGAACAGCCAAGATGAACAAAAGGCTTCCTCTTTTCCTACGTTTCAATCACAGGCCTTATCTCCGTATTTGTTTCTTGCCACAACGTTTGGTACATGACAGTAGTACCATCAGGAATATCGCATAAAGTGATACCATAATATATGAAACAGCTCTCCCCTCCCTGTATTTTTTTTTTCTAAAATTGCTATTAGCATCTAGTTAACTCTGATGGCTGAACCATCAGAAAAGCTACACATTACAATCCAACCTTTACACCTCAGTAGTTTCACGTTACAGACAAGGAAGATCTCAAATACAGAAGCATGGGTTCATCTCTGGGAGAAATTGCTGGGTTGTGTGCTAAGTCAAAGATTTAGAAAATGCTCCCTTCCTCAACTGTTAGTCTCTCTTATCATTGTGTCCTAAGTGATCTGAAAGACCCCTCCCTGGCCTCAAATTTGCACATGACAGGGGTAATGCCTTAAATTTACAGCTCCACAAGGTCTATTTTTCTTTACATATTTTAAGTCAGGAAGCTGATAGAAGAGCTCTGGTAAATCTTGCTGTAAAGCTCTGGTAACACTTAGCACAGCATCTTCACCTGTACACCCTGTCCCTTTTACTGCCTTCCCAGTAGCCACAGCTGCTGATATTCATGAGCCCTAACACCAGCTTACACCTTCAGAAAAAGTGGTTTGCACCGCAACATGGAACACAAGTAGCTGCGTACAAATCCATTCTTGGCTACCAACCCAGCAGAAAAACTTGGGATTGCCACAGCTGTTTGTTCACAGAATACAAGACAGACCTCAGCAGTTATTTGGCTAGCCAATATTATTCATATATTATAGTTTAGTGTTACTGGGATCTTCATCAATTAGACCGATTTCACTTGCAGTTTTTACCTTACAAGCTTTTTTTCCCCCTGTGTTGTTTTGCCCCCCTCCCTCCCCATGTACCAAATGGACTGCAGAGAGACAAGCAGGAAGTCAAATGAATTCAGCATTTATTATTGTAAGATAATATTACTTACAGGAAGCTCCTTGGCTAGTTTGATTACCATATTTTCTAGATACTCAGGTAAACTCTTGAACTGTTGGTTTGTTGGCTGGAAGAAGTGGGGACTTCTGCGTGCTAGAAGTCTTAATGCTCTCCAGCCATAGTTAGAATTGTTCACAGCCCTATAATAAAATACAAGTTTGGTTGGTAACAGTCTGTAATCTAGAAAAGCACAGAAAAAGATCTGAGTAATTTCCTAATTATAATTTTTTCACAGAATTATATGAAAAGTTTTTTGTACGTTACTGGAGTCCTGTACAGATACTAGCAATGCAGAGAGAGAACAGTCTATTTTCTTTAACAATCCGAACATGAAAGAGATCAAAATAAAGCGAAACACAACAAAGATTAACATACTTGTACTTATTTTCAACCATGTTTTCAGGATCTGCTTGTTCAATAGCTTCTTCAAAAAATTCCTCTAACGTTGGCATATATTCCCTAAAAAATAAAATAAGGAGCTTTAATACTCCTCAAGATCTCCTCTAAAATACCTGGTTTTCAGTTCCTTCATACACATCTCAATCTGATCCACAGAAGAAAAAAAATCCCCCAGCCCCAACCTACTCAAACTTAACAACTGCAAATAAACAAAGAATCTGTTTGATACATGTTGCTATAAAATTATTTACTGCATAACCGCTGAAGCATACCAGTAGTCGCTAGCACTGCCTATTATATGTATTTAAACCTTCTGCCATACCAAAAGGTGACATGAACATCTGTCAACAGCATTTGGTGAAAAAGGCCTATGGGACGTAAGAGAAGAATTCTGGCAACAAGGAAACAACTTTCACAAAAATACCCGTAACAACGGACTGCGCTCAGGAGTCTAAAATGGTTGTTAGTTTTGTGCAATTTGACAGGACAGGATAAGTAAAACGTGGCCTCTTTGCCCCCCCATTTCAGTTTCATCTGCTACCAGAGAAACCTAGACTACTCTTACTCCCCAATTTCAATTATTTACAGTCACTGATTTTAGAGGGAGGAAAATATTAGGCAGCTTAATGTTGCATTGAATGATCCCATCTTAGTGGCTTCCCGACTTGCTCAAACTGTTCATTTCACCCCCCACGGTGATCCTTGTCCCTTCTGCTGAAGGTACTTCAGTTAAAGTACATTCAATACAGATCCAAAGTCTACAGGCATCAGGAGAATTTGTTTGAAGAGGATTGAAAAGCATCTGAACTCCTGGACTCAGAGAGATGTGATCAGTTCCAGCTGGCGGCCTGTCACTAGCATATGCCAGGGCTTGATACTGGGGCCAGTACTATTTAGCACCTTCGTTACTGACCCACTGGTGATGGGACAGAGTGCACCCTCAGCAAGTTTGCAGACAATGTAAAACTGGGAGGAGTGGTTGATAGACCAGAGGATTTTGCTGTCATTCATAGAGACTTCAACAGACCATGAGGTTCCCGACAGACAATTCCTCCGAAGTTCAGGAAAGGGAAATGCCAAGTCCCACCCCTGGGGAGGAACAACCCCAGGTACAAGTACATGCTGGGGATTGACTGGCTGGAGAGCAGCTTTGCAGAAAAGGTCTTGGTGGACAATATCATGAACATGAGCCAGCAATGCACCCTTCTGGCAAAGGTGGCCAGCGGCATCCTGGGCTGCATTAGGAAGAGGGTTGCCAACAGGTCAAAGGAAATGATGCTTTCTTTCTTTTCAGCACTGGCAAGATAAATCTGGAGTGCTGGGTCCAGTTCTGGGCTCCCCAGCACAAGGGACACGGGTCCATACAAAAGGCTGTGCATGGACAGAAACTTCTGACATCCAAGGAGAGGGTGAGGGAGCTAGGACCATTTACCGTGGTGAAGAGAAAACTCAGGGGTAGTAAATAAATACCTGATGGGGGCAGTAAGAAAGAAAGAGTCAGACTTGATGTTACTCAGTGAAAGTACAAGTAGCAGCCGGCACAAATTGAAATACTGAAAATTTGACTTAAGCATCAGAAAAAAAAAACCAAAACACTTTTCTGTGAGGGTGGTCAAACACTGGAACAGGTTGCCCAGGAAGGCTGTGCAGCTTTCACTCTTGGAGAGACATTCAAAACCTGACTGGAGAAGGTCCTAGGCAACTTGCTCTAGTTGACCCTGCTTTGAGCAAGGGGGTGGAAAAGGTGATCTCTAAGAGGTCCCTTCCAACCTCAGGTCTTCTGTGATTTAAAAGACAATATTTGTGATTCATAGGGGACATATTAAAAAGGCAAAAGGGATGCTTCTGTTTTTAGAACAGCTAGTGGTTGCTTCTGAAAAGTATTCAAACCAGTACATAAGGAACTATGACCTAAAAAAATAACAGAAATACTCACAGTGATCAGGACACTTTGCTGCTATTAACACTACAAGCAAGAAATACAGAATACTTAAGAGCTGCAGGTTACTGTGAGCCAAGATTATGAACTTGCTTTGCTCCACTGATAATGATCTGTATTTCTCCTACCTAATGTTTGACAGAGAGATATCTGTTTCTACAAGGAAACCTAGTGATCAGTTGTGGGGGTGGAAGCACACTGGTCTACAAATTCACATTACTTTTGTTTTGAAAAGCACATTTTGCCCAGGAAAGTGGTGCCCCATGCGTGTTTAAGTGTGGTATTATCACTGACTACTGGAACCAAAGCTGGCATCTTGAAAATCCATCTGATTTGAATCCTGCTACGTTCAGCATTATGCGAAAACTTATAAGGAAGTTTTTATCCCAAGAACAGCTATCTAAAAAGACGACAGGTAAGGAAGTATTACCCCTTTGAATGAAGACACAGGCAATCAAAGCAAAAAGTTACAGTCACTTGACCACGTCCAGTCCCAAAGTCTATAATAAAACTTGGAAATGAATCCAGATCCTCCGGTATCTTCTCTTTCCTGTTTACCATGGCATGCATTTTTCTTGGTTTATCTCCATTTGTTTAGTTTCGGGGGGTGTGTGTGTGTGTGTTTGTTTGGGTTTGTTTATTTATTTAAAGAAGTTGCAGCACAATATAATCATGCACAGGGAATCAAAAGCTTTGTTTCCAAACACAGCTCCACCTTTAGCCCTTGGCCCAGAAAAGGCAAGTATCCTGTCAGAGGTCTTCCTGTACATCCCAGCCTCACAAGAAAGGAAGGCACTCCTCTGCAGAGCACTCAACCTCTGGAAAAGCCATTCCTCCACTCAGGACATCTGCACAGCTAGCATCTCTCCTCAGGCACCCAGCCTTTGTAGCCACTACTAGCAAACTTCTGTTTGGGAACTGGCCATTCCTTTTCCAAGTTTTCACACTAGGTACCATGTCTGCACAAGAGGGGATTAGGTACGTTACCTTTAACAAATAGAAACTTACGTAGCAAAGTACATTTCCTACAACTGCGCAAGCAGAAGGATAACCAATAATTGAATTTTTCTAAATCTGCACCACTAGTAGATCCTGTATGCACTGGAACAATGCCTGCTAGCCAATTTCCTCTTACCTAGTATTGTTCAAAGCACATGGCTGCTTGAAAATCATAGCTAAACAGCATGCTAACTTCATTAGAGCCAGACTTGGCAATCTTCCTTTGTTATGTAAGGTACTTAATTATACAATCAAACTCTACAAAATGGGGACTTCCATCTGGGTTTTAGCTTGGATTTTCTTACTAAGTAATGAAAATTACTGTCAGCATAAACACTAGTGAAGAAAACCATAAGGAGATTTTAAGACAAAGATTCATACAACCAACTTCTCTCAAAACACCAAGTTAAATGGCATACCATAAGATCATCTTATATACTTTCCTTATGCCAATTTTGCAATAACTGTAATTTTGTGTGCAATTAGATTGCTGAAAGTTAGCTTTAGACAATGATGTACCATCTTTTACCTACCTACTCTCAGATTTACAAGCTTCCATGTTATCCGGACATAAATTCCAAAGGCGCGTCAGTTCCTCACTGAAAAGAGAAGCATAAACACATATGAAACCCCACATTCATCATTCTATCATTCTACGCTCCATCATTCAAAAAGACAGACACACGAAACAACGCTACAGCAATTCTCACCCCAGAGCCTTTATAATAAAGCGTACCATACAAACTTTGTGATACATACATATTAGGAATTACCAGAAGTGACAGAAAACTTATCTGATGTTGCAAATTAAATTTCCATTATAATCTCTTGCTGATCTATGGTCAAAAACAGTAACAAACTCTCCTTCCAAACTAGCTAAGGTCAGGCTATTTTGTATTGATAAACGAAATAATTTATCACTTTCTTTTTCAGAAGGGACATTTGAGTAAACACTCAGTACAAGGTCTTGAAGCTCTGATTTCCACGTCTAGGTTGGGTGAACTGTTACAGTGAAAAGACTATCATTTCTCCTAAAGAAGGAAGTGGAAAAATGCAGCACTTAGTATCATACAAAATATGTCATTTTTATTGGAGAGGACATCAAGAAGAATTCTTTGCCCGAGGGATAAAATACCAGTGAGTGTTATTTTAAAACCCATAGCACAGATAGATTTTAAGCAAAACCCTAAAGACTACAAAAGTATAAGAACTGGTCCAATGAATACAAACCATTGATTTTCAGCCTGTAACTTACAGACTATTGAAAAAGGATCTACAGGAGATGACTATAAGGAAAGGAAGCCTACTGCAAGTTTTAAAAGAACTGACATATCCCTTGGCTGTTCTTTCCTGGCAGTTCCAAAGTCAGGAAGTTTGAAAATTACTGACTAGAAAATACAGTCAGTGGCAAAAAAACCCCGCACAAAAAACCCCAAACCAACTAACCAACCAAAACCCAGAAACCCTGTAACGAAAAAAAATTCAACATACTTCCCCATGAGGATTTTTTTGTTTGGTCCTTTTCCTAAGAAGTCCTCTGGAGCTGGCCTCTTCCTCAGAGGCCTCATTGGCTTAGAATCCGGAGGTCTAAAGGAAAAAAAAAAATCTCTTTAGTATCAAACCAGTAATACTTAGAGAACAAAATTAAGCCACTTCACTTCAGCTGGTGCCGAGTTTAACTATGATTAAAGTATTCAGAAGGACTGGGATTCCAGGAGTGGAACAAGGGAATGGGGAAGAGGAGAGAGAATATAAAGTTAGGAGAAGTATTTGCCAAACACCAGAATTGGTTCACTCACAAATTTAAAGGTCTATCAGAGTCCTGCTATAGAAAAAGAAGCAAATCACATTTATGCCAGCAGCACATACTAAGTATGATCTGCCCTGCTGCTGGGATCATCTGTTCTATGATTGCAAGTTCCCTTTCCCCAGGTGCACCTGATTTAATGGGATCAGAGAATGGAGATCCCTGACCACTGAGGTTAGGGTAAGACCTACCCAAGCTGAAACTCTGGCTGAGATCTAAAGAAGGAGACAGAACATTTATAAAAGTCAAATTTCATAATTTTACTTCTCCCCACCTCCCAGTAGTAATTTCTCTCTTCTCACAGCCCCCCTCCCTTTTTTGCAAACAGATGAAGTCATGAAGAGGTGGCTCCACCTGATCTCTTCATAAAAGGAAAACTGCAAATAGAGAATGATCCAGCTGCTCCTTACCACAAACAGGCTACGGTCTGTGTGTAGAATAAATAAGGATGGAAGAGGAACATTTGGTCACCACCTCAAGATAGTCAAGTAGACATATGGAGCCAAAGTTCACGTTTTGCCACTATTCAGTAACTAACTTACCCAGGAAACCTTTCAATGGCGAAAGCCACCTAATCATAATTTCCTTTCAGGTAAGCAATCACCACTAAGTGGCAAACCTAACAAGGTACATAAGAGGAGAACTGTTACACAAAACTCCAGGTATGCTGCCCCACTACAGCCGTAACACCAAGGGCTTCACGAGAGGCAATCCAAAGCAGTACATGGAAAAGTCAGGCACTAACTTCTTCAACCTAGCATCTGTTGAAGGCAGGAGGGGAGACAACACGCTTCAGTCTCCTCAGTCACTGGATCCTTGGTATTAAGGGAACAAAACATTGCCATGAGACAGTGAGGAATGCTGTCCCGAGACCCTGCACATACATAACCACTGCTTCACTAACATAATGAAGCTTTAAGACTTCTGGCAGAAATCTAGGAGACTTCTGCACACAGAAGGGACATTCATCTATACACATCTTAAAGTTATGTGAATCATTAATGTTCATATACATCATGGGTACATATTCTGAAATTGAACCACTGTTTCAAACAAGCAGCAGCAAGCTTCTACTTCATAACAGTTACCTTTCTTTCACAAAGCTTGGGCAGCCCTCATTTTTCCATGAGTTCCAGTTTTCTTCAGTATTTAATATATGCTAGAGAAACATAATATTGCACATTATTAGGGTCATAATCATCTTCAGAGTTGACCCCAAAGTTTTTAATTGAGCTATTACAATTAAAGAGAAAACTTTGTTACTCTGTATTTCAGCCACCATTTTGAAGGTCATCAGTATAAATCTTAGGTAGCTGGTTTACTTTATTAAAAAATAGTGTATCTCCTCTCTTCAATAATTGTGGGAA